>VZRX01003969.1:142155-224377 GCA_013398075.1 Notiomystis cincta | reverse complement strand
TATTATTACTATTATTATTACTATTATTATTATTTCTGGTTTTTTACTCCTTAGTTTAAGAACAATTTGTAGTTGCTGAGAACTGAGCTGAGCTATGAAAACCGTGCAAAGCTCCATGCTTCATACAAAACAGAACTCTGTCAAGTTTAAAAGTTTCATATGACCTGACCTTGTTCATACAAGCCAAGGAGGAGTTCCCTCTAAATCCATGACATCAGTAGTCTTCACATTCCAAGTACAAATCAACCATGTCCACACAGTATAAAACTTAAGCTTAATCTTATGTTTATTTCCTGATGTTTTCCTGTAAATCAACCAGAAATTAGTACTGAACTTGCCTTTAGATTTCTTAAATAAAAATAGAAATAAATCAAAGCAAAATAAACCCAAATAAATTCTCCCCTCCCCCAAATAAGATAATATAAAACATATCTGTATATATATACCAGAAAATTCCTGATGAAACACTTACTAAAGCCATGGCTTACACCTAGAATATAAGGATTTTTATTTTCCCCCATTGCCCTTTAGATGGAAAAAACCCTCAAACCCAAGCAAACATGCTGTGACAAATATCTCACCCTTTAACATATTAAAGGTGAAGATCAAGCTCTTGTCTGCAAAAATATTTTGTGAGAGTCCCCTCAACACAAGGGTTTTCAAACTTAGAAGGGTTTAGACAACACACAAGACATTTTGATGTTCCACTGAGAAACAAGATCAATAAACCGAAATCAAGTTGAAATATTAGCACTAAGAAAGATGATAAAGTCCTTGCATAAATGTTGGATTGGAAAGTAACTATACAAGATATCAGATAGTATATGTACTAGTTTACATTGAAATATTTATATTTTATCCAGAACCTTACACACATACTGATGTGTGACATTCAGTTTGAGTACTACACATTAATGTGCAATCTTAATGGTGTTTGAAGGAAGGGGAATGACACCCATTGCCTGACTTGTCCACCCTCTCCCTCCCCAGCATGTGTTTAAATTCAGCCTATGGAGTATGAATAGCACAGCTGTCCCAAACACTTCAAAAAGCAGTCTCATATATCCAAGCAGGCAGGATTTACTTATAAGACTCAAACTGCACTAGGGAAATGCAAGAGAGTTCTGCCATCATTGCTGCAGAGAGCAAGACTGGATGTTAAAGTAGATTCAACAACAGAAAAATAATCCTAATAAATGTAGGGGCTGGTAGCATTGTGCAGTGTTCAGCTTTATATAAGAGTAGGGGAATGGTTGCAGGGATTTTGGCTTGGAAGACTGACAGTGAAGAAATCTGAGCATGTACCATGAAGCAGTGAGTGAATGCATACTCCAAATATTTTATCTTATGCATACATAAAGCTGAACCAGAGTTATACCAATTCAATATGGCATAAAATAAAATAGTAAGGCATGTTATGTTATGAGGATGGGTTTAAAGTGCAATAAGAAGTCAATGAGAAAGGAGCCTGTTTTTATCAGCTCTCTTTCCTGAGAGCATCTCAAGAGCACTCAGGGAGGAAGATGGAGACTGCATTTGTTACACTGGTAATACATGTCTCCCTAAAAAAAACCCCAAAATTCCCAAACTCCTCTTTCCTGGGAAAATACAGAGTGCAAAAGGATTTGCTGGCATGAGTGTAGCAGAACACACAAGGAAATTTGGAAAAAGCTACATTTGTCATGCATGCACTGTGCTCTTGTACAGATACAGAGCATGTACACATACACAGAGCACTCATGGTACAGGAGATTCAGTCAGAAGAGAGAACAGGTACAATTTATGAAGAAGAAAACTGTTAATCCTGCAGAGGAACAAAATTAGGTCTGCTATGCCTATGAAAAGGCTTGCACAGAATATAACATTTTCCAGATTCCAAACTAGTTGGCAATTCCAGTCCTGAAGGTTATAATTAAAGACCAGCTTTCACTCTGCAAAAAGTAATGGAGCTGACACAGTATTTTTCTTGGTTTTAGGTGATCAGGAGAGGAAATATGACAGAATGGCAAAGAAAAATCTATGAAGAAAGATGAAGCAGTTCTTAAGTTTACTGAATTATCAATTACTGACTGACAGTGGGACTCCTAAAAATCCCACTGGTGCAGTATGACATTCAGTATGGATAGTGTGGATAACACTGACGGGTTTTGAAAAATATTGCCTGTTGAAAATGTAATACAGGAAACGTAGGAAGTGTCATTAGGCATGTCAGTAAAAGCAAAAGGTACAAGTGATAAATGCCAAGTGCAAAATGTGAGTGTGGCAGAATTCTCTGGGTCTGTATAGGATCTTCACATAACTCTCCTGAGATGTTAAAACCAAACAAACTGGACTTTTGCAGTGGTTTTTAAATTTTAAGTTGTCATAATTTCCAAATGAATTATTCAGTAACTCATTACAAACTTCAGTAAGTAGCAGTACTGCAACATTCTACATTCAAACCCACCAAAGACTAGAAAAACCTCTGCCTCAATTTAAAAGACTTAAAATTAGATGTCCATAACATATTTTTACAAATTCATCTTACTATCATTTGTCATCCTGACTTCTGTTAATCCTGTAAAATACTTCTTTCAAGAACAAATACCTAGTAATTAATGTTTTGGGTTTTTTTAAAACTATCTAAACTCTAATCCGTCCTGTTCCAAAATAAAATAAATAATTAATAAGTAAATATGGCTCAGCTTTGGAAAATTGAAAGGTTAGTAACTGACACCATAAAATCTAAGCCATAAAAGAAATCACTAGAATAAAATTTTTCCATTTTGTCACACCTTTTCCCATATTATTATGTACTTTTATTGTCAGAATATCAACATGCAATAAGAAAATTCTCAATAATGATTTTCACATTATCTGTAGGTCCTTAGACAGAGGCAGTCTCCATTTGTTTAGACTAAAAGGTTATCCTTATACACATCTTTATTGTCCCTGAATTACTGTGGCCTGATTAAAGTTTAATGATATGGCTACTCTGGTGATGAGTCTCTAGAGACTCCCACGTGCTGACAGATCTATTTGTTTCAGAGAGCAGAAGTGCTAAAAGTATATAAAAGCAGTACCTGCACAGTTTCAGATTAGCACCCTTCTCTAAAGACACACAGTGCAGCAAGTACAGCCTGAGCCTGTCATGTTACTCACACATTGCTCAGGAGGCTGCCCCACAGAGCTTAAAAAAAAAGCCCAAACAAAAAATTACTTAAAAATTATAGATCTTGATCCAGAATTTCTGAAGAGAGCTTCCAAGAGCCTTGTGTTTCAGAGTTCCATTTCTTCAGCTTTTCTCCCAAAAGCAATTCCTATTGCACTACAGAAATCTCCAAAGTGCAATAAAACACCACAACATTTAGAACATTTTCCCCAGTTGTGTGCCTTATCTTGTCTGTTCATTCCAAAACCATGACAGATCCCCTTCTGCAGCAACAGAAAACACTAACCAGGATCTGCCAGTGCAGACTCACCAAGTTCTAACATTTGCATCAGAGAGGGTAACAATAGTATTAGCATCACTGTATTCTTAAAACACTAGAAAAGAAATTGGTTTCTTGAACATAAGTGGGAATTAGTCATCTGAATTAATAGTTTATGAATATAAGTTAAACCTCAGAAATTCATTTTCCATTGGAGGTAGTTGATGTTAAACATAACATTAATTTGTAAATTCTGTAAGAAATTTTTCATTGTTAGGACCAAAGATGCTATGGTCATAGCACTTCAGAAAGACAGTGGTGCAGAATCTAATCCAATGTATTTAAATAGCTTTAGAGAAACTTCCAATGTCTTATAATTACTTCACATGGACTACAAATTACCAGCTAGTATAAGTGAGTGAAAAAATTGGTCACAATATCTTCAGCAATTTAAAACCCTTCACCTATAAACAAGTGGACAAGCCCTACTATTTTTAACATCATCACTTCAAAAACAAAAACAAGGCTAAATATTGGCTGTAACTCTTGCAACTGTCATCCCTGAAGTAGGAGGGTCTGTATTAATGTGTTCTGTCAGTAACCTGTGGGAACTGAGGGCTAGATAAGGCTTGTGATGTTTCCAGAAGAGAGGGCACACTCTTAGTCTAACCTTGCCATGCTTCAAACACATTCTACATGTAATAATCATCTGCACAGCACATTTTCAGTTACCTAAATGTTTGCACACCCTGTGTGGTTTCCCAGCACGGGCACTGCAGGAAGACCTGCACGTCCCAGCACTCAGGAGCCAGGGGGAGGCTCAGTACAGCAGTTTTTGTTGGAATGACAAGTCCAATATACAGAGATTTGATACAAATGGTGAATCCACACAGAGAGAATTAACAGTCTGGGGAGAGTCCAAGGCACACAGATCTAGAAGTGAGTCCTGACAATGCTCCAGGGGAGCCAACCACCCATTAGATTGATTTCACTTTCACCTGATCTATTCATGCACCTTTCACACTTCTCTGACAAAGGACCCAGGCAGAGGAAGCTGTGCACAGCTTCCTCCAAGTGAACAGGTAGCTGTTAACTCAGCTACACACCTCGTGGATAAAGCTTCTCAAACCACTGTGATCTTTGAAGATAGGAGAGCCTGCTAATTAGAACAGTAATACAGAAAATTAAAGACCTGGGTCTAATTTTCTTCACTAGGTTCAGAGCCATAAAAGCCATCTGCCAGGGTGATGCTTTTGTCACCCCAGACAGCCTGAGATGGCAAACCCCAGGTTCCAATGCTGAAGTTGCCCTATAGTATGAAAGATTTTGAGAGTCAATGATGTACAAAAATGCCAGAAAGGGAAGAAAACTTTCTCAGCACAGCCTTCACTGCATTCCATACTCCCAAGCTAATTATGCATTTTATTCAAAGGATGTTTCTATTTATATATTGTATCTTTGAGCCTACAATTATAAATCTATGAGGCCAAGTAATGAATTTTCAATTAAATTTCATTTATCAAGGTTTGAGTACTACACAAAATATGCACACAAACATACTCCAAATGCAAAAGAGCCTGTAAATACTTAGAGCTTTGCAGAGTTTTCTGTATGAAACCATATAACCTGCAGATAAAATTTTATTACACCACAAAATATGAACTATAGTTTACAGCAGAAAAAGCCACATTTATTCCCATCTCCTGATTTTCACATTGGAATATTATAATGAAAATATTGTAAGAAATATATTTATATAATTTAATACATTTTGGAAGAGATCCTTTTGCCAGAATTAAAATCTAATGGCATTAATCACCTGGACCAATTTTTAACATAACACCTACACAGCAAGGGCCCAATCCTTCATTAACATTAATTTACTGTACAATGACAGAACCAAACTCTTCATTTATAGCAGCATGAGAAGAAGATAATCTCATGGGAGAGATCATTGAAGTGTGGTCTCTTATTCTGCTAATATACTTGGGGGTTTTTGTGTTTTTCTTCAAACCAACAAAATTAATTTGTCCTCCACAAATTCCCAACATGTACCATGAAAAAAATGCCTCTCAAACCATTACAACTTTTCTCCTAAAAGCCTCCCCCCTCCCCGCCCCAAGCCAGGGGTGGGACATGGTTTCAAAATTTTTCATTGAAAGAAAAATGTTTTCATTTTACCCATTCCTCTTCCAACCATAAACAATTCATCCAATTCAAGTGAAGTTGCATTTCATATCCGCATGAAACATTCACTTATTTCTCAAATATACCATTCCCTAGATGAATCTTCAATTACCTTTTTAAATGAGGCATCTCTCTCCCTCCAGCTAATTGTGCTTTTAGGAATTACAAGTCAGACACATAGCAGAAGTACATGTGCCTTGCTTCATTTTTATTACTGTTTCCTATATCAAAATGTAAATAACTTAAACACTGAAGTGCAGATTCACTGACAGAAGTCAAAAAGCATATAATCAAAAGCAGAAATTTGTGGAATGTAATGCCTCCCTTCACATGCAGTTAAAGGATCTTAATTTTAATTTTTTCTCATAAATCAGAAAATTATTTCAAGACGTCATCAAGCTCAAACCACTCCTGTCTTCTCAAATCTTGATAAACTCTTTCTGTTCAGAACTATAAATGTTGCCTTTGCCTACCTGAAACCTTCCCCTATTTCTAGTTATATATCTGCCTTATCCCTAGGTTTCCCTACAAACAAAATTTCATTCAAAAGAGTTTCAGCCCTTACAAATTTAGGCTCTGGTGCAATTCTGGGTCTCATGGATATCTCGAAAAATTTATCCCATAACTTTTAGAAGCTTGCTGAGAAAATACAGAGGATTATGGGTGTAGAGGTCATATGATTTAAATTTCCTCAGAATACAGAGTAGGTCTGTACTATGATAAAAGGGCTGTGCCTGTGTACCTGTTACAGTGGAAACACACATTTCAGTTTAACAACTGGTATTTATGATTCTAGAAACACCATTAGCTACTATGGTGATGAAAATTGATTTCACAGTAATTTTGAAACTTTTAACTCCATAGGATTTTGTATGTGACTGTAGGCATCTGTTTACAATCTTCCCTCCTGCAGCTATTTAAACAACTGTACACGGTAATTTAGCAGCCTAAAGTATGAAAAACATGAAAGGTCAGGGTTAGCACATTTATTTAAGTCCTTCTGGTTTGTAAAAAGGTTGCTATTTGTTATTCTCTTGCAATTTCAGCCAGAGATGTCTAAAATGAGATTGAAAGACTGAAGATTTTTTTTTATTGGTAGCAATTGTCCTGCTCTTTGCATATACCTGCATTTTACTGTCAGCATATCCTGTCATTTATTCAAATGTATTACATGAGCAATTTCTCACATGGCATCTCATGAATATATAATCATGGAAAATTAGCACACAGCAGTTGGTATACTCTCAGATGAAAAATCTACCAAAAAAGTAAAGCACTTTTTTTTCACATTTTAATTGTATGTTCATGCCACCTATGCAATTTTATGCTTCAATAGCAATCTTACAAAGCATAGAACACTATAGCTACAGACAATCCTATCAAGTCAAACATTCTGCGTTATCACTGGTATTTGTATTTTCTTTTTCAGCCTCTTTTTGACCTCTTTCATATTTTCTTGTTTCCTGCCTGCCTATTGACAGGAAAGAAAAATGGGTGGTTGTTAATGATAGCTACTATGAGACCTGTTTAATAAATTTTTTTACTTGACCTGTTTTCCTAGGGACATACAAAATATAATACCTATTTAAAAACTTACTGCTCCCAGCACTTGAAAATTTCACCCAGGAGAACAGCCAAAAATATGAAGCCTGAGGGAAACACTACATTGGAGGATGGCAGCTAGAATTCAGATAGAATTTCCAAAAAATAGTTTAACAATGACAAATTCCAGTGATTTTCAGGAAGACTCAGAATTCCAGATCCCATTTTCATTAATCATTCAGAATATTTAAAATTTTTACATGTATTCTGAAAAGAGAGCTGACCCTTCTCACCACAGCCCTTTGAGTAGCAGCGTTCTGAACCACCTCTGGAGTTGCAGGAAGGGGCCAGAGCAAACACACAGCAGCTGTAAAATATATTCACGTGGCTTATGGGACATTAGGTTTGGGTGCCCAGAGAACAGGGGCAGCCAAAAGCATTTTTTCATCATTATCAAAAAACCCAGGGCAGCATAGATGAACTCAAAGAGTGTTTGGGAATGTGTCACCTTCTGTCTACTCTGCATGCATCATCACCTTCAGATGCCTAAAAGATTTCAGTTAATGCTACACATGATGGCTCATTGCCTACCAGCTGGTTATTATTATCAGCTTCTAGCCCAGTTCTGAATAAAATGAGTGCATTACTTTTGACCTAAGAGGAACTGTATGGCTCAGTTTAAGCTTATTGCAAACACCAGCTCCTTTCCCCGTGGAATAATACAGTTGAGATCAGCTGGAACACTCAATTATAGGAGCTCTCTATTTTACTGTAATGAGAGTGACAACAAACTATTTAGAATTTCAAAAATATAGGATCAACTTATTATTCTTGGTCTATCTTTCAGAACTTAAATGCAATCTCCTAGCCCTTTCTCTTCCCTCATTTTATCCAGGGACACACGTAGGTTGAAAATAGAGTGAAGGTTTGGGAGCTAGAGACACAAAGGCAGACAGACTGAGTAGATTTAATATTTAAACTTGTCTATTAACTCAAAAAAAAATGAGGTTATGTTAGAAAGAATTCTCTTTGTAGTTGCAGATATGTACATAGATGAAAAATAAATCATTTCGTAGCCATGCCCTATGGCAATGAGCTGCATTTATTAAACAGGGAGCTGTGTCACCAGTCTGCAGTGAAGTAACAAACAACTGCTCATCCTCTTTTAACTACATTCAACAACTATCTTGGCCAGACCAGCTTTCTATGAAGCTCCTGGCCCTTGTCAGTAAGAATCTTATCAGCCAGATCTGTTCTGATATAAATTAGTCATGATACTTACTTGTTGCAACACATTATGACACATCTTCAGTTCTGGTTTGTTAACTGAGGGTGCTTTACTCACAGCCCAAGGACCCATCTCAAAGGGAAAAGGACTTTGATTGACAGAACACAACTTTGTAACTGTAAAAAATCCCAAACCTAAGTAAAATCAAAGCAATAAACAAACAAACAAAGTATTGGACAACAAACTTTGTCTGAAACATATTAACACAAAAAAGGTAACAAACTAATCTTCAATGCAAATAATTTAACCAACACAACTCTACAAGCAAAATACACCTGGTATTTTGGGTAAAAGGTGCCCTTCTACAGTGTCTATTCAATCTATTGAGCAACAACAAAAAAGAGAATTATGCAACCTCATCAATAACCTGACAGCACAAGGTCATTGCTTTTGCACGATAATCAAACAGCCACTAATACAGCCAAGTGTAATATCCATTTTGGTAAATGAACAGCTAGTAGACAAATATAAACCATGTCAGATGGCTTACATTTTAAAACTTTTCAGTAACTACATGATGACCATGTAGCAGCCCTTTAACAGTCATTGGAAAAGGGATATAGTTAGTTGTAAGGGACTAACTAAATATCCATCAAAACAGGAATCTCTATGCACACACCAACTGCACAGCAAACATGGGTAAGGAGGATAAACAGAGGTTCATCCAAAAATAATTGATTAAAATCATACAAAGCACAGAATCTTCTGGGTTGAAAGGGATCTCTTGAGAGAGCTTAGTCCAACCCCACTGCTCAGCAGGGCCAGCTGGAGTGGGTTGTGCAGGACCACGTCCAGATGGGATTTTGAGGATCTCAAAGAATGGCTGAAGTCTAATCAAAGACCTAGTGTAAGTTTGGCTCTCTCTGATTTTCAGGAATGACTGACATATTTTCCTAGGATACAGTCAGCTCAGTTTGGTGCTATTGTTTCAGTTTCTGTCAGTTCAAACTAACAACTCTGCAGCAGTTTATTCTGCTTATCTTCCTAACAGAAGGGCTGATTAATAATTTTTAAGTAGCCCTTTGGGTTTTTATAAAAGCTGAAATCAGCAAAATCTTAGCAACTGGAATAGTCTGTACCTTTAAAACATAAGAATATTTTATTCTCTGGCCATAACCTTCTGTCATCCAGTATGGGAACAGTGTCCTAGGCTGACACATAAAAGACAGCTAACGAAAATGCCACAGTATTCTCTTCCTGTTGCCAATTCACATCTAAAAACCGAGAGAAAAATACTCTCCTGGTGACAGCTTTGAAACAAGTCGATGTGTGACAGTAATCAGTTCTCTTCTGTCAAGCTGGATTCCAGGAAAAAGAATAGGTTTTTGTAGGCTATGTGCCAACATTGTCAAGGAATAAGAACAAAGGCACAAAGTAGTACTTGGCTAAATCCCTCAGAAATAAAGACTGTGGGCTTTCAGTGGAGAGCTGACTACCTGAGGACAATTTGGGTAGACTGCAAAGAACTCAAGTTGTAATAGCTGGCTCAGAGAAGGGCTCTGAAATAGGGAGAAGAAGCAATAGAAGAGGACATGTCTGTGCAACAGGTTTGTGGATTTTTTGCAGGATGACAAAAGCAGAAAATAAAGATTTACTAATGCAAAAACAAAAAAGAGAAGAAATCAAATTACATGATGAATATCAGAGGGCTTCACATCAACTACAATGATATGATAAAAATCAAACAAAGAACCAGCACATTGGTAATGTCAGTGCTATCTGCTGGAGTGAGGGACCAATGAATGGCAGTGTTTATGGTGGGAAAATGAGTGTTCAGAGCCTTATCACATCAGGAAACAAAAATCAAACATAAAGGTGAGACTGTGCAACATACATTCCCACCCCTAATGAGGGGGAAAACCTCTCCTATCTTCTTCTGTCTCAGAGCACTTCCCTTTTGACAAATCACAAGAGCAAAATATCTGAAATTAGAGAGTAGAAAACCTGTTATGAACTCCTGGAGCAACATCACTGAGAGAACATTCCTTTCTCAGTCCCTAACTGAAGGTCTGTCTGCCCTTCTCCTTCACAACAGAAGCAAAATATTTCAACAATATTGTAGAATCTGTTCTGCAAACCCAGATATAGGAATGTGAAAATCATATCTATAAAGTAAATAAGCCTTGACTGGCTTTAATCCATAACCTAACTGCAGCCTAAGAGACACCTAGGTAGTATCACAGCAAAGCTGAGGTTGAAAGAGACCTGGAGACCATGTACTCCAACCCCCCTGCTAGGCTGTTGTCTATTTCCTCAGCTTCTCCACTTTACATTTCAAACCCAATACTTCCCTTTGCTTTGATTCACCTTTAACTTTAGCAGTCATGATGTAGCTATTAGCCTTGCTGGCCCCTCTGTCACTTCACGTGTTGACAGAAAGTGTAACCCATATCCTTAGCACAAAATCTTAAATGATATTTAAAAATTAAAATGAAATTTCCTCCTCTTGGTTATGTGAAAGTCACCACCAACAAACCCTTCATGTAGCCTTTCTTAACTATGGAAAGTGTTGGTTCAATAGTTAAATGATACTGTGCCTCTGGCCAAAGTTGGTTAAGAAATTTCTGCATGTAAATTGGAACAGAGAACAAAACCTGATTTAATACATAAAATAATTCTCCCCATATGCCCCAGGCCCTTCTAAAACTCACTAAACTTCACAATTTCATAATGTTGTGCCAACAAAAGGGAACAGCAAGGTGTAGAAAAGGCAAAGGAATGATGTATTTAAAGAAGAGAAACACTGAATCTTTATTGCAGAAAAAAAGGTTGTCCAAACACGGATTTACTGCCCTTGCCACCTGCCCTTCCTCTTTATCTTTGAATTCACTCAACAAATCTCTGAAAAGAGCACTGACTAAAGAGCAGGGCTCACCATACATGAGTCAAGCTTTCAGCAGCATTTGTAGATTTGTATAAGTTCTTGCTGTGGTTTTACTGCTGAATTCCTGCTGAGCAGTGTTTGCTAAGTAACTAACAGAAGCATAATATTCATCAACCAAGTGGACAGGGCTTTGACCTTGATCCTAATCTTACTGAAGAGTAAGAAGTGGAAACTTGCCAGCAACTACAAGGTGATACCAGTAGTCTCCAACCCTCCAAACCTCACACCTGAGCTGAAAGGACTCTTGCTGAACTCTGGAGGCTCTGGGTTCAAAACAGTGATTGCACCGTGCATTACTTGTGATTAAAGTGCTTTTAATCTCTCCTTTCATGACTAGAGACCAATTCTAATCACTTGCACTGCACAGATTCTCTGACATGGTTACGCAAACATGATAGACTCGAGCCTCAAAGCACTCGGTATTTTCTTTTAAAGTAAAAGCAAACAAACAAACACGGAAAAGTTAGCTGAAAGTAACCAAATAAAATAGTCTGAATGAGCTCAAAACAAGACGTAAGTCGTAGTTAACGCTAGGCTCCTTCTCTAAATGCTTGAGTGTCACATCTGAGAGAGCCAAAAAGAAATCCCCCTCATTTAAATCACATGGTTTGCGGGGCTGGGGCTACAAGAACATCATGACATTCATAACGAGGACTCAGCAAGGATAGCCCGTTTCTCTGTGGAGTCACTCAGCACCTCGCTGTCACGTCCCTGTTCCCACACTGCAGCCAGAGCACAACGCCAACAACTTCTGCCGCCGTCCTGAACTCCTGCAGCCGCTACATCCGACGCTCGGGCGGACAGCTCCCGACCGCCTGCCGCCTCCCGCATGTCCCGCCCGGGCACCGGCTGCCAGGCAGCGGCTCGCAGGTGCGAGGAGTCCCGGGCACGGCGCTGCCCTGCGGGGGGAACGGCGCTCGCCGGGGCTCTCCG
The DNA here is from genome assembly GCA_013398075.1 of Notiomystis cincta. NCBI lineage: Eukaryota > Metazoa > Chordata > Aves > Passeriformes > Notiomystidae > Notiomystis > Notiomystis cincta. Next base: position 212,133 of record VZRX01003969.1, on the reverse strand, counting down.
CGCCCGAGGTGCCGCGCTCGGCNCCAGCCCGCGGGGCGGGCGGGGGACCCCGGCCTGAGGGCGGTCACGGAGGAGCCGCGCTCGGGTTCTGCGGTGCCCGCGGGGGAGCGGCGGAGCGGAGCCGCTGCCGGGCGCGGAGGGGCTCCGGGAATTCGCGTGCGGCTGCGGAAGGGCGGGCGAGGCGCTGCACCTGCCAGGAGGTGGTCGGTCACCCGCCGCGGCTTCGCCGCTACGCCTAAAGCAGGAATTAGGGGGCTTTTCTTACAGTAGAAAGAAAAAATAGACTCTGTCATCTAGATTTGCTCTAACAGCTGGTTTTTCATGCCGTAGCATCTCAAGAGAGTCGGTAAGTTAATTAGTGCTTAATGATACCGTTAGGATGCTGTGCTTAAATCACTTCGACTTGTGTCCGCTACCTAGTAAATCAGGTTGTTTCACGATGAAAGAAAAACCTAAAAACCACTGTAGTTCTGTTATCCTGGCTCCACCAAACGCGCATTTATAGCGGTCGTGAAGAACCGATTAGCGCAAAACTTCCTGCAAGACGGAAATGGATGCACGGATAGCAGGAGCCTACCGGAGATGCAAGATGTGGTTAAGCATAATTTTCAACAATCACAAGTAAATTGCATTTTGATAGTAGCAGGCAGACAGAAGTATTATAGAAATTGTACCATTTAAGACTATCGTGGATAAAAAGCATATGTTGTCAATTATTACAGTTCGTTTTGGTTTAGTTGCTCCCACTCCAATGTCTAAATGAGTCGTAAAAAAATGATAGAAATAAAGTTTGGAGAACACACAGCCTTAAAAGGAAGATGGTGAAACGATGTATAACTACCTAAACACACAAGAGGAACTACTTGAGGGAGGGAGGGACAAAGACACCTGAGTGGGTGATAATTGCTTTGAGGAGAAATTGCTTCTATTTACTAGAAGGAAACAAAAAGCTTTAAAACAATCCCTTAGAGAGACTGATTGAATAGTGCTTCATATCAATATATATTTACTGACCAAAGCTTAATAATGCTTTTGCACTTTGATCTGGATTGCCTGATCTAGAAATAATCCTTCCCAGTTTTTCCCTTGGCATCTCAGGGTTGAATGAAAAGGATTTAGCTTTTTATTTTTTTGTTATTAATTGTGGCTAGTAATTTTTTATGTATTTTTTTACCCAGCGAATAACAAAGAGATTATACAAACTTCAGTATTTTATGGGAAGTCACAATCTGAAACAGAGAGGGATGCAGGCTTTAAGGCAAGAGAGACTTTTAGGTTATCTGATGTGACATCTTGTATTTCACACTCCAGAAAAATTGGGTAGAATGCAATCCTAACACCAGGATAAACAGATATTCCAGTAAGAAAGTCTTAAAGGTGTCAAGAATTGGACAAGCTGCTGCTTTCCTTGCTTATGATCTTGTTCTCATTGCTACAAATTTACCTCCTCATAAACCTACAGCCATCTTCCAACTCCATGTCATTGTTGCTTTTCATCGCTGTATGTAGACACTGGGGAAGCCAGTCCTCCTCGAGTCCAGAGCTCTGCCATCCGGTCATCTCCTCACCTCTGCTGTAGGCCTATTAACCCAGATAAAATTGCCTATTTCTGTAGTAAGGCCAAGGCTAATCTTATTCATGTGAGCAACCTCTTCCATCTTCCTGAGGAGTGATTCTCTTCCCAGAGCCTAAGCAGGTCACACTTCCCTGCACTAAGATCTACGGGGCTCTCTTTCTTCTCTTTTGTCTCCTGAGGCTGGTTGTTGACAGCTGCTTGTTGTTTGTTAATCAAGGTAACCCTTTCTTTGCTGAAGCTTTAATTGTGAGCTTTCTGTCTATGAATAAGGATCACAGGACCCCAGGAAGTGTGACCAGAACAGCAAGTAGTTTATTCAGGTCATTCCTGCCTTCACCAGGAAACCTTGTGGGGAAAAAAAAGCACGTCTGTGAAGCCATGGGACAGATAACTTGTCATCATACAGCTTCAGCTCATTATGCCCACCATACAATATTTAGGCAACTTTTAATTGAGCTGTACTTACAGCAGCTGTTGAGAAATACAAACTTTGAATGTTAGCATTGAGGAGTTAGCTTTACTGACCTCATCAAAGAAAGTTTTCACTGTCAAACTGTTACAAATCAAAGGTATTTTTCATTTTCCTTACAGAATCACATCAGGCATTAACCTGTTTCTGTGGCTGTTTATGCCTTACCTTAGTCACCTATACACATCTTCCTATATCAAGGCCACAGCTCTGCCCACTTGCTGACTGTCATATCTACCATCACTTCTGAAGTTCAGCAAACACTCAGGGTGCACATTAATTCCTGCTCTGTACCTGCCCTTCCTTTGGCTCCCATAGCTGAAGGCAAACCCATAAACCCTGGGTTGGGATGCCAGCAGTCACTGCAGAGCAGGTGAGTGGCCTTCAGGCTTCCACTGATAATTTAGTATTTCCAGCAGCAGCTCCTTGCAGTGAACACTTAGCCTGGGGGTCAGATGAGTAGCTGCAGAGAACTGCACAGTACTGGTAGCTGCCACTTTTCGTTCAAGCAGCTAAAAGACATTTTTGATGCATGTTGCAGTTGGAGAGCTGGAAATGTAATCTATCAAGATTTATTGTTTGGGGTTTTTGTTTGTTTGTTTGTGGTGGCTGGTTTTGGCTTGGTGGGGTTGTTTATGGTGGAGGAAAAGCACCCCCACATTAAAGTCTTAAATGCACCATCTTGCACTTTGCCTCTTCAGGTGAGAGAGGAAGAAAAATGCTTGAGCTTTTTACACATAAGGCAGGAACTTCCCTGTTCCTGGTCCCTGTATTAGTGACTGTCTGGGATGCTGCTGCACAGCTGCCTAAGGACATGCAACCACCCCTTTCAGTAAAACTGCAGTTTCTCTGCTCAAGCTTATGAAACCAAACCTATCAACATATGCAGGTTTTGGCCAATTGTGTATCTGAAAGAAATATTGGCTGCCAAATAAAAGTCTTCCAACGTGTCTTTAGGACTGGCACCTGCTTTCAGCACACCTTTTGTATAAATACTAGAAAGAAATGGAGGAATTAAAAGTGTTCTTCAGTTCAGAATTGGAAACAGCAGTGGAGCATAGAAGCAACATTAGACTGAAGAGTAATTTGGAAAAATTAAAATGCCTACAAACTCAACAGAGATGAGAAGTAGCAGGTTTTATGTTTTAAAAAGTGGAAAGACAAGCCCAAACAAAGTCTGGCTATTTCTGAGAACTTGTTCTGCATGAAATACAAAAAAAAGTGTTGTATCACCAACATAAAATGATCTTTGCTACATCTCAGAAATACCTGGTGTGGCACATAGTGCACAAAGCATGTCTAGGGAAAACCTGTCTGGTTTTACAGGAGCCTGATGGAAACCAAGCACTGTTTGCATTTGATGAATGTGCTAGGGCTGACCACAGATGTGAAGAGGTAAGATATTTAAAGCTGAGAAGAGATCCAAAAGCTGTGGCTGTTTCAGAGCTTCCTTACAGGCAGCAGGCATGTGGCACACGCTCAGTGCCACTGGAATTTACACCGTAACACGGTCACAGACAGAGCTGACAGCTGCTCTTGTGCTCCAGCAAAGCAGCCTGGATCTTGTGTAACAGAGAAAACAGATTCAGTGGCTTTGTACTGAGATGCTTTTAGGAATGAGTGAAATAAAACTTTGATCCTTTAAGGAAACAAGACTGCAGGCAAAGACTCCACAACAGCCATGGGACTAAGCTACAGATAACAATTAATTTGAATAAATTAAAGAAAATAGAATGCCAACAAAAATAAAATAAACATAAATAAATACTAAAAATTTATTCTGAAAAATTGTCAGTGATGAGTGAAATGATACAAGTGCAGAGGAGTGGTGGGTAGTGTTTGGTGTGACTGACCATGTAGACCACATCTTACAGGTCTGTTCTCCATATTTTTCCTCCTCTATGAGTAAAAGAAAGTCAATTTTATTACAAATATTATTTAAATAAAAGAGAGCAAATAAATCCCCTGAACAGGTGTCTAATGTCAGAACTCCCATTATCAGGAAACTACATGTGGCTGGCATCACATATGAGGATGGAATCTATTTTTCTGCACTCATGCAGGACCAGTACTGCAGCCCAACCAGAGGAATCAGTTTAATACTTTTTGGGTATGCTTTTTATTTGCAAATTAGCAGGTGAATTCACCAGATATTATGAATGGAGCAGCCAGAAAATTTACCTGATAAGTTTCAATATTCACCAACTTCTTCCAATGTTAGTTTGAGTCTCAGTGGTGGGAATTCCTGAAATGACATGCTGTGTCCTGTTTTCACAGGCAATTACTTTAAGCAGTTCACTAACCTGGCTAACCTGTGTTGTTAAACACAGACAAAATTCTCAGGGATGCTTTCCTTCAGTGAGGTCAGGGGAGAAAAAAATCAGCTAAAACCAGAAGGAAACTAAATTCTCAAAACTCCTAAGTGTGTGCATGGGGAATCTGATCCTTTGAGGAATGGGACTGTGCATGAAGGGAGGAGGGAGACTTGCAGAAGTAGTAAAGAAATTAACTATAGAATTTCCATGCTTTGTTTCCCTAACTCACTTGCACACTACAGTGACAAAACCATACTGCTTATGTCCAGGCTTGGCACCTCCACTTCTTCCTTATTTAACCAATCCCATCTGTTTTGAATTCTTTAATCCTGCCTACTTTAGCCTCCCACATGAATTTCTCACTGTTTTCCTGAAAACACCCATTAATCTCGTCTTTCAGCTCCAGCTCTAATCCCGTGTATCCCTTCTCCTACTGTGGCTGCAATGGTTGCAGTAGTGTCAGTCACTCTGTTCAGTCTGCCTGTGTGTACCAGCTCTTCATCTCCTTCATTCAGTCCTCCTTCTCCAGACATATTGCCCCTAAGACAGACTTGAGAAATACTAACAACTATAAGTGATAATTTGAAATATCCATGTTCTGCTGCTGTGCTGTTCATTTTGTGTATGAGTTAGGTTATGACCTCCTCCCAGTAATCCTTGTAGGCACACTCACTAATTCATCAGGGTTTTGTCATCTTCCTCAGCCCTACAGTAACCACTTTACTCTTTCTTATTGCATGTGGTTGGTTCAGCTACTACCTGAGAAGGAGGGGGGAGGGAGGCATAGTCTGATGGGAACTTTATCTGCAGTGTGGATAATGAACCCTGGTCACTCCTCATGCAGCTATCCTTCCCTAAACTTGAGTGTAAGCACACCCTCTACAGAACAGTATTTTAAGCCATGGTTGGCACCTGAACAGCCAGAAGTGCCATATGGAGACAGCAGTGAGGTGTGCTAGAGGTGCTGATGAGCAGGAGCAGGCTCTGAGGATCCCAAGCTGGGATGGCAGGGGTCCCAGCAGTGGTCCTCCAGGCTCACTGCTGTGTACTGCACTCACTGCAGCTGCTCCCAGACACAGTATTGACTTTCTTCAATGGAGAAACAGCTTCACCATGAAGGAACAGGAGTACAAGTACTCCTGGCCATATACTTTTGAGCCTTTACTCAGAAATGCAGCAGGCAGATTGTTTTTTTCTCAGAAGAAGGAAAATTAATTAAACTTCTACATCAAAACAATAGCTTAAATTGCCAACTCACTGGATAAAATGCAGCAGCAGCTCCTCTTCTCCTGGTGTGTTGTAGAGGGTCTCAGCTGTGTTCTCTGGGGAGAAGCAGGAAGGGGAAGCCTGCCTGGCACTCCTGGGGATAAGGCCCTTTGAAAAACTTCACATCTCTCAGGATCTCAGTGTCAGAAACTTGTGGGACTTGTTTCCCAATTTTTTAACAACCTCTTTGCTTATCAGTGGATTTGAGAGTGCTTCAGACTGCATGTACAGTACAGCTTCCCTTCCTCTGGCTTCACTGAAACAGAGAGAAACAAAACATACTGCATATTTCTGGTTTTCTTTTAAGCAGAACTACAAAGTTAGCGTATGCAGATTAATAATATGATATCTGGGATTGATTTGCTGCCCAGAATGAATGTTAAAACTTCTTTTTTCAGTCTTTTCAACCTTTGGATTGTTGTCATTACTCTCTTTAGCTTTCCTCAGTAATTTTCTTCACTTCAAGATTTGCCTGGTTGTTATTAAATATCTGGCTACTGGAAGTGCTCATGGCATACAATAGGTAGGTGGTTTTTATCAAAGTTATATTTCCTCTTGGCTGTGGCATTACTTCTTTTATATCTAATTCTTCTTGAGTGCTATGTAAGAAAGCTTAATTTGTAAATCGTGATTAAATTTAATTTATAGCTGAAAGAAAAAGTTCTTTTCTGAAACTGCTAACACAGAACTTGATGCTGCAGCATGAACTTCACTGCTAGTGAAATTCAGAAGTGGTCAACAAGTCCTATATAACCCTAAGTAGTCACTTTTAAGACTGGACCTTACTCTTCATGCACTGTCCTGAGCTGGCTCCATGCATTTGCAATAACTATCTTCCAAGTATTATGGGAGCTTTTCATCTTCTGGAGAAGTTTTGACCTATTACATGAATTGCTGAAAAACTGAAATTCATTGAAAGAGTACATTGTTGTGGTTAAAACTTTTTAAACAGATGCACAGAGTTCCACAGCACTTGTATTTTCTTTCAGCAGTAAAAAACTTCTGTGGTCCTCATGTAGTTGCTGTGAGATTGCATACTTATCAGAATTTTATATACAGGCATTCTGTCAGCAGTGGAGCTGTTCACTTCATGCAGTGGCTCTTAGTTTTCTGAACTGTGTTTAAATTAGGTCCCCATCCATTTCCCCTAAGACTCATTTATAACCATCTATGCTATTTCAATTTGAAAAGGGAAGAGATCAAATCAGCAGGGTAATGTTTCAACAACATACATATAGATTGCTCCTCTTCTATGTTGTCAGGGCAATGTCCTCCTTCTCAGTGAAAAATGTGTATTACCATTGTAGACATCTAATAAAAATGAGCAGGTCATTTTTTTAAAAAGGAAAAGGTTTGTGTGCTGTGGTGTTGAAATGAAAACCTGTTATCCTCACGTAAACTCTGGAATAAGGCCTTCTCCTCAACTGGAATAAAAAAAGAATTGCTTCTGGAATATGTAAAAATACAGAAGTAATAGCACAGCTATTAGGGGTCTTAAAGTTAAGTGATCACATTGTATCTGCCAAGACCTTCAATCCTAAACTAATACATGCCATAAATTCAGTGAAATCAAATGGTCACACTATCCACAAAGGTAGCATATATGACCTGTACCAGTGTTTGCATGATGTAATTTAAATGTTAGTATAGCTACCAAACACCATGTTTTGGTACTTCTACAAGTATATCCATACTTCTCAGATTTTGGAAATCCGTGCATTATGAAACAGTGCATCTGACTATAAGAGAGAGGTGTCTCTTGGTTCTAGCAACAGTAGCAGATTTTTATTTCATACAAGAGAAATTAATTCATAGGTAAGTGTGTATTTGTTGAGTGCAACAGGTGATTTTCTGATGCAGAAGGCAACACTTTTAAGGCATCATGTATAAGAAAAATAATTAACTACTGAAAAAAATAGTGACAGACCATAAACAAGTAATATAAATACAAATACTAGTCCAAGTCCAACAACAAAACAAACAAGGAGGCTTTAGGGCCAGGTTTGCTTTGCATGAATTGCATTTGGATACAGAGAACCAGACCTCTGTATTACCAGTGTCTTTCTGAAGCTGCAGTTGTTACACTGACCCCCACTAAGGAAACAATAGGAATTTGGTGAAACCTGGATTTAAGTGCATGCTTCTTTTTCTGTTCCTCTGAATTGAAAGAGCTTAGTGTTGATCAGAGTAAAATTTAAACACACCCAAAGACATGAAACAAGTGGCAACCTCTACTCTTAATGCAGTTAATAGGAAGAGCTGGTCTGTATATTTTCCATGAGGTGTAAGTGTAGGAACAGTGATTTGGCAGGTCCTCAGGGAGTCACTGCAGGCAGTGGAAAGGCTGTCTGAGAGTGCAACCTGAGCTCAGCCCGTGGGGCAGGTGGTCCTGCTGCACCTCCTGCATCCCTGTGAGAGAGAACACGTTACCTGTGCCAGCCCAGGTATCACAACAGCTTCAGAATTCATCTGAAGTTCACTGCAGAGCAGTGGCAGTTCATCTGCGTTGTGCCACCAAGGAATTAACCAAATTAATAACACACTGACCTGATTCACTGTTAGACTCCCAGAGATCATGTCCCATGTTCATTATATACAGTATCAAAGGCTGCAGATTTCAGGGGGTAGAAAGAAGCATTTGTCTTGCCAAAAAAGCTTAATCATAGTTTCTTGGACTGAAATCTCATATTTTTTTTTAGCTGGGGTTAAGTGAGGAAAAAGTTGTGAATGTTGCCTTCACCTACCATGCAATCTGTTAATTACATTACAGTCCATGGAAAAAAAAGTTTCACAAACTGAAACAAGTTAAACCAAAGACAGTGTTTTCAGTATCTTGACAGAATGGCACAAAAGCATGTTTTATCATACTAAAAGCAAGTTGATTAGAGGCAGCTTCCTTTTGTTCACATCTCTGACAAACATTATCATGCTTTTTTAAATAAATATACTTTTAGGCAAATGAGTTTTGAGATTTTTGTTTTCTGCCTAATCACAGATTGTACTCATTGACATATAAACACAGCATCAAAACTGATAAGATTTCTGTTTCTTTGGGATATTAGTAGCAAATTGGAATTGTTCAGGAATATTTCAGGTACATAAAATATGTTAAAATGAGATTTGTTGTGAATAAACCATGAAAAAAATGTATTCTTTGGCATTAAAATAAGCAAAATGTACTCTGACATTTTAACTAAATAGTTTGCAAATGTAACTGCCTGCAGTGGTCATAGAAACAATACTGGATTAAAGAGAATAGGAAATTTCTGTGAATATTTCAGATGAAAACACTTATTTTTAGACTATTGTTTTACTTTTCTAGTATTATTAGTCAAGGTAAAAACATATTGCTTTCTGAATTCTATTACAATCTTAAACAATGCTTTGGAAGGTTTAGCAGGAATCTAAACCAACTTGGCTTTCTTGCAAATCAAAAGGGCTGGGAAATAGAATGGAGGTGAAGAAATAAATATGTTTACTAAAAATAATATGTTTGCTGTACAGGTATTTTTGAAACTTTAGATACTGTTAAGGTAAAATATTTTTCATAATCAAATTGAGTTTAGTAGGGACCAGTATCACAACTATATAATGTTGTTTTGACCAGTTACTTTTTTGATTTATAGATATATTGGTATAGGTGCCTGACCAAAGAAACAAATTACAATAGGAAGAGTATTTCACAATTACAAATTGCTTTCACTTTAGAGCTGCAGAAATGATGTTACAATTGGACAGTGTTGTTACTGAGAACAGAGGAAGGAGAGCAGACTCTCCCTGGAAGAATATCAACCAAATCTCATTGCTCACAGCAGCAAAATCTTGGTTCTCTTGTGGTTGAGTAGAAGGGATGAATTCCAGCATTTGGGTTCAAAACACCTGCTTAAATCTGTTCTGCCAAACAGGAGATCAAGATGTTTTTGGTGGCTTGCAAAATAGCTGCAAGCCTCCGTTGTGTTGTGGGGCTAACCTGACTGTTTCACTTGAGGCACTCCCTCCTTCACGACTGAGAACATCCCCACAGCCTGACCTGGTCATTTGTTTGCTGGAGGAGGGATCCTTCTGCACTGTCACTGTCCCTGTGTTATGGAAGGCATGGCATAGCACTCGTTCAGATCATTGCATGCCTTACAAATTCCTGGCAATAGGAATTCCTCATCACCTCACCATTTTTTCTCCCTCTGCTTTGATTGATTTAGATGTCAGAAATGCTTCTCTTCCCCACCTTCCCCCCCAAAAAAGAGGGAAAAAAGGAAAAGAAATAAGAAGTTGTCATGCTTTACTGATCAGTTCTGTGGCTTACTGGTGGCTGGGGAATAAATAAAACTGGAGGCATTTGGAATAAATATTTTGTTATAATTTCCTATTCAGAGATATTAACTTCTGTGATATGGAAAGGTGCATCTTCACTACACTGAAGTCAGTTCTCATGACTTGTAATAAAGAACACTGTACAGAGGGATACTATGACCACTTGGCTTGTCATACACATACTTTTCTTTTTCCAAGACCTCAAACTATTCCATAATTCAAATTCTGTGTTGAAAAATCTCATTTTTCAGTATCAGTAGCCCCTTTTCATTAACAGCTTTGCCTTTTATATTTTTAAAAGTAGCTGAAAGTGGTGATGCTGCAGCAGTGGAAAATTCCCAAACTTCTGTCTTAAATATCCGTATTTAGGTACAGACAGGACCCCTTTCTTAATCTCATAATTCCAAAGGCAGATTTATTATTTCTGTGGAGAGGTGGTACAAAGAATGTCAGAAAGTCTGCTGAACATTGGAAAAATGCCATTCAAAAGACGAAGGCGATGTTCACCTTCTGATCACGCACAGAATCCTGACTACCTACCACATTTCAATTACACTTGCACAGTCTATTTGATTTGTAATCAATCTAAAAAGGAAAACACACCAACAGCTAGCAAGTTTTGATTAGCTACACACATCTTCTATTCAAATAAAATCATGACATATGCATTTACTTCTAAGTTACGAACATCTTTCTCACATTATTCTTCCCTTCAGAAATATTCAATATCTGTCTTGAATATAATCACTGAAAAGCTTTTATAAATTAAATTTGAGATCTCTAGAGGGTGGCCTTTAAAAAAAGTTGTCAGATAGTGAAATACTTGGTTGCATGTGTTGTGCTTTGAGGCTTGTTTTGTCAGTATTTGACTGATGTTGCTCTGATGCTCCGAATGAGAATCACATTTGTTGGTGACAAAAGCTGGTTGAGAAGCTTGACTGTGATGATTTGCTATATAATGTAAATAAGATGCCAAAAATACTTAATGAACGAGTTAAGGCAAGGTTTACATCCCCCACATAAAAACACTGGTGTCTTCCTGTGTCGTGTTGCACTGCTTGTCCTGAAATGCCCAGCTGACACTTTGTGCACAGCAAAGGGATGAGGGGAGCAGGCAGCGAACACAGGTTGTTTGTTAGATACAAGAAACATACAAAACAGGCTGTGAAAAGTTACCCAGTGGTTTATAGCATGAAAGCCTCATTTGCAACGTCGTTGATTTCATCCTGAAAAGTGCTGAGAATTATTTCCATTTCTAGTTGAAATCTGTGGGAGCTGCTTGCACATTTGTTATGTATTTAATTTGGACCAAATTTCACCAGTTTCCAGCTGTGTCACAATGTTTTTCCCATTCTTTTTAAAGGAGTATCAGAAAACATCATACATTTGGACTATGATATTGTGCTGCACTAATAACATACCCTATATTAAGAATAGGCATTGCCATCAGAGATGCAGAAATAATATACATTTCTTAATAAATACACAGTCATGAACATTTTTGCTAGGATGGAAAAACAATTATTTCCTCTTTTGTCCTCCTTTCCACAGCACAAGGACCAGTACTATTGTACAGTACACCTACATATTCTAAGTGAGTAAGGAATTTTTGTGGGACATCTTTTTAAGAATATTTCAGATTTTATACTGGATTTTGCTGTCTTAGTAGGCTTAAATAGTAGCAAGCCTATTGCTTTGCTGTAGAGGGAAAGAAACTGCCTTATTCTGACATTTCTGTAATACCTGTGCCTGTATCTCTCTAAAATCATCTTCCTGATCAGCACTGCTTGCTTAAGTTATGTGTATACAGAGTAATTGCTCCAAGAATCCTTCCTTTAACAAGATTTCTTATCTTTCCTGCAGTCAAACCCTCAACAGAGCCTTAGTTTCCCACTGGCTGGCACTCCAGACCTGAGTACAGACTCCCTGCTTTTGGGGCAGAAAAGCATTCTGAGTTCTTTCAGTCCATCTCCATAAGGTAAAGTCCTTTAGCCTTTCCTGCATTAAAGGGTCTGTTCCTTCATCTTTTCCAAGTTCAGTCATTCTTCTTCATCAGGCCTTACTTGTCCCTAGCTGTTGATCCAGGGCATCTTTTCATGCCTCCTAAAACCCCCTCCACCTCAAGAACTCGGCTGAAGTTCCTGTTACCTGTGAATTGTTGTAGGCTTTTCCCACCAGAAGGGATCTCACAGTTCCTCCTGTTCTTTTCTGTAGTCTCCTCTGACTAAGATACAAGCCTGTGGTTTCTGCAGGGTTTCCTCCCATGGCCATTCTGCCAGCATAACAAAGATCCATCTAGAATTGTCCTAAAGCCATGTCAAATCCAGGGATAGGTGGGAAAAAGGCAGGATGCCTCAGCTGTGTGCAAAAGCCAGTTTATATTGGGTTGACTCTCTGTCAGTAAATTACTGAAATACAGTTAACCATCAAAACCTACCAACCCAATCATCTGTTGTTCAGCTCCTGAGTGCCAACTCTCTGATTTGATGTCAGCTCTCTGAACTGAATATATCCTGAATATATCCTGCCATAGCTATTGAATGTGGAGGAGTTTGTCAGACTTGTACATAAAGCCTTGCTATTTTACCCTTTTTCAATCCGTAAACTCAGGAAAGAAGGAATATTTCTGAGTAGATCATTATAAAAGTAGTTAGTTTTGTTAACATTTATTCTTTAGTAAAATTTGTCTGTTCTTTTATAATATTTTAAAAACATGATTTGAAAGAAGGCTGATGATTGCTACTGCTTACAGAAACTTCTAGATTTATTTACTAGTTTAATTTGGAGCAGAATAAAGGTCATTCAGGGCTCTTTGGGCATTGTGAAGTGTACCCCAGCATGGGTTGTCTATTCTGTGTCTGTTTTTCATCAGCATGTAGCTAAAGACCTGGTCTTTTGGCATCTGTATCACTGATAAAAATGAAATGTAAATCAAGAGTACCCAAAAGACACTATGAAATGAGCAGTCTGAATATAAAGCATTAAACTTCTCGTCTTTTTAGTGTGCTGATCTATAAAACCCCATCCTGTACCTGTTGGAGTGCACAGACAATGAAGGGAAGTATTCAGTATTTTAGCTTCCAGTGAAGCCAATAGCAGCCATGGGAGACTGAAACAAGTCTATGAATACCTTACAAGATGAGATCCTGATCTTGCCAGTGATTATATTCTGCACATGGGTTCCAAATCCATAACAAAATCAGAAAGACATTTGTTTGAGGTATTTTTAGAGCGTCTGTTTAACTAACCATCTGTGCTCTGATTGAAGTATACACATGGTCCAGACTGAATAAAAACCATTTATATGGATCAGAATAGTAACTTTGACACTCTTACATCTAAAGATTTTGCTCCTAGTGACTTTGCTGACCTGTTTACTTGCAAAGGTAAATTTTAAAACTGTAAAATTTGAAAGGTAGCATGAGGAAAGAGTGTGACTAGTCTGTCCACTTCAAAAAGGCTTTGAAGTTAAGAGATGCTGTTTGAACACTGCATGCCTTTCAAAACTGCTTCTTGCTTAGGGTCTGGATTAAGCTGGCTGCCTTCCTCAGTTGCATAGTAGCTTTTGGGTTTATTTGGGAGGGTAGAAGTAAGAAGATGCTAAGGTGTTTTGCTCTGCTTTCACTTCTCTCATATTTCTATTTCAAAATAAGATTCATCCCTTTTTTGTTGTTCATGATGTTCACTACAAATATTAGCAGAACATCAGAAATGTAGCTCACTATAGCTTGGCATTAATTGCACTGAGAAACCTCCCTGTGTTCATTCAGTTATTTTCCTTCAAGATTATTTTTTTCATGGATCAGTGCATTTTCTATGTTCAAAATGCCAAGATTAGGAGTCTTAATGAAAAGAGGAAAAGCAGCAGGCTGTAATATGATTGATTCAAAAAATATATATGTCGTGGTCACTTATTATTTATTGAGATTGCTCCTTAGGAATGATTATTGAACAGCAAGTTTTGGGAAGCTGGTTATGCTTGTTCAAGATGGTAGGAAATTGAAGTTTCTGATATTGTTTCACAAGATTAATTTTCTTTAGTGTTAACCTGGAGAATTCTTTAAATTACCTCATCTTAGTTGATGTAGCACCATCTGCCACATCTGCAAAGGAGATAATTATTTTTAGGAGCAGCTGTGGGTTTTTTGATTAAGTCTTGAGTCATCAAGGTCAGTATTTTTGAATTATTTAACATAGGAAAGATGAAGCAATTCATTTGCATTTTGGACAGTAATGCATGATGTGTTATTATTACAGTTAGTGACATAAACCTCATAGCTATTTACTACAGTCCTATAATTTCCAGAAAATTTGTTTGTATTCTTTGTGAGTGCATATAGCTTGCAGGAAGAAAATCAGCAGCTACAATTCAAGAATCAGTAAGACAGCACCTGGCAGCAAATGAGTGTGGAGACTTCTCTGTTAATAGAAATACTAAAGTGAAAATGGTGCACTTAACACCAAGTCTGAGGTCCAGGTTCCCAACTTCAGTTTCAAAATCTGAATTATAGATTAGGCTCTTTCACACAAAAAGAAAACTCCCCAAATGAGCCATCTTTTAACAGAGATTGCTTGCTATGCCTGTGGCTCTTTGTGATACTTCCAAGTCAGATGAGCACACCTAACTCAGATCAGCATTCTCCATCACATACTAAACAAGGGAGCCAAGCAAACTTGAGAACTGACACCTAAAAACTCCGAGAGCTTTCTTTATGTTAGAGTGAAAAGGCTCCAATCTGTGCCAGATGTCTTGAAAGTCCAGCACTTTGTGTAAGCTCTTAATGTGAAGTAAAGAGCATAGTATGTGAATGCAGAGCTATCTCTTGATGATGAGCTGGCTACATCTCTGCTAGAGCTTCTTTCAGCTTCCTGCTATTGAGGAACTAATGAGAGCAGGAAGCTTCTCAAAGTCAGAATAGTTTTTCCCTGGAGAGTTAATGAAAAATAGGTTTATATTACTGCCTTTGCTACAGAGCGAGGGTGGCAGAGCTGTATGGCCTGAGGAGGGTCTCTTGAGAAAACACCTGTTGAAAATGAAAGCTTAGAAAGGGTACCCATGGGAGAAAGAGAAGAGGAAACGTTGCCCTAACTGACAGTTGAGATAATTGAAAAAGAGATGTTGAAAAGCCAAATCCGTGTTCCATGTTGGAAGAAAGACCTGTGCCCCCGAAGGTATCTATGCAGGACGTCATGCACTGCACCTCCCTGGGCTATGGAAGACTCACATTTGTGGTGTGGAATTCCCAGCCTGAAGAAGCTCAGCTGGGTGCTCATTTTCCCATCAGTTGGCCTGCATTGCTGGAAGTCTCCTTCGTGTCATACCTAGAGGGGCTCACCTACCTGACTGACCAGCAAGAGTGGCCAGGGGGGTTTCCCTGTGCTGCTTCTAGAAATTGTGTAGCCATAAACTCAATAAGGAAAAGGCTGTGCAGTCTAAAACTGAACGTAGCTTTCCTGTTTTGAAACTTCTCTGTTAAATTTTTTCTGCTTTTCAGTGAAAAGCAGGACTGAGCCCTGACTGGCTGAAGCTGCTTGCAGGTGGTGGGAGCCCAGAGTTCCTGTCCCAGTCCAGGAGTTGAACTGCAGTGCAGCACGAGAATAGGAGTTCTGCTCTGCAGTTACAGAACAGGAAACAAAAAAGCTCTGAAAGTGTTCGAGATACTTGTAAATGCATTGTCCCTTGTCCTGTGAAACACAATAGCTGATTTTTCCTGTGTTCCAAGTAATCAGCTGATGTGAAATACAACTCTGAGAGGACTGGGATAGGTGACAAGAGGATTTAGGGTTACCACATTTTGGGAAACCAAAGGCAGTTGGGTTTCCTGTCTGAACTTCAGTCTGAGTGGGAGCCTTATCTCATTTGAATCGTTTAATGGCATTCTACATTTATTTCAGTCATAATGTGCTTTTAACAACGTTTACTATATTTACAAATGAAAAGCAGGCTTATTTTGAAAAGAACACAGATTTTAAAGGATTAAGAAGCTTTTACAGATCATTTCACTTTCCACATGACTTGGAGGAGAGCCCTTGCTGAAATATTGTCCAGAGACAGCATAGATTTGTTGATACTCCAGAATGTGATTCTTCCACTACTTTTTCCAGCTAATCTTTAATGTGATGTTCTCTTTGTACTGTTTAATTAAGTTCCAAAGCAGGCCTTCAGGTAGTTGTCAAATTGTTACCTTTGTTGCTGTTAGACTCCGTGACACTTCATGCACTGAAGTTCAATTCCCTGCACACAGTGGAACTGAGAGCAAATAGTCATTAGCAGCCCATCAGCTCCCTGTAGTGTGAAGCAGTGGCAGAGCCACTCAGTTTTCCTCTCAGTGAAGAGCAGGAGAAAACAACAGGCCTTGTACTTCAACCTGCAGGTCAGCCTTGATGTGTAATTTTCTATTAGATTGTAGAAGCCTTGCATCTTAAAAAAAGAGACAGTGCCCAGCTTCTGCCGGGAGCAGGGAGTTTTACCTCATACAGAGGCTGCATCTCAATGTGGACTCACCAAGGAAGATACTTAGCTTGTATAGGATTTGACCCTCTGAATATGAGGTTCCTACTTAAGATAGAAAGCCAGAATTGACTTCATGTGTTTAATTTCCCTCATTCTGGTAAAGAACTCAGTATAAGGCCTATAAAATGCTGTATTGCTGTGTCAAATGCCAGAGAAATTACTGCCCAGAAATATTACTGTACTATCTGAGCAATGAAACAGAGTTGTTTAAAGAGGCAAAAGTCTTCTTTCTAAGTACAAATGATGCTGGTAACTTCCAGACTATTAAGAGGTAATACACTTTCCAAGTGAAGTCAATTAACACTCTGGTCTCTCTTGTGCATCTGTATTCAGTCCTCCCATGTGATTCATTAAGCTTCCCCTCAAATAGCAATTAGTAGGTGCTAAATTAGTTTTAAATTTTTTATTCACTCTTCTAATTCCAGCAGATCTAGATCCTTTTTAAAATTATTGTGGAATAGCACCACACACATCAGGAGAATTCTCATTGACCAAGTTCCTTACCAGTGGGAATGCATATATTCATAGCTAGTCCTAGGCAGTATGGACTGAAAGGGACGTGCATGAGTCTTTAAGGGAAAGGTAGCCTTAGTCGTGCTGGGCTCTGGATTTCAGGGAAAAAAAATGCAAGTGGCCTCCTCTTAACATGCTGGTTTACACTCCAGTAAAGGTGACTGAGGAAAATGCACTTTAGGTTTGGGCATAGCAGGAAGTTGCACATGGTCTGTTATCCTGTTGGAACCGATCAGAGATGGTTATTCGAGCCATGGTAACCTGGTCACTCTTTGTGGTCCATCACAACACGTTCCAAATATTCTCATAGGTGACTTGCAATTATTAAAAGCACTCCAAAGACCCAATCTGAGAAGCAGAAGATTATCATGTAGGATAGTTTTCCCCTACTATGTTACTGGACAAATAGTCCTTTAGCCCATGTGGCCTTTAACTGTCATTACCAGAGGGAGAATCTTCATTAATTTTGGACCAACATGATTATTATATGATGAAAAATCTTAGAAGACTGTCCTGAACTATTCCAAAAGAAAAGTATGAGGGTTGGTTCTTGCTGTGTGGCTGGGGAAACTTGTTTTTTATGGTTTTGTACTTCACATCTGCACAGTCCCAAAGTAAACATATTTGCTGTGTACCACTGAATCACAAAACAGAATATGTGCATGACTTACTGAGCTCCAAACCTACAGTGTATCGAGCTATTCCATCTGGATTACACAATACTGCCTTTCCTGTTGTGTTTTTTACTTTGTAATCACTACCCCTTTACTTCCATCCTGGCAGGTAAAAACGCAGCAAATATTTCTGTTGTTTACCAAGTGAAATTAATGCAGCAAGTATTTCATTTGCTGCTCCAAGCTGCCTGCTTATGAAAACAGGCTAGTGCCACTTTTTACAGTGGCATTCAAGACAGACAGGTCTGGTTATAGGCAGTTTATGCCTTCAAAAGACATCAGTCTGCTATTTTATATCCAAAGTGTATAGCTCAGGATAATCTTCCAAAATGGAAAATTAGCAATAAATAGATTAGTAACATTAGCTAGGAGAGTATAGACAGCATCTTGTATTCTAAGTTCCATCTCTTTACTGAGCTGTGTTTTGGTATTGAGTTATTTATGTAGCTGAGTCACTGGAAAGGTTTTTGGGGGCTTGTTTCTTTTTTATTCTTCAGCAACTTTGAATCTCCACTGATGCATGAAGTCCCAGAGCACCAAGGCAGCAGCACAGACAGTTCTGCAAGCAGTTTGGGAAGCTCTGTCACAGCATGTAAGAAGGTAACTTTTAAGTTTATGTTATATTCAAAGTCTAATATATATATAACTTTGCTTTTTAGCTTTCAGCTTTTGTGAGGAATACAAAATTTAAGTGATACTTAGAAAAGGTTTCATACAGAAAAATAACTTAGTGGTGCTGTTAGGATATCTTGCAATTTTTGTCTACCTGGTCTATACTTGCCTGGTCCCAAAATACATTACACATGTATGGGAGGTCAACTACCATTGAACATTTCTGATTTGCCTCATTATCTGACATTTCATTGTGTGAAATAAAAGCAGTGCATAGCATGAGTACCTTCAGGACTGCTCTTCAATAAATGGCAAGTTTCTGGGACCCAGAAAGAGCTTTGCTGTTCTCAGATCGATGCAATGGAGGGTCCTCCATGAAAAAACTTCAACTGGAATGGTTTCTACAACAGGAGGTGATATAGACTGCTGTTACTGTTTCCTAAAACCAGATTTATATGTACTAATTTAATTTAGAGCATGTGGGGGGGGAAAAGTGACATATAAGTGTAAGTGTATGTATGCCATTAGGAAGGGTCATGTCATTTTATGCATGTAGCTAATTTCAGTACAACTGATAATACAAAGGTGAAGACCTTTTATTCCTCCTCCCTAGGACCTTGTTATGGCAGTACACTCTGAGGGAAGGGGGCAGTACCAGAGACTGCTGAGGAGGACAGGCTGTCTTTCACCTCTCACTTTGCAATAAACCTCAGAGCTCTACTGGCTCCCACAGGCATAATTCTAGAGCTGAAAAGATAGCATTCATTTTACACCTTCACAGTTCATTCAGTCTTCTCATAATTCTGACTTTTAATAATGCTTTCCTTTTGGGTTTGGAGGTTTTTGTTTGTTTGTTTTATGTAAAGAGAGAGAAGGATAAAACATGTAGATGCCAAAGATTTATTTTCCTTATACTGAAAAGCACACACAGAAATTTTGTTATCTATAATATCATTGATGTAAAAAGAACTTGATGAGACAGATGTGTATTCTGGGCTTCTCCTCCTCACCCCAACATGGCTAAAGTGTCAATATTTCATTTGATTAAAGGATTCATTTTCAAAACAACACTTGGTTTTTAAAAACGCTGCTGATGGTAATTGGAATCCTCATATAGACAGAAAATCTACTTTGTGGGAAAACATCTTAAATTTTCGTTTAATCTCAGAGTTGTCTACTTTATGTAAGAGTGAAGGACAGTGGCACAGCACTAAGTGCCACCACTGCCTTTACAAATGCTCCTGCTTGGTCATGTTCAGAAGAATCACTTCCTCCTAAAGGGTAGCCTGTATCACATGGCTGAGAGATGCTTCACCTGTCCAATCCCATACATTTGAGCTGTTCAGTGTAAAACAAATCAATTTTATCACTGTCAGCACTAAAAGAAGTTACTTTCTTCTGACAACACTTCTGACAAACAGCAAGATGTTTTGGGCTTCTTTACACCACTGCCAGATAAAGTTTACCTTTTCTGTGTGTGTGTGTGTGTGTGTGTGTGTGTGTGTAAAAGGATGAAGAATTCTCCTCTGTTAGGTGCTTTTGAAGTTAGATATGTAACTAGTGGTGGAGTGAAATGCTGTGGGTCTCTGCTGCAAGGGAACAGTTCAAACAGTTGGCTTGCAGGTTTGAGCAGTCACATTTGGCATGAATGGCTCCTGTCAGGAACCAAAAGAGATGTAGCCTGTTACTACACAGACCAACCTAAACAAATGCAGAAGATGTGCCTCTTGATATCTCATTTTATTCTGTATGTCCCACTTTCCTATCTTTTTTTTGATGAGTAGTAATTAACCAAAGCAATTAAGATGTTCAGTCACGAAGACGCAGATGTTTCATTTGTGGAGCAGAGCCTTTTTAACGCTGTCTCGGTTATAGATATTTACTGTATTTTAATGTCTTGTGATCTAAATCAGGGAGCAGGAAGCTGTTACACTAAACTCATACGCAGTATTTTCCTCTGGGAAAGAGTGACTTTTCTAATCCACACTCTGCTAGAGGCTGATTTAGTTCATTGATTCACAACACACTGAGTAATGCTGACGGCTGAGTCTCTAGATGAGAGTGGAAAACTTTTTTTTAGAACCATGAATTACTGCTGATTTCACATTTAGTGCATGATGCAGATTCATCCTGAATTATTTTCTGAGAGTGATGATCCTTCTCCAAAGCAGATATAGAGCAGTATAGTGTGTGCAGCTGTCACATGAGTATGGTCAATGAATCAAATTCTGCTTTCAGTTGCTTTTCAGTTTTCGGCTGATAGCAAAAATCCTAACAATGTGTCAGTGGGATTTGCCCTGCACTTGTCTTAATTAAATAAGAATGAAGAGAAGTGCAAAACAAGAGGATGAAATTTTGGCAAGTGACACTGTTTGCCTTAAAGTGCAGGACTGCAGACAGACATCTGAAGGAAAAGAGGGTTTTTTTTCTTGTCATTTGGTACAGATCACCTCAGTATATTTTGAAAAAATGCTTAAATTCAAGAATGGCAATGGTAATATGCTGGTAGAGATACAGATACAAAGAATAGAGTTCTCACATTGCTTTTGATTAGTTAACTAACTCTGTTAATTTAGATTAATTCCTTCAAGCTTATACACTTTTGATCATTGCAGTCATATATTACTTTACTATAAGAACTTCAGCATGTTCCTTTAAGACCATGAATATCCCATCAAGGTTTCATGCATGTGCAAACTCCCACTTTATCTAAACACATGAACCTATTTAACAGGGAGAATTGCCTTACAATAGCAAGAGGCTGTAAGAAATATTCCATTTATTCTTACCATATGTGTGTCTTTGACCACAGTAATACCGTCTATTACCAAAGAAATATGCCCAAAAGTTCACATGGCTTCTAGAGACACATTTTTGTACAGCAGCTTTGTGCCACTCTGCCTGCTTTCAGCATTGCAGGGTGGCCCAAATTGTCCTTCATCCACAGAAGTACTAATGGGAAAGCTCTGAGCAATATCATGTCTATAATGGTCCTAATGTAAGAACCCTTGTTTCATCAGATGGAGTTTAAAGTGATCCAAAGTCCACCCCTCACTCCTGCCACCAGTGACTCAAATGTCCCCTCCATGTCCTGATCACCACTCAGACCTCTGTAAAACCAGACCATGTGCAGGGAGGCCTCTGGCACACATTCCTGCATTCCCCCATTCCCACAGTGCTGTCTTTTTGGAGTAATTCCTGGAGCCTTTCCAGGTGCCTTTGGGCCAACCTCTATTCCTTAGATATGACCAGATGACCTCTGCCAATTTCTGCTCTGTGGACTCAAGTATATATGATTTTGTTTTAATCACCTGTCTTTTTCAAATCCAAATTGCTGTAAATTATTTTCCCCAACCTCCAGTATTAAAAATGTTACACCTATTCACCCATCTCACAGTTCTGGATACATCCTTCAGTGTGTGTGCAGAGCTACTTAAGCACAGGAGAGCAGAATCTGGCCCAGGGAAAACAGAATCCTACTAATGGTGTTCATCTACTTGAGCTTACATAGAAATCACATGCTGTCCAAAACTTCCATGTAATAAATTTTACCCTTGACTTCAAAGTCTATTGTGAAAAGCTGCATACAAAAAATTAAATGCAATATAAACCCTTGGAACTCATAAACCACCCGGGAGTGACTCAGGCTTGGCAACCATGACCTGACCTGACCTGACCTGACCAAAACATTTGCTCAGGAGAGTTATTCCTTCTGCTGCTGCTGCTCTACCAGTATTTGCTTCCTAATAAAAAAATCCTCTGAAAGAAAGATAAGGCTACCAAGGGTCATTTAACATCCCACAGGAGACAAAGCAGGTGAAGTGTGGACTGCCCAGCTCATTTCATGGGTTTATCATGAAGTGCACACCAAGCCCTTCTGAGGCAAAGATGAGCAGTACCAAGGATATCTGAAGCTTATTTCTGCATGATAAATTTCTGCCTATCACAGTTTCTCAGAAATTGTCTGGGTTTTGGGAAAGAAAGATCTAAAGTGATTAAGGTTGAAGACAAATCCACTGTGATTTTTAAGGAAATGAAACAAGATTGCTTGTTACAGCAAAAGCTGTTTGAGCTAAAGGGAACTGTTTCCTGTGTATGCAAAATTATGTAATTATGTTTTAACAGGTTATTAGAACTTCAGCCCTTGAGGATGAGAATGTCTAGAATCTAATAAAATCTGAAATCTTACATATATATATGTATGTATATGTATACATATGTGTGTGTGTTTGTGTTTGTGTGTGTATGCATTTTTGTATATGTTCAATTCTCTATGTCTTCATAAAGCCTCAGAGGATGGGAATTTTTCAGAAAGAGGAAAAGAACGCTTAATTCTAGATTTTACCAACCAGTTCATAATGCTTCAAGATTTCCTCAAAAAAACCCCAAACCCACACAACAGTTTATTACTCTAACAGGAAATTGTTTCTTTGGGATATGGAGTATATTATTTTCCCCATCTAGTCTCAGAGTTAGTTATGGTGGCAGGAATCTTTCTGCACTGAGACAGGAGGTTATAAAATTTATTGAGTGCAGAGTTGTTGCACTGGTAAACAAGATTAGCCAGCAGCCCCCAAGAAGAAGCTGGTGTTCATGTGAAGCATTCATGAGTCTTTGGCATTCTCAGAACAAAGTCTTTGAGCACAGTACTTTCTCTGAGTATTTTATGAACCTCAAATTTGTATTTTAAAGCTCTTTGGAAGAAAACCCAGAGCAGGGCTGGTGTACTGAGAAACAACACAAAGGTGGAAAGTGTCCATGGAGGGTGCTGAAAAAGGGCCCTGCAGCAGGCCAAGCTCAGGGACTGTGGTGCTCCCCATTACCTCCTCATCCCTCTCCTGCTGACTTTTATTCAGAAATCAATATAAGCATAATACAGGGAGTGAAATATTGACTGTGTAACTGACTTTCTACCAGAAAGATAAAAAATAGAGTGGGTGTTAGTCTGTGGGTGGTAATAAGCTTACTTCTGGATGCCACCAAGTACTAGAAAATTGTGTCAACTGGCCAGATGAGCTTTCCCCAGTCATTCATCTTCCCTGAGAAATGAGAAGGCCTCACAAGTCATTCTCACTTCTCTTCCTAAGGAAGGGATCTAGCCTTATAGATCAAGTGTTCTTGAACTAGGACAAATGTGTGTCAATACAAAATGTGCAGTCAGTAAAGGACTGTAGATAGATTTTCTTTTCCTAGGTGTGTAGCAAAAAACTTATATTTTTAAATATCATTATTAAAATAAAATTTTAAAAATTAGAGTATAGGTTATTTCCATGTAATACAAGAATTGCAAGAAGTAAAAATAAAATACACATCTATTTCACAAACATCCTTCTTAACATTGCTGCCTGGGGAAGATGATAAGCCATAGAAAACGTTCTGTAAGTGGCATCAATGGTGCAGCAATATTTTTCCTACTGTTCCCTAGCTGTTTTAAAGATACTAATGGTGCCTCTTTTTCATGGTAGAATATTAGTACAGAGGCAGAAAGGAAAGAATTCAGTTTAATCAAAGCATCAGATTTGCAAACTGGCTTTGTCTTGTTAAAGTCTACTGATAACTGTAGCCCCATCTTGGTGTTGTTTGAGCAGAGGCTGTGGCACAAGCTGGAGGGCTGAGTCAACACTTAAACCCAAAGTTTGGTCTCAGGGTGCTGACTGACCTCAGGACTCATTACAGAAGGTCCAAAGTACTTCAGCTCCTCAGAAAACAGAAAAACTTCTTTAAGAATAAGGAGTTTGGAGCCTTGGAAGCCCCAGGAATGAGGCTGCTGGCAGAATGAATAGAACTGATCTACTGTGGAGAGATACACTCAGTCATAAAGGCTGCAATTCTGGTGTAATTGAATAATTAGTTTTCCTAATATCTCTATCACTTTAACACAGAACAAAACTCATAGCAATATTTTCCAATAAAAATACTGGGTTTAGGCATTTCCTTCAAGTATCCATCTCCAAAGACTCTCAGTTCTGGAAGAAAATAGGTTAATATTTCAGGGGATATGTATGTGATTTGACTTAGGGTGCAGTAACTGAACAGATCCAAACCAAATGGGTCTGTCTTGTCCATCTTTCTCTCCCCATCCCAACCCAAATTTTGTCAATAAAATTTCAATTGAGTTACACCAGTAGAGTTCAGGCCCCCAAAGCACAATAGGGCTCAGAAAAATGTGTAATTATTTTAACTATTTTTAACTATTTTAACAGATTCTCTGCAGTAACAGTCTGCTAGAATCAACAGACTACTGGCTGCAGAATCAGAGGACACCATGCCAAATTGGCTTTCTGGAAGACAAGTCGGAGAGCAACTGTGCCTCAGTAAGTACCCACTGCCATCTCCTCTGGAGAAAAGTTCCCTGAGTTATTTGGGTAGGGTGTGGGGCTGACAGCAGTACATGTTAAACTAAAACAGTCTGTTATTTCCAGAATAACTTTTCTTTTAAAAGCAAGCATATAAACTAAAACTACAGATTTCTATACAGAGCTCATTAATAAAGACTACTGCAGAAGTTTCCCCACATTTGGCTTTCAGACTTTGGTGGGTCTCTGTATTTTTTTATGTTCATAATCTACAACTCACAAGAGAGAAAAATAAACCAAAGAGAAAATTATTCCGAACCATAACTTGTTAAGTGGCAGGTTGGAAAGAGCAGATGTTTAAAAGGCTGCTCAATGTTCCTGAAGGCAGAGAGACACAATTAAAGAGAAAGAGCTCTCTCTTTCCATATTAGATGAGGGGAAGCTGCTGAAGAACTCAAACAGAATTATTTTGCACTTGAAATTAAATTTAAATCTTGTTATTGTGGGTTATAATGCAATTAAGATCAGCTTTTGTTTAACAATGTGCATGAAGAAATAGGAGTTATGTTGCTTTACAAACTACATGAAACTGGATGGAAATACATGGCAGTGTTTTTAATAGTTTTTTACTTAATGAAGGACTCAGAAGAGCAGATCTTTACTCAGAATCCTATTTGAATGCTACTCCCTGGTCTCAGTGAGCAAAAAAGGGCTTTAGAAAAGATCAGCTTTATCTCAGGTAAAAGGTTTCCAGCACTTCCTGTGCTGCTCACAGCCTAAAGACCAGCTGAAGTCTCTCATGGAGTGTTCTGGGATCCCCTGAAGGGCACAGACACTGAGCTCTGGCTGAAGAACCCTGAGTGCTGCTGCCAGGAAAATGAATCTCCATCCCAAGGAGGCTTTGTGCCCTGCCTGGGGTGATGCTCGATGCCTGAGAGCAGCAGTGAGTGACACAGCAGTGTCACTGCAGTACTGGAATCCAGGGAGATGGTCAAAGATTACCTGGCTCAATTCAGTCTTACTGAGCACTGGTCTGTCAGTTTCCACAAGACAGAGTGAGCAAAACACACAACCTAATCCCAGTGTGCAAGTGAGCAACCTTACAAGGTGAGAACCTGGACACATTCTTAACCAAAGCAGGTTCATCCGCAGATAATCACTGCTATCCTTCATTTTCCATATAGGAAGGGATTACTTTTAATGCAAAACATATTGGCCACAGTCATGTAATTTTACTATTTAGTATTTAATATCCTAAAAAACAGGCTTATTTTCTCAGGGGAAATTATTACCTCAAATAATAATATAAAAATTAATTATGGCTTGCTTTTTGAGCTGTTGAGCTTTGACTTTTTCCTTAATTTTCCATAGAGTCTTAGAGGAAATTGTATTTATCTCTGATAGGTTGGACATACCAAGCAACTTGTTAGAGAAAGATTATGTCATTTCAGGCAGCATTGTCTGATTTTGCCGTGCTGTCTGCTTTAAAAGGTTAATCTACCTCAAAGAGCTTTTTCCTCTACACCAATATTTTAAGTGGCCTTTTCCTCTTTGGAGGGTATTTGTCTAATTGCTGAACATTTCATTAAACTTACTTCAATTAACAGTGATACTGTTTAGCAGCAGTTTACCACTGAGATTAGGATATATAGTTTCCTGCTAATATAATCAGGTAATATTTTGAAAGTAGTTTAATTATGGAAGACTTGTTTTGTTTGTTTCTACTAAATGAGAACTTAATCAAAATCCACCTAATAGAATAAAATACATAGATTTGTGAGACATAATCATGCATAAGCTCCACACAGTGATTTATAAATGCAATTAAAATTTCTGTAATGTGACATTCTTCTTACCCCATGGAGTGATCTCATAAAGTAAATGTAGTTTACTTTAAATAGATAAAATAGATACTTTTGCTTACTCCACTATTGGCAGCTTTCTTTCTCTGGGCCTAAAACAAATGTTTCCTGCTTTGGACATGCTTTTGTGAAGACTTATTGGAAAAGAAAAAACTGATAGATACTTTGTCCCTACTTTCTTTCCAAAGATCTAGATCTAGATTAATTACCAGTTCTGAATATTTATGGTTGGCTTATGTTAGTACAAATTAAGAAATCTAAATTCTTGCTTAATTAGATGATTTATAGTCTTCTTCTAGCATTGAACTCTCCTAAAGCACAGTCTCTTCATCTTGCACACAGAAATGTCAATTATGACTTTATCTTGGCAGTTCCTAAGATTTAACACTTTCTTCTGAATGCTTTTACAGCATCTCCAGGATTAAGGTGGTATTGTCATACTCCTAAAGATGTATCTTGATTGTCTTTTAAGAATTCTTAATAGTCATGAAACTATTATTTAGGAAAAAAGTAGGATACATAACTAAATGAAGAAATAAAAAATAAAGGGTGGTAAATCCTGCAAGATATTTGGCATTCATTTGGTTCAAGATGCTTATAAGTGAATTTTCCAGAAATTCTCTGGCCTTTCATGCTCCAGGTTAGCAGCATGTAGAAAAGCCATTAGAAATTATGTTTGCACTGAAAAAAAAAAAAATCTCAAAATGGACCCAGGCTCCAGTGATCTCCCCACAAAATCATCATGTCCCATCACTCTTTGCATGACCATCTTGTCCCACCACAGAGGCTGGCAGAGAGACATTCCCACTCCACACAGCCTGACAAGGAATTGTCCTTGAGATCCACTGCTGCAGGAAGGTAGAGCCTCTCCTTCCCAAGCAGTGTGCCTTTGTGTGAGGGGCAGTGGATTTCCAGAGTGGCAGAAATCCTGCAAACTTCTTGGCAAATGTCTTGGAGAAGCAGAACCTTTACACCGGTAAATGGCAGTGGTAGGTATGGAAGGTGGAAAATACCTCCTGCCTCTCAATTAAAGCACTAAGAAACAGTGCTCATTTCTTACTTTAGCATAACAAGATTACACTTTTTAAAGAGTCAGGCTGTGACAAGGAGTCATTTTAAATTGTTTTATATGTCCTTAAAGCTGAGAAAAAGACTGGCTTTGCAGGCAGATGGATGAGAGAACAGTTTCAATGAAGTGTTAAAGGTTTTGAAACATTCTTGAAATAGTCCAGCGGCTTTCCCATTTGCAAATGCTCCTACTCTGTAACTACATAAGTGCTCACTCCAGAATGCTCCCTAGAGGGATGTGTGCCAGGCAGGCTGTGTGCACAGACAGAGGCAGTTGTATATTGGTTAGACCCAGCCAGGGGGAGCAGCAGGAGCACCTGGCCACAGCAGAGGGAAGGGACAGGGACAGCAGCCCAAACTTCAGTCAAGTTCAGGCATGGTAAAACACCCTCTCATCTAATTGTTGCCTGCTTTTCTGTGCCCCTGTGGCATTTTTTGTGGAAGTGGTCTGATGATGATGGTGGAAGCACAGGGGAGGGTGGAGGACGACGTGACTGGGGGAGTGGGACAGGGGTGGCAGGAACAGGCACTGAGTGGGCTTTTGCCACATGGAAAAACCTAATCCATCTGCAGCACAGGAGGAGGAATTACAGTTCAGGGCTGTAATCTGGTCAGTTTAGTGCAGGAGAACATACCCAGCCTAGGAGACAAAGCTGAGCTTTTCAAAGAGGGGAAGCAATGCTTACATTAGTGAAGTAACAAGTGAGAGAGAAACCAGATAGTTCCCAAAGCAAACAGGTGATGTGATGATGGATCTCATGGTCTGTGGTCTCTCTGTTGGCTGAGATAATGAAGAATGTCATTTTGCTATCATAGAATCTGGATTTTCAGAACTGACTGCTTGCCTTGCAACTGCATGGCTTTGCTGTCCTAAGCAGCTATTTCAGCATTGTCACTTTCATTGCAGTTCAGCCATCAAACAACTTCAGGAGGAGGTTAAGAGTGCCATTAGGTACTCATCTGAGCTGGTCAAATCAGGTCATCTGTGGTCTCACCTCCTCCTGCTTCATCTCATTTACTGCCCTGGCATTTGTAAAAATGTGCAGTAAATCAATTCAGAGAGAAAAGTAACTATGAAATTAAGAAATTAGTTTTTCTAGCCAATTCTTCCTTGAATCATCTCAACATATTGTCAGATAAATGCCAGTGCTCACTCAAGGGATGGAACAAAAACATCCAGGAAACAGTTCCCACAAATTAATTCAAACTGAGTGATAACATATGCAGAAAGGAAAAATCCTTGGCAAGGTGTATTTTGATGAAAAAAAGGACAGCAGCTTTCACTTGAATTAAAGTAGATTATCAGTGGTTTTCATTCTTTTCTTCAGCCAAGTCTTTTTAAAGATATGGCACTACTTATCTTTGGATGTTTAGGTACAAATACACAAATTCATATTTTACATCAGTCTTTGATACTAGATTACTTCCAGGTAACTTGCTATAGTGCAGGCACTGTGGCAGGGACATTTTCTATCCCTCAGTCAGGTCCCCTGCATCCAATATGTTCTTCAGAGTGTCCAAAGAATGAGAGCATGCCCTCACTGAAGAGTGAAGGTGTCTTACAGGAGCTCAAACAGAAGGATCATTCCCAAGGCTAGTAGTAGTCAACAACAAGGCTTTTTACTCAGGCAAATAGAGAAGTGCAATCTTGAATCCCAAAGGAGGAGATTTTTGTTTGTTGGCTTGTTTTGAAACAAAGCCATGTGTGTTCCTGAATAGTGACCATGCAGAGCTGAAACAGGTGCTTTGTTTTATTGTGTTTGAATGAAGTTTTACATTTGCTAGCAAACATAGCAAAGCCCTGTTTTTCTGCCTAAAACCACCAGACCTACATATTAAGACCTTCTCCCTCCCTCATGAGATTGCTTGCACACCTCAGCACTATGTCATAGAAAGGGAATTACAAGGGTGTTTATTTTACCTTTCACTCCATAATTACTCAACCATCTTCAGGAAAAGCATTGTCTCTTTCAGAAATCAAAATCCATCTGCTGCTTTCCAGATCTAAACCATAATTATGGGAGATATTTTTAGGTTTAAGTCTCATCTTCCTATTCAGCTTGACGATACCTTAATTACATCCTGACAAGGTGCAGGAATCAACAGCAGCAGGCTAAATTGTGGCATTGAGTTGTAGTCCTTTCTCTGGCATGTGTGGGTGTTCATGCTGCTGTGGTAAGGAATTGTACCTTCCAGAGAGCCCCTCTCTGACTTGCAGAGGAAAATAAAACTCCTCTTCACCAGTTGCTCTCTGCCTTATGGAGCCCAGTGCAGGCAGACTGAGCACTTGCTTAAAAGACCACTGAAAAGATTACTTGTGTAATCTGTAAAATATGTTTCACTTTCTGCTCTTGTACATACTTGGCTCTGAAAAAAATGTCTTCACATATGAGCTAAGGTTAAGACAGAATTCAAATGTGTCCTTAAAGGGTTGTATTTCCACATTTTCACTACCACCTATATATCATTACAGCAAAAAGCTGCCTCATGAATTTCAGAGTGCAAAAGACTGACAATAGATTTTCTTCTCTTTCCTTTCACTTCAGACTTGGAACAGTCTTTAATCTTCTGTCTAGATCTGCCATCTTCTCTCCTGTCCCTCTATGACAGTCTCATAGTGCAGTGGTTTTCTATCTGTGCTTAAGAGAAGCAGATGTTTAACCTTACTCTGACAAAGCTATAAATAAGCACTGGGAGGATCAAGCGTGGCATTGCAGCTGTATCCTCTCCAGCATTCCACTCTGCCATAGTCTCAGTGCCTCCATGTCCTGCTTTATCAAGAAATGGGATTCTTGAGCTACTTCCAGAGTGGACATCTGTGACTGCTGCTGCTGTTACAACCACAGGCTCCCTCTAACACGAATTGCAGGCTGAGGTTCACAGAAATTTGTTAAACATTAAGTATACAGGGCACTGGAGAGAGTAGATGGTGCATGTGGCATAAATATTTATTGGAATATTTTCTCTTAGTTGTAAGTGGCAATTAATTACATCAAACCCAAAGGAATAAGCTTTAATGGGAAGAAAATATTCACAGCTGGTTTTGAAGCAATGGATTATGAAGCGATAACTCGGGAAGATTCATTAATGCAGTCCAGGCATTAAAACAGGGATAGTCTCTAAAATATCAAGAACCACCAAGTCATTTGAGATAAGTACCTTCTGAAGAATAATTTGGACTAAATTTCAAACACATTACTGTTAAAAATGCTGGAAGGAGAGAGTGTAACACATCCTTCTGACAACATACAAGGTGTACCTAAAAGAGAATTGTGGCTGGGATGGGGAGACAAGGGAAAGTCATTCAGGACCTTATTTAGGTGAACTTAAGTGACTCACAGGAAATGCACTGAGTTGTCTGCTTTTGGAAAGAGTCCATTTGGGCCTGCAAGAAGCATGGTTGGAAACCTCATCTCAGGTAAGAGTTGTGCAGCTCACAGGAGAGATTTTTACATGGAATCTGAAAGGAGTAATGTGGCTTTTGTAACCTTCCCAATGCAAGTATAGGGCAAGAATAGGAAAAAGACTTCCTGCACTCACAGCTAGAGATGGAAATTGCCTCTCTCTAATCCTGCAAAGGACTGCACAACAGAAGGAAAGCTTGGACTTGATTTCAAGTTGATGCTTTCCCAACCTGCCTTGCATCCTATTGTAATTTTGGGCAGAGAACCTGTCAGTAGAGTGACATGGCCCTAGTTTGACACAAATGGATTTTTTGATGATAGCCTGATCTGACTTTGGTGAGATAAGGAAAATACCTCTGTATCCACTGAGGGATACCTGTCATGAAGCCTCATGAGTTATTTGTAGTGCAGAAGATGTGCCTGAGCTGCTTCATACTCTGAGCTTACCACTGTATGGAGGTAATTTTCTTCACAGTGGCTGGTGTGGGGCTGTGTTTGGATTTGTGCTGAACACAGGGTTGATAATACAGAGATGCTTTTGCTATTCCTGAGCAGGGCTTACACGGAATGGAGGCGTTTTCCCTTGGACTGCCCCGACCAGTGAGTTCACTGGGGTGCACAGAAAGCTGGGACAGCAGACCCCAGCTGGCCCAGGGGATGTTCTGTAGATGTGACATTTTGCTCAGCATAGAAAGCAGGGGGGACAGGGGGAAAAGGGGGGACAGAAATTCTCCCACCTGTATAATACTGCTGCCTCACATTTTCATTCATGCAAATCCTTTTGCAAGCAGCTACAGGGCATATCTAGTACCTCCAAACTAATATTTTAATTTCTACATTTCACAGCTGGTTCCTCTGCCAGAATCATTTTGGCAAGCATGGAAATTAATGTGAGACAAGCATTGCATCCAAATGCTAATGGATGATTAGCTCTGTCTTCCAGAAACTTTTTTTTTTTATTCTGAGTCACTATCAAGCTATTTCAAACACCTCATGTAAGACATATTCCAGCTCAAGATCCTCTTTAACCAGTTAAATATAAAAGGTCAGATTTTACTGTGAATGGAGGAGAGAACTACATCTCTTATATAATTTCCAGTCTCCTATCTACTAAAAATTTTCATTCTGCATATTAGTGATAACTGTTAATGACCCCAAAAAGAGGTGATGAGAGCCAATGGCAGTGAAAATAAGTCACCAGAATTTGTTCAGTGGAGGAGAGGAAATTGTAGTCTAAAAACAAATACCTGCAACAACTGGTAATTTTCAATTTTCTTATTTCTTATAATTTTGCAGATCTTCACAAAAAGATGTCAATCCTTAAAGCACTATATACTATATACACTGTATATACTTTTCAGTAGATACTTTTCTGTATGCTCAGGAAAAGGAAACACTTGGAAGTTACCCCATTGCATTCTTCCATCCCAAGACAGCACACCAATTCAATAGCAAGGCATGAAACAAAATCCTACCTGCTTCCCAAAACTACTCCAAGGTGGAGTAATAGGAGGCAAAATAATAGTAATGATTTAAAAAAAATAGGTGGGAGAACACTCTGCAGGGATACTCTGAAGAGTATTACCTGAAACCCACACATTTCAGCTAGTAGTTAATGGCTGAGATCTCTCTTTCCCAGAAATCACAGAAAGGTTTCTTTTCCATTACATGCTTTATAATGGCAGTGTCACAAGCCTCACTGCTCTGCATGAAGGCATTTTAAAGCCTACAATAAAACCAGAAGGAAGATGAATGAAGATGACAGGTTGGGCATTATGAAACCATATGCAAAAGAAAGCCACGTGTGCACACTCCTGCCCCAGATAATCCTCATTTCCTCTTCATTAGTGTCTGTGTGACTGCACAGTTATATCTTTAAACAGCTGAGAAATCTGTGAGAGGGCCTGAGTGGGTGCAGGGAGTGTGTGCCCCCAGGCTGGGTGTCTAATTGCCTCTGCTCCAGCTTAGGCTGCTGCTGGCTGTGGCAGCAGAGCTCCTCCTGAGAGAAATGAGCAGTTGTTTATCTCACAGATAAACACAGGAGCCCCAGACAGTGTGGACTTGAAGAACATGCCAGGGTGGAGGTTCTTCTGCACAGCTTTGTGCTCTTAGCATGGAACCTTGGCTTCCACTGTAGGTTGCACCTAACTGCAGCTGTGTTTTGCCACAAGTGTTCTCTTCTCCAGAGAGCTTCCCTCAGGACTTGTATGGCCAAAGGGTGAGTCCCTGTGCCCTGTGAGCTGGAAGATGTGCTCCAGCTGCCCATACAACACCTCTAAGTTAGAGAACAAACAGAAATCCCACCACACACATTGCAGTGTCACTGAAATTACCAAAAACACCACTTCTACTGCAGGAACCTCAGGCTGAGGCTTCCAGCTCCTTTTCCAAAAAGATCCAATTCAGTCCTCAAGTAGATGCCAAGATTTCTCATCTCTTTGGTCTTCTGCAAAGAGACAGGGAACTACAGAAGCCCAGGCTTTAATCATCACTGCATGCCCTTTCTGTAGCACGAGTCTAGACCTGCAGATTTAGGATGGCCATGAAGAAAGCAGAGGTTTTCCTGGTAGAAGCTTGTCTAGGGAAAGAAGTTCAGACCAGGATACCTTTCTAATTCCCAGCTTTACTAATCCAGGTACAAGAAATTGAAAGCTAGAAGACTCTTATTTTATTGTAGGGGTTTGTTCTAAAGCCCTCAGAATTGTTATTCAGGTTTTTTCCTCCAACCATATATGCAATTAAGTATGTGGAACAAACTAATTTTTTTAAATTGCAGGGCTTAAAAATGGTAATGATAAAGCTAATAATCCCACTGACTCATGGACAGATCTTTATTTCTGTCAGCTGCTATGTAATTTAGTAGAAAAACATCTATGATTTCAGCAGCTCTATGGTCTGCCTCTGGGAATGCAGAGCTTGTGGGAATGGATGAGTGTGCAGAAGTACAGGTACTTCTGCCCGACACACAGGGATTAGGGATGCATTCAATAATTCTGATGTTATGGCCACTTCCTCCAGATTGCAGCAGTTGTTAAATTGAGATATTCCATGCTCTTTTTAATTGACAGTATGAAAATGTAGGTAGTCATATTTTTTAAGTAATTTTTTCTAGGTATATGGGAGGAATTAGTATCAAATCCACAAAAATTAGTTTACCCAGTTAAAATGACTGTATTTACCATGAGAAGTTTAAAGAATTTAAGCCCTTCCAGCTCCACACATGCCCTCTGCACCCTTTTTTTTCTTTAGTTCCCTCACAGTGCTTGAAGAACTCTGTGAGAGGAAATTATTTAGCTTTACTATTTCATACTGGATTCTGGAACTCAGTAAAACAGACCTTAGCTAGGGAAAGACCTAAATCTGTCCAAAAGTACATGTAATTAGGCAAAACATTCTCCCAAAGCAGCTGCTGGTTTGTGTGAATAAAAATAGTGTGACAAACTAGTTGAATTAGATTTAAATTAGTTTGATTAAATTTTTTGTAAGAATCAAGAGAACACCTAGGATTACAGCCTCAGTAAAGAGGCATAATTAGAGTTTCTGGTTGTCTGTTTACCAACAGAAATAATTTCAGGCTTGGGAGAAATAGTCACTTCTGAGTTTACTGGATTATATCTGTTTAATTTGACAGCAGGCCAGAGGTACCAGAGCCAGAGTTCCTACAGGTTTCATGAATACAGATGTAACTGGGAAATTGTAAGGGTGGGAACTCAAACTTTCCTTACACAAGAGAGAAACCAGACAGAGCTACACTTGATTAAAGTCTCCTGAGAGGGAAGGGGCAGTCAGAGCTTACACATCAACTGGCAAGTTAACCTTAAGATAAGCAGACTTCTCTAATCTCAGCACTCACAGCCAGGCAGAGCCAGCTGCTTCCCACTCTGATTCATAAGCACAAGAACCTGTACCATTCCTTCTTTTTCGAGTAATCTTGCTGCCTCAGAGCTCTACCTATTTATAACATGTCTAACAGCTGGGCAGAGCTGCCCTGCAATTTGTGCAGCTTGCATGAACAAACAGATGCTGTGCACGTCTACTGCAACAGAAACAGAGGTCAGTCCCAAAAGGTTTGGTTAAAAATGACTGAAACCATCACTGTCACCAAAGTGGATCCATCATAAAGCTGTAATTTCTGTTGCTTATAACAGTGGTCAGCAGTAGATGGATATTTTGTGTGCTGAATGCAAATTCTGTGAAAGGAAGGATGAAATATTCCTTTTCAAGGGGAGAAAACATGACGGTCTTGGTTTAAAAATTTAATTTTATGACCCAGGAAGAGAGAGGAAGGACTGGGGCCAGGATGGGCGTGGGTAGAAAAGGAAGAGCTGAGGAAATTATCCAGATCAGGTACATTTTACAGTCCTAATTTCTTACAGTGTGTAATGGTGCATATTTATCGTGCAGCTGAGCTCAGTCAAAACCCATCATCAGACCTGTGTGCTTCCTTCCTTAATTCTCACCCCATTCTCTGAAAAGCAGAGAGAACCTACAGAATGGTCTGCTTTTAGTAAAGAATTTGTTAATCAGAGAAGGAGACTGCTTTCCATCTAGAGACAGCAGTTTCTGATCTACTGGATACAGCCCTGACATCCCTCCACAGAAAGCTTTGAGTAGAGATTTATCAGGAGGAGTTTCATAAGGTGTGACACCCATGGAGCTGCTGGTTTTCCCTGCTGCCCTTAAAAGGTTCCTTCTTCCCCCACTGCAGTCCAGAACGGAAGGCAAAACACAGCAGACTTGTCTCACTGTGTGAAAAACAGAACAAAAATGAGCTACATGGTCTGAACTATTATGGATACCAACATTTTACTTAAAAAGATGGTGGGGACTGGAACATATTGGGTATTATAATGAAGTGATAAGCACAGTTAGAGTAGTAGAGGCAAGGAAAAACTAGCTCAGCTTAAAAGCCCCAAACCAAATTCACTGTTCCAGACATTGGTGTTTTAGTTTCTGATCTGTATGTAGTTGTAGAATGCACAGTTGATCTTTTCCATCATTGACAGATACACCTTGGTAATACCTGCACACTCTGACACGCAGAGACCTGCAGCAGGTGGAACTCGAGTCTGATCAGTCTCTCAGAGTCACTGCTGTGGAGAATTTTCACTTGACATCTTTGTTTAGCAAAATCATTTGCATTTTTTAATTAGGCTTAGCCACATTTACTTCCTCATCTTTCTCAAGTACTGAAAAATCCTGTAGAGCACCACAGAACAATTTGCTGTGCACAGATAAACAGAATGGATTTAAGTACTTATAATGCTTTAATCTCGTTTTGTGCTTCTACATGACATACAAATGTCTTTCAGAAAAATAATTGATTTTTATAGTAGTTTAGAGCAATGCTGTACCAAATAAAGGTATCTAGGTGTGTTAAAGAAAGCAGTAAGCAAATACTCAACTGTCCCAGAAATCTGAGCATTCATTTAGTAATGTACCATCAATGTTCTCTTCTCTGTAAAACATCATCATAATTTCCTCCTTCAGTTGCTCATAGGATTAAAGAATTCATCTGTTGGCTTTGTAGGCTGCAAGCTGTTCTATTTCTTGGCTTACCAAAACTAGCCTGGGCAGAGACTGCCAAGACAATCAGAATTTGGGGCTGCAGGGAGTCAGTCTTTCACCTTGGTCTCATTGTTAAATATCTTGGTTTTCAAAACCATTAAATATTTCATATTCTTTGGTGCATTTGGGACAGTGATGGTTTCAGTCATTTTAAACAAAACCCTTTGGGACTGACCTCTGTTTCTGCTGAGTTATTTAGCAGAGTGTGGCCTATAATTAACCACAACAGTTAAAACTTCATTGCACTGTTGCATTTTGGCAATTTGAAGTTTCAGTGGTTTCTATGAAATCTTTTCCCTGGAAGTGTGTAAGATTTGAAAGTACTGTTTTATAGAGTTTTGTCTTTTTCTTTCTGGAGCAGCCTGGTCACTGAGATATTATCCCAGTGCTTGTATTCCAGTACCAGGCCTGCCCTGCTGAGCAGGAGGTCAGAGGATGCAGGAAAAGGATAAAGGTGCAGGACTGGCTTCTGAGCAACCCACAAACTGATTTCAAGTTACTACTTGTTATTTTGCTCATGAACAAATCCTTCTTTAAAATACCATCTCCTGTGATGGAACTATAATTTTTCCATACCAACAATTTCCAAATACAGGAAATGGAAAAAGTCAAGATTAACTTAAACAAAGCTAAATGATGGTATCAATAATGGTTTATTGGTTTATATTTATCATTTTTTTTATTCAGACTGGCCTTGAAATCAGCTTTGTTAACTGTCACAGTTATATTATCTAGTCCTCTGAGATTCTATTTAACATTTAAATGGATATGGAAAGAAAGAAAATAAATAAGCATAATAAGACCTATCCAAAAACCCCTAAGAAGATTAATGCAGGCATATAAGGTTTTACAGAAATGTACACTGACTCTGTAGTCTTGCACAAGCTGTAATACTTTCTACTCATTCTGCAGTAAAACCTCCTTTTGATGCCAGTCTATATATTAAAGTGGTAACAGAGAAAAACAATTAACTTTGTAATGATAGAGATAAGCAAATGGTAGAAATATTAGTCTGGCTATTGCTCCTGGCCTTGATGGGTGCAAAGTCATTTCTGTGAAGGAAGTTTTACACCCAACATGTGCATATTCATTGGGGCAGTCACAGAGTGGTTGATAACAAGATTCCCATCAAATAATTTTGCCCAAGAGCCCAAATGTCTGAAGATGCAACATAGGGAGAATTCTCCTCTCCAAAGCCTGAATCACAGGGAAAGCCTGACAGCAGCTTTTCAGCACATGAATCAGAACTATACTCTAGAATTTATGCTGAGAGTTGCAGCCAAAGAGGCCTCAAGTATCAGTTACAAAAGTTTTCTTTTAGTAAATAATTGTAGTGAAGTGACCAAAGCCACAAGCTTCCAAAAACAGCTTGCAATCAGCTCCTTTCACACAAGTCCTACCAGACCCAGATGATAGCAAAATTCTTAGGGTTTCCAAAACTATTAGTGTGTTATCTTATTACCCAGTAGACTTATGAGACATTTTAGAACATCTATTTCATAGATTTCACAACTATTTGTTTTTATCTTTCAAAAACAAACAGACAAACAAAAACAAACAAACAAACAAAATGGTACTTGAAACCATTGGGATTACAAGATTTAAGGAATTAAAATTTTAAAGAAAAGAGAGGTCAATGATTAGGGGACCTTACAGACAGTACATATATATATGTATATACAGACACACACACACACATTTATATCTATATATAACAAGAAGTCCAAGAGTTTTTTATTTAGCCATCACATTAGCATAAATAAGACAAGTGAAAATAAATGCAAAGATTTATTTGGGAGCTTTGCAGATCAGCATTTTGCTAACCATCAAAACAAATGCTCCTGTCACACAAACTGGCTGTATGGATACAATCTGCTGGAAAAGGCATTTTATATCATCTAATATAAGTCAAAAATATATGAGTGATTCTGGTCATTTTCAAAGAGACACAGCTCACAGCAAATTTCTGCACAAAATCCAGCACGTTGCCACTCCTTTGATATTTTCCCTAGGTTACAGTTTACTTTGGCTCAGAGTACAGGGTAAAACAATATTTTTTCCTCGGGCTTTTGCTGACTTCAGCTCCTGAGGGAGCCCATCATGCAGCTGTAGGTTCTCAGAAAGAGTCACCATTCCAGTGAGCAATGCCTTGGAGCAGCTCTATTCTGTTATTGTGCTGTGGGGAAATCACAGTGATCTAATCTTTCTAAAGCCAGGAGACTCAGACTTAGGTCTAATAGAAGTTTAGAGCAACTGTATTGTTTTTCTACTTTGCAGAGATGAAATTAGGACGAGAATAGGCTCAGAATTCCAAAACTGTCGTCCTATCACAGAGTTATTGCTAACAGCAGAAATTATTGTGGCCAAAAATCCCATTAAATCCTTAAAACAACTGTCATAGCAATCACAGTTGATGTAAAATTCAATCACCCTCTTCACAAACTGCACCTTCACAGTCCTACATTTAAAAAGAGATAAAGTGTTTAGAATAATAGTGTATAGGAAACAACACACACCCTGAGAATAAACAATGCCTGCCCACAATATGGATGGGGAACAATATGGAAGTAAATGACAAGTCTTTAGTATTTCGAAGGGTAATGCTAAATAATAATCAAAACATCACTGCACTGGTGTAAGATGCATGTCAGTCACCAGCAGCAAGGCAAGGTGCAAAGAAGCACAGTGAGGTGCCTGTTAATTTAAAAGTGACATTGGTACCTGCTCACCCAAACCAGGACAGACAGGACACAGCTGCCTGTCCTGACATTCAGCTGCCTTCTGCTCTGCCACTGCACTCTGGTCAGCAACAGATGGTGACATTTCAAGGGAACAAACTCACCACTGAGGGCATGGGGAAAGTTCCAGCTGTGAGGGGCAGCACAGGCTGATCCTGCCTTTCCTGCTGTGGAGCTGCAGTGGCTGCTGCAGTTCTCTGTCGTGAGGGCTGCGTTCTTACCAGCACTTCAGCTGTTTTTTTACATAAAACTACCCTCAGTCCTGGGCTCAGCAATTGCTCACCTGCTCATGTCCCACATCATCAGGTTTAGGCATTTATAGTATTTTAACTTGGCACCCAGGAACTGCCTGCTCAGAGCTACTTTCTCTCTCCTGGGGCTAATTGCCTTTTTCACTTCTGTTTGTAGGAAAATAAACCTAAGTTTTATGGGCAGATTACAGAGCAGTCCCAAACCAGTTGTTCCCTCTAAGTGTCTCACGTAGTGTCTGAGTTGGCACCTGGCATGGGTTGAGTCAGTGATGTGTCAGGAAGAGGATGGGAAAAGCAGAACAGCACAGACCTGGGAGATAAAGACTCTGTAAACTCATTTTCTAGACACCATTTACATCCTGACATACAACCAGGACAGCCCTGAACATGGAGAGTTCTACACAGTTCTGCTGCAAATCGAAACATCTACACAGTCATTCAGCCTCTGCTGAGGTGTATGGCACCACTCCCACCCTGCTGGGGACACCTAGGCCAGTGCTGGGGGTCAGATGGATGGGTGCAGTGGTGGAAGGCAGGGATGAAGCACCTTGTGTCACCTGGATATGGTCCTGCTACCATTTTGATACTGTCTTGAACTGTGTTGTCCTAATCCAGCAATTGGTGGATTAGAAACTAAGAAACTGTGCTGAGGAGTGTCCTTTAGGTTACAAAGTCATAGGTTGGAATGTTAGAAAATGGCAGATACACAGTACTCTGATTCTTCATAATTTTCCCCCTTTTTGCAGGCTTCCTGTTCACTGAATCAGGCAGCAATACTGGATTGCATAAATGTGGGCATATGAGGTAAAATTCAGGTTGCACAAGCCATCTGTATATAGTTCTCATTTTCGAGTCTTGTCTCTTCAGTTTAACTTGCTTTCTTTTAAAATAGATATTGAAATTTTTGGGAGGGTGGTATAATGTAGATGGATTTGATGTTATGGGGGGAACAAAAGCCCACCTCCTGCAGCACTTCAA
Organism: Notiomystis cincta; assembly: GCA_013398075.1. NCBI lineage: Eukaryota > Metazoa > Chordata > Aves > Passeriformes > Notiomystidae > Notiomystis > Notiomystis cincta. The sequence continues at coordinate 171,718 of VZRX01003969.1, read as the reverse complement.
GCAAGTGCTGACCATAGTCCTCCACAGCACAGAACACAGGACTGTGGCTCTCACTTTGCTTACCAGGTTAACTATATCCTGAGGCCATTTGTCAGTGAGGAAAACACAGTGTCTACATTGCATCCTTAAATGCTTTATAAAAAAGGATTTCTTAATATATAGTTCTTCTAAGAAGTGAGGTGTCTACATAATTTCTACACCAGCTCAAGAGCAGATTTCAGGACATCACTTATCTACAGAATTTACCCCATGCACCTCTTACCAGTTATAGAAATTATCATGCAAAATAGGGAATAAAATGCAAAACCAAAGTTTCTCTATTTCTTTTTGTATGATCCTGGAAATTAAAGACTTCTTCAGGAGCTCAGCAAGTTACTGATGATAACCTGCCTGGTACTATCCCAGTAGAAATACTTGGAGGGTTTGATGAGAGGAAGGCTGGGGGTCAGACCCAAATGTGAGCTATTCATGTGCAACAATCTGCATAGTGCAGGAGTTGCTGTTTACAGTGTGCCTGTGCATTAAATTGTTCAGGGACACGTAGAGTCCTGCTTTGTTCTGCATTTCAGTGCAGTGGTACATGTTCACCAAAAGAACAGCACTTTTCTCTCTCGAGCAAATGGGATTTCTAAACTTGGAAAAACTAGTGAACCAAAAGTAGATTCTGGCACCTACCCTGGAAGCTGTGGGTGACTGTTTCACTGTGTACAGCCTGCATTTGGGTGGTGGGTTCTTTCCTTTTTGTATTATGCAACATCATTTAAATTTTGTTGTTTTCTCCCTCCAAAATAAGTATTTCCTAAGACAGAAAAAAAAAAAAAAAAAGGCAATATCTTGAAGTTTCTACATGGTTTCCAGACAGTAGATCAGTGTAAGTGGAAAGCAGACACACTTTGGAACTGAGAAGGTGTTTGTGGGAAATCAGGGATGTGAAGCTAAAGAGGTGGCTGGGAAAGGACTGACAAATATTTAAGATCCTGTGATGAGGAGAAGGTTGGGTTGCAGCTAAAGGAAGCTGCATCTGATACAAAGAATAAAGAAAAGCACAATTAAATTGAGGTTAGCAAATCCTGACCTGACCTTGGCTCTTTCTTCATAATCTATGCAGTATTTCCATCCTAAAGATTATTAATTGTTCTCTAGTGCTGTTTTGCCTTGTTTTGATGGAGGTGTCCCTGATAATTACTAGATGTTAATCAAGCAATGCAAGCTAACGAGAGCTTAAAACTTGTACTAAGTAAGCAGAAAACAGGGAGAGATTTTTCCTAATAGATCATTTTCTCTCTGAGCACCACTGGTGAAGTATCTCCAACAGAAATATCCCCACAGTGAACTACCTAGAAGGAAGCAGAAGTGCAGAGCATGCCAGGATGGAACTGTGGAGTTAATTTATGGTTACAGTACCTCCCCATCTAGTCCTGCCTCCTGCTCACAGCAAAGGGCAAAAGTAAATGAGTTCATCAGTGTCTTTCACCACTATCAAACTGCTTTTGTTTAAAAATTGCCTATAATTAAAACTGCAAAATCCACAGAACAGGAAATGCTAAAAGGCTGCATTGGCAGTGTAATAAATCAATGTCAATGGAATTTGACAAGTGTATTTGGAAACTGGATTCAGGTTTTAAAGTAAAGTTCATTAGGTCCTGAAAATCAATTTAAAAAAAAAAAAAAAAAAAGAAAGAAAGATAATGTGACTTAAAATACTAGATATTCCTGCTTATTCTGAGGTTTCCTCTACTGAAGCATTAGTGAGTTATTTGCCATGCACACTTGAACCAGAGATGATGATTGTTTGGGCTGCTTGGAGAGGGCCTCCAGGCCATTAGGGTGGCAGTCAGTGTCACTGGTAGCAGTGCCAGTGTTGGTCACAGCAAAAGCAAAGTCGTGAGCCAGCACCCCAACACTGCAAAGGGCAAACCCAGGTTTGCCAGAGAATCAGGTGTTTGGCTGGAACATCCCTGAGGGCACAACTGCTCCTGTGCAGCTTTTTCACAACACTCCTCAGTAACAGCCCTGCCTTCAGCACGGGGAGACCATGCTGGAGAGGACTTGAAACTGGCCCCACATCTTCCCACACTCCTACCCTGGTACCAGATTGGTGGTCCCCTAATAAACACACCTCTATGCACCTGCAGACTCATAACTCATATCTCACATTGTTGTGGGAAAGCCTGTGTGCAAATCAGGAGTGTAATTTTCTAATGACTTTTAGTAACTACCTATTGTTGATATGTGAAATGCCTACACATGAAAACCCAGTAGAAAGTAAGAGAAGTGTTTGTCTAATCAGCTGTAACATGTTTAGGACATTACATAACCACCAGACAATGTTGCTAGAAGGTATTTTTACTATTTTGTAGCTTAGACATTTTTATAAATATTTCTTAAAAGTTTAGCAGATGACAGTGGCATATCCTGGTTGTTGTCATTATCAGGCACAGAAATATTTTTGTTAAAATTGTAAAAGGGCTCGAAAACATGTTTGTAAGTTCATGTAAAGATGACATTAAACTATTTAAAAGGGCAAAAAGCTTTCTTCTTCACTGGGTTTTTTTTGGTTTATAATGGGAGCACTGGGTGGATCTTTCCATCTGCTGTGCTGGCTGTTACTGCAGATGGTCATAATCTGTACATATGGCATGTGCATATATAAACTGAAATCAGGGTTGTCTTGGTGTAAAAGCAGGCACACAACAGGAGCTCGTGTGCCTAACACAACAGTGTTGGTGAAGGGGATAACTTGGAGCATTTTCATTTTCTGTGGGATATTTACATGGAATTAGGGAAAGAAGCATTTCCTCTTTGCTGAAAAAGAAGCAAAAAAAAATCATTCAACTATTTTATGTTAAATTCTGGATCTCCAATTTATTTGGAATCAGGTGTTGGCTTCAGCTGAGCCTTGACTTTGTGTTACATTTTGGTTTAAATGAGGACACCAAACATTCCTAAACTTCACAGTCAGCCTAGCTTTGGAGTCCCTGCTTCTAACTCAGAGCTAGAAGAGGGACTTTCTCATTAGAAAATAGCCTTCCAGTAAGCATATAATAAAACAAAAGTTTTCAGAAATTAAATGGTCTTTAGAACTTTAGTCAATCTCACTACCACTTAATGGTCACTGAAACTCATAAGAGTCAAAGAAGGGGCAAAGCCCCTTGTCATCAAAAGCAGAACTTTCTGGTGAATCAGGTACTCACCAGGCAGTTAAGCTGTTGTGCACCTGTGGTGCTGCCCAGTTAGCAGTGCTGGAAACTTCTCCTTGAATACTGGCAAGGTTAAAAAATTACTTTCATAGAGTTTTAACCTTCTACATAGACATTCTGAAAAGTTAGGAAAAATACCCCAATATTTATGTGGTGTGCAGAAAAACTGTAAAAGCAACTCACAATTGCACTTACAAAACATTTAGCAACAAATGCCTGAAAAGAAGAAGTCATTGGAAAAGCAAGACACAGAGAATTTATCTGATAGATAATCAAAAGCATTTTAAACATTTCCTCTACCTTTACTAATATCCTCTGTATTACAGCTTATTTGCAACATTTCCTCATTCATCAGACAAGCCAATTGCCAACACAGAAAAAGTCATGACTCATTCCTTTTTTTCCTCCTTTCTTAACATCAACTCCACTGTTCTCTTTGCTAACCTTTCTACCTTTCTTGTATTAGGAAGAGGCTTCACAGATTCAGGTGTAAGGCTGGAAAATTAAAATACACTGACTTTAAAAGTTGCTGCCACTCTGTTACAACTTCCTTAGGTGCTGTTTCTTTTTCTCTCTCATTGCAGGTTTGTTTTGTGAATTTAGATGCCAACAGAGATGATTGCAGTGATGAGCAAGTGAAACAGGTAACTGCTTAGTCTCTAAACCATGCACAGTCGATCTAGTCAGGCACACAAGGACTCTCCAGTAAAAATACAGATTTAAATCCTATGAACAAATTAAAGCCAACCCTAGATTTTTAATCCTTACAGAGAGCAATGCATAAGGAATCTGAAATTGTCTCAACACATGGACCATAGCATTTCTTATTCCCATCCCAGAAATTTGAAATGAAAATGGATTGTTGCAGTCTAAATTCACAGCATTTATATAAGTAGATTTCTTGCTTTTATCTGAGAAGTGAACATGGACACGTCACACAAAATTCCTTTTAAATTTGGCATAATACTACATAAAAAGAGTTTCTGGTGTCCTGCTCTGCCACCAGTTTCTGATTCCTTTCTCTGTCCTACTGCCAAAGAGCCTTTGAAAATCATCCACTCATCTAGGTCTTGCTCAGATGACCTGTCTTACTCAATCAAACTTCACAGAGGTAGATTATGTGCTCTTGAGGAGGGGGTCTAGATAAAACACAACTAAAAGGCGTGTTTTATCTGCTTAACTGAAAATTACAAGGGTAGGAAAAAAGGGATTTTAAAAGAGTAATTGAAAACCTTGGTTTTTTTACAAACACTGAGACGAACTACATCATGATATGATATTTAAAACACATTCCATTCCAGAAAAAAAGCCCTTAAATCTGTGGAAGTCACATTTTAAAGATACAGCCTGGTGTCAGTTTTGTGCTTACATCTTCCATTATCAGTTCCTTTTCACCATCCTGGCTTGGTGCCCATGTTTGACACACCAATATAGAAGCAAATGTAGGAGTGAACACAGGTAGGCTCTCCTGACAGTACCAGGGAGTTCCTTGGTTAAACCATTACAGTTCATTTGCTGAAAACACTTTCAGCTCATAGAACAACCAGTGCTGGCATCCTGATGCCTCCTGCAAGTCATTTTTTAGCAGGAACAGCTTTTCTATGCTGTTTTCTGCATCTTGGATCTGTGAACATTCAGTTGACAAAAATAAATATGGCATCTTGCAGCAAAACGATTTTTCTATTGAATCAGGAGGTTAACTGTGCAGAACAGCTTGAGAGGTTTTATTTTACCAAAGCCACAGAAGCACTGGTTGTTTTCTAATAAGGAGTGGTTTTATTGTTGTTTACAGCATTTGTTAAGGAACAAAAGCTATAAGAGGAAGCACCAAAAGTTTCTCCCTCAGTCTTAGAACCAGACATCTGTTCTCAGTTTTCAGTATAGGTAATAAAAATTCCCTGCTAGCACAGGGGCTGTGCATTCTTCTCCAAGAGGAAACTCCCTCATCCCCATTTTTGTGTATAATAAGCAGGTTTTGTAAATTAGCACTGAGTGGTGTGGAATTTTATACAATACACTGGTGTGGTGAAAGCATTTCTTAGATGAATTGTGAAGATATTAGCACAGTTGTTCATATGAAATAAATAACTGTTTACTAACAGGTACTTGATTTACTAATACATACTGTTAGGATTTTGTATTACTGATTGAACCTTGGAGTGGGTTAAACTGGGGGGGGGTGTAAAATAATAATGTTTTCAGACTTCTTTTTTTTTTTTCTGAACAAAAGGTTAAGAAGTGAAGTAAAAGATATGTAAAATGTCATAACTTCCTACCTAAGATAAAATGTGGCAATTTGGGCAGTAGAAAAATAGAGATACTTCAAGAAGTCTGTGATAATAGAAAGGTTATCATTTGAAAAAAAAAGTGAAACATCAGACTGAATTGAAGCACTGAATCAGTTATGTTACGTAAAAATACTTAGTCTCATCTGAATATCAGTCCCCTGAAAAGTGAATGGTTTCCCAACATTGATTTAGCTTTTCTAAGCCAGAAAGTTTTATTTTATCAAATTCAATCTGAGGAAAAATAACAGTACTGCAAGCTTAATATTTTGGGGGTGAAAAGGAAAAAAAGGGAAGTGTTGTTGCCTGGGTTAGTAACTAAAGCATAAGGCTGGGTGCCCAAGAGCTGCACCCCTGAAGGGCTTTGCCTCCTGTTCTGCACTAACACATGGCCCGTGGGATTTACTCTGCTCTACACCAAGGGCTCAGCCCTGGTTCTCTGTTCACAGAACAAGCACACCAAGATCTTTGGCAGAGAGACCTGCACTCTCAGAGAGGGTATTGTCTTTTTGGCCTGGCCTTTGCACACAAAGGAGCACAAACATCCCCTGCACACGCTGGGGGCCATAAAGATCTCCTGTGTAGCATCACTGAGGCTGTGACTATTACTGCTTTTAGCTCTAGCAAAGACATAACATGTAGGGAGTGACTGTACCAGTGCAAATGGGAGGTCATGGAGATATGCAGAGTAACAGCAAAGAAAGGCATATTTCATGTATCTCCAATGTTTCTGTTGTTCCATGTTTAGCATTGCATCGATTTGGTCAGCAGTTTCCAGGTAACTTCCATGGGTTTCTTGCCTGCAGGAGAAGGGGAAGATCTTCCCTGCTCTCATTACCATATCTACTGAAGCTTTTCTGCTTCACACATAAGAGAGACACTTTTCCCAGTCTCTAAGGAACTCACATGTAATAGGAAGTATTTAGATGCACCAATCCAACCGAGCTGTTTTGCACATGACAATGTGAGGGATGGCAGATTGTCCTACTGGACACCTGAGCAAAAGTTTATATTGTCATCCTTGTTTTGCCTGCTGTCTCAAAAGAAAGAATGTGCATTTTAATGCTGCCAGTTCTATTCTTAATCTGTTTGAAGTAATACTTTCAAGTGAGCTTTGTAAAGGGATGCCTATAAGTGATATTTCATTTTAATATTTATAACTGTGCAACTCAGACTTCATTACCTGAGAGCAAAATCTCTGTTTCATACTACAGAAGTTGATCAGTGTCTCGCCCAGTCTCCCCAAACTCATCAATTCGATGAATGTACAGCCACCAAAGGAAAATGAAATAGTCCTGCTGAGTGGATTAACATCAGGAAACCTTCAGGCCGATTATGAGGTTCCCCAGGTAGGAGTCAAACTCTTCTTTGAGATCATTTCATGCCTGCGAAGGATGGAATTTGGAAAATGGGAAAAAGGAACCTGAAAGCAAAAACCTGAGATCAATTTGAGATGAGTGGAAGTTTGCTACAAACAACAGACTTTGGTCAGACAGATTTAGGTGTGGGGTGCACGTTGTGGGGACACACCCCATGTACACAAGGAGCTGAGAGATCCTGCTATTCCCTCTGGATCCTGCAGATGTCTGGGCTGCAGCTGGGACTGCTTTAAGCCACCTTGATCCTTCAGGGCAGGCAGGCACAGGTGGCAGAGATGACTGATTCATAAGCCCAGATTTCAGGAGTAGCAGAAGGGCAGCACAGAGGGGGAAAGGAAAGAGGTAACACTTCTGTGCATAGAGCTGGGCCAGGGCACAGCTCCTACAGCCTCTCTTTCCAGTGGTTTTGCCACTTTCATTCCCAATCCATCTTCACCTCTCAACTTCATTAAAACTGCAGTTATCCTGGAGTACAAATCTGTCTCAAATTTAAAACATGAACAGGTATCACCAGGTTTGTCTGCTGCAGATAAGAAAAGCAGAAAACTTTCTTTCACTGAAATTACTTTGTCTACAAAAGTCTTCCTGAATCAGACCCTGTAAGAGCTGTATTGCAAAGATCACTGAATTTTATGGTATACCAATAAGCTGATCATTAAAGAGGGCAATTAGCTGTTTATTGAGCTTTCTTGACACTCATGACTAATGGCTGAATTTAGAAGGGTTTAACAAATACAAGCACAAGGCTGTGGTGGGAACAATGGAGCTCCAAAGCCCACATCCCAAGATGTTGCAATACACACAGGGGTGTTTTGGGACCCAAACAAGGTAACTGAAATACCTGAGTCACCCCTGTCTCCACAAGCCTACAGACAGTGAGACTGGCAGTCCTCTTGTGACGAGTAGAGGCAAGAGACAAACAGGAACTAATCTATATTTCTGTCAAATAAAGCTTTGCATTGAGGCTGGCTGAGATTTATTGGCCAGATATGCCACAATCTGGCTTTCAGAGAAATTCATTTGTAAGGTGACTGGCAGAGCTTTTGTAAAAGGATTTTTATGGTGCTCCCCCTGAATCCCTTTTCACAAGCACAACCTTACAAACTGTGGATTGGGAAAAAAGCATGGGAATGTCTTGTCTAAGGCTGCATATGTTTTTCATAACATTTTTCACAATACAGTGCATGCTCAAGCCTGATTCAATTTCATAGCAGCTATCTAATCTATATTTTCTGGTTTAATGCACAAATTTACCTGGTTTTCTGTTCAGACACATTTTTTAGGTGGAAAGGAAGAGCAGGCTAATAAATATGTTGATCCAGCATAACACACATCCCACTCTCCTTATTTGTAGATATTTGCTTTGCATTCACAGTCAAAGACAAAAGGTCCAGGATGGGGTCACCTTATGTCAGATACTGTGCAAATGCCTAGAGGGTCCAGGACATCTTTTTTGCACCATCTAAAACTTCCACCTCAATCCAATCCAAAGTTGGTCCCACCCAAGCTGGCTCTTTCCTGGGAGCCTGAGTTCAAAGCACAACATCACAAGCTGCAAAGGCTTGGCTTTGGCTCAGGGTACATCCATACAACAACCGTGGTCCCATGCAGAGACATCAACTTAGCTCTGTTGTATAAATGTCCGACGGTTGGAGTATCAGTAAAATGAGGATAACAAGAGCTCCTTCTTCTGAGTTTCTGTCCAGCTTTCAACTTAATTGTACAGCTTCTCTAGGTAAGGCAGTTTTATGTAAAGGCTCAGCACATCGTGCACTGGGGGAGGTTGTATCGCCCTGAAATAATGAAGCTTTGGACAAAGAGGGAATGAAAGGAAGATCAGCAAAGAAACAAAATAAAACACTATTTTAAAATGCTCTGTTGGAACATCTAAAGGTGACCTGCTCCTCACAATCCTATAAGCCAGTATTTACAGGGCTGTCTTCAAACAAGTGTTGCAACAGAAATGATCCTGAAAAGGAATTCATGCCCACAAACAATTCCCTCCAGAGAGGTAATACTGGATGGTGTGAGGCCATTAATAACAGCATGTCAGATGACTAAGATAAAATAAGTCTCTGTCATTAAAACAGGAAGCTGATTGAAAACAAACAACTTGGAAATTTCAACAAAATTGCCAAGTATCCCTTGTGATACAGCTGGGTTTTCTACTAAAACACTTGTATAACTAAAGCTGTCAGTCCAAGAAATCTTATTTTGGCAAACATGTAACTGCACACTGTCACTAACATTGAAATGACAAATCGTATTGCATCTTCACAACACACTGTTCCCAAGATATTCATAGAGAGGGAAACTTAAAATAAGGGTTTTTTTTTTAATGGAATAACTGAGATTCTTTTCCTCTCTAGTGTCCTTGGCTGGCAGATGTCTGCTTGGTTCAGTGTGCGAGGGGGGACAGGAGAAACAGCGCAAGCTGCATCATTTTTGAGATAAACAAGTTTCTGATTGGACTTGAGCTCGTCCAGGAGAGGCAGCTGCAGGTAGAAACTCGTGTCCTAAAGCCCGAGGATGACACCAACTGCTCTGTGTCCTCCATAGAAGAAGATTTCCTCACGGCCTCCGAGCACCTCGAGGACGACAACGAGGCTGAGGAATATAAAGCTGGTAAAAGCAGGGGGGCTGAGCATAATTCTACTGTTGTTCATACTGCAAAAGAAGCTACAGCAATGCTCACAGAAACTGCACTTGAGGTTAATTCATGCATATGTAATTTAGAAAATGGACAGCTATTCATATTTTTGCATTTTTGTTCAAAGACAAAGTACATGGCTGTGCAGTAATGCAGTACAAAGCTGTGCAGCTCTTTTCTTTTAAAAGTTACAAGTTACTCTGCAAAAACTAATTTTTTATTTTTCTTAACAGGTCATGAAAAATTAAATGTTTCAGAAGTATCTTCAGATGTCAAGAAAAATAAAGGAAAGGGATTTGAAAACATTCACTATAGAAAAGCCAGGTTGCCATTCATTCTTGAAGGGAACTGCATTAATAAAGATAATGCAGCTACTCAGGTCTCTGAAACTGTGAATGTTGTGGCTGAAGATGGCATCTCACAACCTAAAGATAAGTCAGACCAGGAAATACCGTGGCAGAAGGAATTAACTGAAAAAGGTACTTCATCATTTAGTACTACTAATTTGATTAGTGAGGTCGAAAACTCAGCACTCATGTTAGAAGATGTGGCTGTAACCAAAATGGCTAAAGAGGAGCTGGAGCCTCGGGGTGACCCCACAATGAAACACAGCACCAAGACAGACGGGGAAGATTGTGCAGGTGTCAGGAAAACTGATCCTCCCTGCCAGAATGAGCAGGCGAGCACAGGCCAGTATGCCACCAATTTAGCAGAGTCTGTTCTGCAGGATGCATTCATTAGACTGTCACAGTCTCGACCCAGTTTCAGCGAGGAGGCTGCAGTCAGCATCTCTGGAGGAAGCTCCTGTAGGTCAGAAGATGTATCTGCTTCCCGATCATGGAATGAGCTTCCGAAGATCGTCATAGTGCAAAGTCCAGACAGTTCTGAGAATGTCCCCGACTGGCCGGGCTCTGCCTTCCCCAGCCTGGGCCCCTGGGCTGAGGCAGAAAGCTCTGCTGAAGTTTCAGATTACTTTGAGGATGAACATTCAAACGGACACGACCAAAGTGCACTGGAAGTGGCTCTGGCTTGTGCAGCCACTGTCATTGGAACCATTTCCAGTCCCCAGGCTGCAGAAAAATTCCGCCGGGACCAAGAAGCCACAGACTCGAGAAGTGGAGTGGCTGCTGACGCAGAGGAGCACTCGGCATCCTCACAGCTCCGTGACGACTGCGCTGGCACGGAATACTCGTTCCCCTCGGCACTCTGTGGCATGACTCAAGTGGCAAGTGCTGTAGCCATCTGTGGCCTGGGGGAGACAAAGGAGGAGAGGTACCCTGCAACTTCCAGCGGACTTCTGTCTGCTGCTCAGGCCTCTGCAGCCATTACTCTGCACTGTAGCATAGCTGTAGGAAGCAGCATGGAGAAGCTGAATGAGAGCATTGCAGAAGCACTTCTCAAAGAGGCCTCTGTAATTCTGACAAAACCCAACACATACAAAAATGTAGGGCATTTTATGGAATCTATAAATGGGAAAATTATTGAAACAGCAGCAAGACCACGTATTCCACGTGCTGATGGAGTAATCAGGGATGAGCTTGCACAGAACTTATCCAATATTATTCTACGACATTCTATGGAAGAGGTTAGGAAGAAGAAACAGCTACACCCCCAGTCAGAGGATGGCTCAAGTCCACAAGACATTTTCACAGACACTGCAAATGAGTTGCTTTTTAATATAATATATTTCACTTGCAAGAAGATGAACGACATAAGGCAAGTTGAAGAGTGTTCTCCTCTCTTTTCTGAGGGCACAAAAACAGAGAAAGTAACAAGAGCAGGGTGGCCAACACTGGCAACAGCATGTGAGACTTCACACAGCCCCCTTGATCACTCTGCTGCTAAGCCATTTGGAACATCCTACAGCACCAGTACTAGCAAAGATCTTGAAAAGGTCACAAGCACTTGCAAGAGTAATATCAAAGATGTAAATAGCAATGAAGGTTCCACACTGAATTCAGAACCAAGTGCAGATACAGGGTATAACACGCTTGGTACAAAAACATCTCCCAAGAAGAGATACCTGAAAAGAACTGCACGAGACTCTTACAAATCCCCAAATCAGAGTAACAGTCATCATCAGAAGAAAGACTACAGATCATTTTCAGACAGAGAAAATACTTTTGCAAACAGTGAATGCAGGCATGGTGTTCAAGAACAGCTGTCTTCCAGTGCCACCATAAATACAGAAAACCAAGCCAAGATTAAGTGTGATTCTGTGCTAAATAATGATGTTCAGCTTAGCTTATCTTTGTTAGGAAACCACGTCTTGCTTCCTTCTCAGCCTGTGCTACAGGTGAAAAATTCAAGGGACAAATATTGTATAACAGATTTTGCAGAAGAATTGGCAGAAACAGTTGTCTCTATGGCAACAGAAATAGCTGCCATTTGTCTAGAAAATTCCAATGGCAAGCAACCCTGGTTCTGTGCATGGAAGAGAGGCAATGAATATCTGGTGACCCAGAGTTTATCATGCAGAACTATGAAAAGGAAGAAGGAGACCCATACCAATGGTTCTGTGGTTCGGAAGCACAGGGCACCTCGACTTAGTGAGATCAAAAGAAAAACAGATGAGCATCCTGAGCTAAAGGAAAGATTGATGAATCGGGTAGTAGACGAATCTATAAACCTTGAGGACACACCAGATTCAGTCAATCTCTTTGCAAATGAAGTGGCTGCCAAGATCATGAATCTCACCGAACTCTCCATGGTTGATAGCATTTGGCAAGGTCCAAACCATCCCAGGAACAGACTGCACTGTGAAAGATGGAGCCGAGCTAAGGCCTCAAGCTGTGAGAGCATACCAGAGGAGGACTCAGATTCCAAAGCCTCTTTCAATACCCTGGGCCTAATGAACAGCTTTGGTCAGTCTCTGAGCCAGACAAGTTCTGTCTCAAAGCAGTCTAGTTGTGAAAGCATTACAGATGAATTTTCAAGATTTATGGTGAACCAGATGGAAAATGAAGGAAGAGGTTTTGATTTATTACTCGATTACTATGCAGGAAAAAATGCAAACAATATCTTAACTTCTGCCTTGCAACAGGTAGCCAAGAAAAACGGCCATCTTAATGTAAGACCAAGTTGCCCTTCCAAACAGTCCAGCACAGAAAGTATAACAGAAGAATTTTATAGGTATATGCTGAGAGAAATCGAAAAGGAGAATAAAGATAATCCATCGTCCTCTCGGAATTCGAGGGACTGGTGTGGCAGTTTGCTGGCACCCTCCCTTCGGTCACCGTTCTGCTTTAGGCAGTCCTCGATGCCCGACAGCAGATCCTCGGGCTCCAGGCTCACAGTGAACGTCCCAATTAAAGCAAATTCCTTAGATGGGTTCGCCCACCATCGCCAAGATTCCCTGAGTGTGCAGCCCGTCAGCACCGTGGCTTCTGCGGGGCTCTGCAAGTCTGACTCGTGCCTGTACCAGAGAGGCAAGACTGACCAGATCACTGACATGCTGATCCACGAGACCTGGGCCAGCTCCATTGAGTCTCTGATGCGCAAGAACAAAATCATAGCGGATGAGGCAGAGGCTGCAGAGGCAGAGCAGTGTTACAGTGACTCTCCACCACATGTGGAACAATATGCAAAAAGACTGGCTGCAAATATTGTTGAAAGTGGCAAAAGTTTAATTGTTGTCCAGCAGGATTCCTTTGATTACACAAGCCGAGAACATGTGCTGGAAAGCAAACATCCCCAAAGCACAACTCAGATACAGTCCAAACTCAAAATGGGAGAAGTAAATTTGGATGAGAAAAAAGAGCGTGGGAAGAGCCCTGGAAGCCTCCCTGCAGGACAGCACAGGGAAGTGCCTTTGATCCAGATAGAAACTGATCAACGAGATGAGCCAGATAAAGACTCAGAGTCCTTAACTTCATGTGGCCCATTTGGAAAGGGGCATCAAAGCAAAGAAAAGCCTCCAGAAGCTTTGGATGGGAAACACATTGTTTCCAGTTCCCCAGTAAATAGGTAAGTGACAAAACAGCAAACCAGCACCTTGCTTTTGTCTTTGGTTTATTTCCCAGTAAAAGTTATTTTGCTAAAGGAAGTTAAGAGTGGTACTTTTAAAGAAATAAGCAGGCTAAGTTTTGACTACAGGTTTCTATTGGCATAAAATCACCCAATCATGTGTCACAGTGCTGCCTTCTGGAGAAAACATACTGAATATGGCATTATGATTTTAAGATTTAAATCTAATACTGCACAGAAAGTTCTCTCTCTAAAGACATTTAAGTCTCCTATAATCAAGACAGGATAGATGGACAAAGGCTTAAACATTTATTTAGCACAGCCTGATACCTGAACTAAAAACCAGATAAATAAAAATCAGTGCTAGTGTATAGCAGAAAATAGCAGGATTTGACCTGTAGTTCTGTGCTATGCTTGTTGCAAGTAATGTTTTGTGTACCTGCAAACGAGACCAGACTTCCAAGAGTTTGAAGTTTAACTTAGTGTTTACAATCTGGAGCTACAAGTAATAAAAATTCTTTAGTGAAGGAAATAAAAGAATAAAAGTAGCCCTCACCTCTTTTAGTTCAAGACTTCTCTGGTAGAATATAGACAGGGAAAAAAAGAGCATTATATTTTAATGCTGTTCCATGGAGTTTACATCACAGCTTACCACCCTCTCCTTACAGCTGTACTCCTTTTGGTAAGAAATGTTGCTCTGGTGAAGGTGAAGTGTGAGCCCAGTATGAGAGTGCAGTGCAAATGCAGAGGATTGCTGTGGGTGCTCTGAGTGAAGGGAATGCTCTCTCCAAAGGCACTGCATCTTTATCACAGCACTGCAGCACCCCATTATCTCGGAGTGGCAGAAAGAGTACAGGTGCTGGTGTTAGAAACCATTTTGTAGCTCATTTTATTCTTGGCAGTGCTGTGTTTTGGCATTTGACAAAGCCCTGCTTGAAGTGAAAAAGCACAAGTGCTTTCTCCCTTGAAGTGAGGAAGTAGATAGGTTGTAAGTACTTCCCTGGGTATGGCAGCAATTAGGTGGATAATTACCATGGTGTCACTAGTCTTTCATACTGACTCTCCCACTAACCTTCCTCTTCCTTAAAATGCTACCTACTTTTAGTAAGATAAATTTAGAAACCCACCTATTTGGAATCTCGACTGTTTGAAAATAAAGTTATTTTTGCAATTTACGAGCTCTTTCATAACTTTTCCTCTGCCTTTGAAGCAGAGTTCCCAACATGGCTGTGACATGTTTAAAGCAATAGCATTGGTAGGGCAGAGTCTGTAAGCAGAGGCTGCACCTGCATGAGCATCTTGGCTCAGCAATGCTGTGCAGCTCTGGTTCAACTTGCATCAGCCTCATTTGCAGCACAAAATGCAGAGTTTTTCCAAAGCAATCTCAAATAGAAGCTGCCCAAGTGCACTCCAGATGTGCTTGTACCCCTGCTGGGAAGGCAAAGCCTCCAGTGGTTCTTCACACAGATCTGAACCATTTGTGGCATGGCTGTCTGGACTAAGTCTAGGCTGAAGTGAAGACCTAAAAATATATATAATGTAGCTATAAAAGCATCAGTGGAAATTGCTTTGATCCGCTCCTACTGCATAAAATTACTTGCTAGTTCAGATACAGGCACACAGGACTCCAGGCAAAATATCAAGCAGACATAGAGTCAGTTAGGGAAAAAAAAAGAAGCCATGCGGGCCTTCAGCAAAGAAAAAAAGCTGTTTCTTGTATGTAGGCAGTGCAACAGAGCCAGTCCTGTCACAGTTACACAGAAACTGTTCCAGGTGACTGTTCACAAGTGGGGAACTGTCAGTTCAAAGCATCACTGGTGTGAGATGGAACCGCATAATGAATCAAACAAAACCCAAAATGCCAAGAAACATCACCCACACAGATCTCCTATGTTTTGGACCATGTATGAGGAGCTACCTGTCCTGTACTGAGAGCCTGAATAACACCCCTACCCTCAGTGCCCACGTGTCAGAGAGTGCAGGGGCAGAGTCCTGGGCCTGAGGGGCTTGGCAGAGCTGACTGCTGGGGGAGCAGAGCCCCAGGCAGGCAAGTCCCCTGCATCTTTCTCTGTCATCCAGCATTAACACAACAACTTCTGAGAGTGAGAGCTTGGCAAAAAGAGGTACCCACAATGATATTGTCTCAGTACATGCCTAATCCAGGTAATTACTGAGGAGCAATAGAATTTCTGGTGTGATCTCCTGCTCTAACTGAAGGCAGATGCCTCAACCATAACTACAGATAAAGCTCTGAAGGCAAGAACTTCTCTAGAGACATCTTGCAGAGGGTTGTCAGTACAGAACATAGCATTGCTTTAATCCCTAAATTGCAAATGCAGACTATCCAGTGAATATAACAAAACTGTTATTCTGGCACTACAATGTTATCATTATTGGAGGGATTATTATTTTTCTTTGTATCAAAAGCCCAGTTTAGGTCTAAAAACTTAGGAAAAATATAGTTTCTTGTGTGTGTGTGTGTGTGTGTGTGTTTGTGGGAGCATGTGTACATATATATGACATGCACATGTGTGACATATGTCGAGTGTGCAGAATTAGAAAGCATTTTCACCTTAACCCTGTACTTTCTAAACTCAGTCTGGGCTCCATCTTCAGTCTGGTTTCTGACTGTTGCAATATTTTTGTCCTTCCCTAGCCTAAGCAGTGAAGATCCTAAGGACATGGCAGGCTCAGAGTCATTAGTGATTCACGACCCACAGTACTTTCCTACCTTCACTTCTTTTGGATCTATAGTTTTAACAAAGTAGAAAAACCTGTCAAGAAACCTGTTCACCCATTAGCAGGACAGGGATTTAGCAGCAATATAGATTTCCAAGAAATGCTGTCATTCTACACTAACACATGCCACATATTTCAACTACTGATCGACTGAAGTGCATTGAGCAATAAACCTTTACAGTGATCGGGGTTTTATACATGTTAAATCTTTTTGTACAAGCTAAAACTTTTCTATGCTTACTTAAATCTAGGGTTTGTGTTTGTTTATTTATAGCAGTCATAAGAAAGCCCTTTTTCAAGAGCATCTCAGGCCGTATGTTCCACTGGACTCTATGTATAAATTATAAGCTTGTCCAGTCTTTTGCATGTCTATAATTCAGCAGCTTGGTTGACTTTAATGAGCAGCACTGCCTGGAGATTGGTGGCAGCAGTTTGTTTGCCTGTATTACAATGTCAGTGTATCACCCTGCCAGCACCAGTCCTCAGAGCAGATCGGATGCTGAAGTCATAGGAGAGACAAAAACAGCTGAAGAATTTCCAGCCCATCTCAGCAGCAGTGAAGAAAGCACTGGGAGCTGGTCCCAGCTTGCCAACGACGAGGACAATCCTGATGACACAAGCAGCTACCTGCAGCTCAGCGAGCGCTCCCTGAGGTACCCACCTTGTCCCTTCTCTCTGTACATGGGGTCTGCCCACCAAGCCTACCCTGCATCAGCAGTGAGAGGCAACAGCTGAGATTTACTCAGAATACTGTAAAGAATGCCTAATGGCAGACTTTATCTCTTTATCTTTTCATAAGGGAAAAAAATTTCCCACTTTCTGATACTCAGCCAGGTCTTTTTACTATTGGTGATTAGTTCAATTCAGACAAAGAAAAACCCTCCTGGCACCACTGAAGTGTCTCAGTCCTACAGCAAAAAGGTCATTGGACAAGTTAATTGTTACAGTCTTTCTTTTGATTTATTTGCTACTGTTTGCATAATGTTTATTTTGCCACCTCCTTAGCCAAGATTGACAAGAATGCCATTCCCACCAGAAAACCATGCACAGAAAACAGAGTTTGAGCCTTGATCTGCTTAAACTGGCATAAGGATGCAAATTAACAGAGAATGTTAACAGAGAATGACCAGTGATGCCTTGAGTAGACATAAATTCAATAGCTCCTACTGCTATGTGCTGATTTTGTTCCAGTTCAAGTCAGGACAAATGTTTGAAAATGTTATTTAGTTCTTGGAGTTCATATAGAGAGATGGTAGTTTGGCTTCAGCCCTTTCACAGCATCAAGTTGAGTAAGGTTTTTCCTTCACATGCTCTTGGACTATGTTTTAAAATATTATCAAATAATTACATCTTTCTCTTGAGTATTACGATGACAAGGAGGGAAGACATTATGGTAATGAAGCAGGGAAAAGAAGGAGTCTCTCAGAGAGCACTGTTGGCTGGCTGAAATTACTGAACAAAACAGGGCTGTCAGTGCAGCTGAACACTCACCCTGTTATTACAGTACCAACCTTTAACAAAGGCCTTGGTCTGAGAGAACTGAAGTATTGTGCCTTTCAGCTCTGCACTGAAGAGAAATTGCTACAGCAGGTCCAAATGCATGGCATGCTGACAGTGTCTCAGAACACCCTGATGGGGAAAGGAACTGTCTAATCAATCCTTCTGATGTAGGGGAAAACATTATTAGTTGGTTTTCCAGTAAAAATTAAGTGGTTCAACATGACTTGCCACACAGAATTTGTTCACGATAATTGACTTGCAGCCAGCAAATTCACAACCTGTCCATGAGACTATTACAGTATCTGCCTAAGCATTCACTGTCACATTTATAATAATGTTATAAAGTGAACTGGTAATATTTTTTCCAAATATCCTCAAGTGTGCTACTTCATCCTAGTGAAGAAGCCAAAGAGAATACTTCTGTGTATCTGTGATGCCAATGAGCATTGTCTTTGATTAAAATCTCAGTCTTTCAGAGTAGTCAGAAATGTGAGGGGCCATCTCTGTACCTGTGGGTTCCATCAGATCCCAGATACTATTTGGGGTGTGATGTAATACACTGAAACTGCTGCTGGTTACCAGCGTGGACTCACCTACAGGTAAGTGTATGATGGGCAGCCAGGGCCTTGCTTGAGCTCCCTGTGTTCAGAGGGAGCTGGATCTTTGCAGGTTTCTTGCAGGACATCTCTGTATCTGCTAATCCTTCTTTTCAAGGGCTCAGGCAGACTTGGTTTGAGGCCAAGTGTTCATTGGCATAAGCCATTCACAAGAAGAGAGTCCACCTTTTATCCCCTCCAATTTCCAGCATCACTTGATGCATTGGTGCATTTGACACATGCTCCATCCAGAACTATTTTAATAAATGCCCCATTACTTTGAGCAGACTAGTGTGCTTCATTCAGGGAACCACTTGCTGAGCACAATTGATTTTATGGAACAGCATCCCTCCCCACTTTGCTTTGTACAGAAATAAATTTTTAGAAGATGTATGGAGACATGTTCAGCACAGCTTGGCACTAATACTTAAACTTTTGCTTTGTCAGCAATGGCAACAGCAGTACAACTAGCAGTCTTGGCATTATGGACCTGGAAATTTATCAGGAGAACGTGCCATCTTCTCCTATGATTAAGTAAGTAGTCACTGAAGTGAGACTTGATGTTTAGTCCAATTTTAACTGCAAATCATTTACACCACTAAACCGTGCCAAGCTCTGCTTTGCACCTGCTGCTGTGCCTGCCCATGGTTTCAGGAAAAAGCACATGCAGGTGTCTGTGCAGAGTGAGGGCACCAGACAGTGAAAGATTACAGGAAAACCCACTCAGGTGGATCTCTCAAGAACACAGATCCATCAGCCACCTAGGTTCTCTGTGGTATCAGTTTTCTGTCATTGAACCTTCTTCTCTGAATAACTTCAAATATTATCAAAACACTACTGTAATACCGAGTGAGGTCAAGCAAATAAGGATCAATTAAAAGCAATTCCAGAAAACCCAATAGCATTCTTTCCAATAATAATAATAATAATAATAATTTGGCCCATAGTACATCTTACCTATTGTTTCTGGGAATGTTCCTACTGAACATGCAATCCAGTTATCAAGTACATCCTGCCTAAAGATCCTGGTACAACCTGACAGCTGGTGAATGTCATTATGCAGCCAGGGCACACTCACTGCACAGACATATGGACTGTACATCCCACACTCAACATGGGAACTTCCTGAAGTCAGTGACATCAGAAAATTGTCACAGCAAAATACAGACATTGGAAATTCAGCATTTCCACCCAGGTTATGAGACTTGCTGTGTCTTACCATAATGTCGTTTGCTTGTCATTATGTGAGCTGTAAAGATGCACAGATCCTGGTGAAACACAATACCTGACATAACTAATACAAGTACTTCATCCTGCTACAGAAAAATGCTGCAAGTCAGTTTGTCCTGATGCACAGACTAAATAATGAAATATAATCAGCATTTTATTGTTTCAGCCTATGTAACCTTTTTCTTGCAGTTTTCTAGGTCTTTCATTGAGGGAGAAGTTTCTTCATCATGAAGCAATGTTGTAGATTGTTCCTAAGTATGACTAATAAGCTTTGTTGTTGTTTGTTTCTAAGTGAATTAGTAGAAGAAAAGGTTTTCCTTAAAGAACAGACAGAAAACACAGAGGGTAAGTTGAACCATATCAATTAAAACATACAGTTTGAAGATAACACAAATAATTGCCCAGTAACTGGTGGGATTATTTTTCCAGAAAGTACTTCTGAGCTTTCAGTGGGAACAGCCAACTGTCAAAAGGACCTCCTGGTGATAAACTTCGATCTGGAACCAGAGTGCCCCGACGTGGAGCTGCGAGCCACCCTGCAGTGGATAGCTGCTTCTGAACTTGGAATTCCAACCATCTACTTTAAGAAATCTCAGGAAAACAGAATTGAAAAGGTAGCCTTTGCAGAATTGGGCATACTATTAATGTGTACAGAACTGTAGCAGTTATGATTTATTGAAGTTACTGAGTTTAAAAGCAGATGCAAAAACATCTTCATTACAGCAAGATGGCAACACTGCTGTTAATGAGAGAAAGGAATGAGAGGACAGGTGTGTGTCAGAAATTAAGGTATGTGAAATATGTAGCAGCTTGTCTATGGCACAAGCAAATGCCACCTTGTCCAAGTCTCTATAACATTTTTGACGAATCTGTTCACTTTTCCATATCAATGATACATTAAATACCAATACCCAAGGCAGAAATAACAGAGTCCTTTACGTGGCTACATTTGAAAAGCTACACTTGGTTTACCTGGAGTTTAAGTACAAAGCTTTAAAAAATAAAACCAAAACCCACTTGTGTGTGGACATCACACATACAAAGTTCTGCTGCTTGGTCACTATAATGTGAGACATTGTTTGGACTTAAAATTTTAAGTCCTTATGCTGGTTCTGCCTTGCCTGTAACACGGATTAGGGCAGCCCCAGGTCGGTCTGAACTTGTGCCTGGCTGTTCACAAATTGCTCCAGCTGGGGATACAGCTTTTGAAAGCAGAAGTCTCCTTCCAGAGAGAAGTGGACAGCCACAGATCACTGAGAAACCTTCTGAGATGTTAGTCCAAGCCAGACCTCAGAGCAACTCTGAAGTCCAAAACAGCCACAAGAAGTGCAGCCTCTTCCTATCAGCTGGTGCCCCTCTGTAGGCACCACCAAATACCAACACAGCATTTCAGGGAAGACTGAAAGAGACCCATTTCCAAGAGCAGCAAGAGAGCTTAAGCTTAAAGGCTTAAAAACATGTTGGTATCTGAGTCGATTAATGAAAAAAGTATTACAAATCAGTATTTTGGTCTCTTATGGGAAGATCATTTTGAGTAGCAGAGATATTGTTTGATTTTCTTGAGTACATGCATTTGGGAATCATAAACATAATTTAAAATGCATTCAACAGCAACAGTCCAAATTGCATCTAATTAAAGAAACAGCTGTCAGCTTTACCCATGTGCTTTGGCAAACAGTTAATTCAATTGCAAAAATACACTAGAGAATAATGAAGCACATCCTGCCTACAGCAGCTTTCTTGGAAATCACGTGCCTATTAAATATCATTAAAATACATATTAAAAGTTTAGGCTGCAGTATGTAAATAGCAAACAGCTACACTAACTAAAGACAAAATCTTTTATTTTGTGCTTTAAAACTCGAAACAGAAGGAACAAACTAATTACTGTGAAATTCAAAAAAGTGAAAAGCTTTGATTTTCATTTATGTGCTTCAGAAGAAAAAGGGACCAGATGGATGACCCTGTGAAGCCCATTGTTAAGTACAAAGTGGACAAAACTCAGGATTCTTTTTTACAGCTGCTTAAGAACATATATTTAACCTCTGGTTTCTCTGGAAATTAAAAAAAAAGAGCCAAAACCAGATACTGTCTATGTTTAAAACACAACTGTGATAAATGTCATGTGACAAAATTTTACACAGAATTCCCTCTCATCAGTACTATTTGATTATTTAAAATACTATGGCATGTATATATGGAAATACAGAAAATTAAATATAAATTAAAATACAGCTAACAATAATGCAAAGATATTTTTGTAAGATGGATAGTCACAGTTCCATTACTTTGACAATGAGTTCTTGATAACAAGGCAAATAGGGATCCTTTATCAAACTCACTTTTTCTGTTCTTACTTTCATTGCAATAAATAAGAAATAATTGACAGAAGCAGTTAATTTAGAAAATGCCATGAGAGCCCATCAGTCTTTAAGGAGCTATGGAACTTGAGAAATGAAGTCTCTCTAAATAGAAAGATGTTGATGTCGCAGTGCACTGAATGCCCACTCCCTCCCACAGCTGTGCATTTACAAAGGGTGGGCTAACAGGAGTTCGTATGTGTGCATTTCACAGAACCTTAGGAAATGTTCACCCAGTCCTCAGTGTGTTTCTTTGTGGTTGTTTTTGTTTAGTTTCTAGATGTCGTGCAGTTAGTCCAGCGGAAGCACTGGAAAGTGGGGGATATCTTTCAAGCCGTGGTGCAGTACTGCAAGCTCAGCGAGGAGGGCAGAGAGATGACACCCAGCCTCTTTGACTGGCTGCTTGAACTGGGTTAACAAAGTTCACTGCTTCAGCTTCTCTGTTTTATTCCAGTTTAAATAAGCAGTGGTTTGTGTAACACTCTGATTTCTGAACATCACTGAATAAAATGTGCAAAGATGTACAAACTCTACAAGAACAGCACAAGTCAGTGCCACAACTGACCCAGGAGCAAAGTGAACCCGAATTTATTGTGTCTTTCTGTGTCATGAGGGACTCTGGACATGCTGTGCTATGGGATGCACTGTACTATGAGGGGATGGATTTTTAGCCTTCTGAACCACACAGTAAAAGCTTAATTATCTAATATATTGAATTTTCATTCATTTAAGTCAGTCAGGTACCCTAACATTCAGTTTTGAAACAACACTGATATTTGTACAGTTTAACTGTTAGAAGCAGAGTGTGTTTCAGAATGCCTGGAGACACCCTTGTCCCTAGATAAGTAATACTTATGGGTTTTTTAAACCCCCATGATCTGCTAAGGGGTAAAAGCTTTTGAACACTTAACACTTTTGCAGTTAGACAACACAATAAAAAGCTGCCGAGGACATATTTTAGTTTCTTTCCATGTGTTTATTTCTCTTCTGTCACTGTTCCTGACTTGTGCAAGCTTCCCAAAGAGATAAAATCCAGTCTCTCAGTTACTCTCCTTAAAATGCTCATTTCTGCTCCCTGGGAAGCAGTGCAGTTCAGCATAGCTACACGTGGTGGATTCCTGCACACAGCTCTGTGAGCCAGGGCAGCAGCTCCCCAGCCCTGCAACCTTGGGCAAGTCATTTCACCTCTGTGCCTCAGTGTCCCTGCCTGGCAAAAGGGAATAATGATACTACAATTGTTACCTGAACTGCTTCTGTTGAAAGCACTCTGTAACATTCTACATTATCAGTTAAAAGCAGTGAAAAAAGTATTATTTTAATTTTAGTGTAATCAAATAAATTATTAATGAGGTGAAGAAATGCATATCTGAAAAGAGCACCAACTCATCCTAAAAATCTCAGTGTTAATTTTTGTAACTTACAAGAAAGCAAAATGTTTGTTAAAATTTCAGCAGACATCTGTGTTCATTTTGAAGATAACTGTTTGGACTACATGTGAGAGCTCACATTCTTATAACATTTCTCTAAGTGTTTGATAAGATATAATCTGCTCTTGTCCTGTTGAGATGATCTGTTGGTATCATGCACTTCGTGATACATTCTCTCGACTCTGCCAAAGAGACTGGGTGTGAATTTAAAGGTAAAAATAACTTATGACATCACAACTCTTCTGCAATTTGTTTTTTTGAAAATAATTACTTTTCATCTCTCCTACCCAAATAGTGAAATAGAATACCTGCCTGCTTTTCCCCCAAAAAAATATTTAAGAGAAGTTTTATTTTCCATATAACAGTATATGGTTCTGTAATATTTCTTGAAAAAAAAACCCTATCCTTTTGCACTAAATATTTTTGAAAATTTTGAGGTAGTTTTAAATAATTTATGAAAAAGAGCCATATTCTTAGTTTTATCTTTAAAACCATTACAAAACTTGCATGATTGCATCACTCATTTGTTACAAAAGTCAAATTGTTAGTGAATCAAAATCTAATGTGGAGTTTGAAATATCATGAGTAATTCTCCATCTACTCTGCAGTATAAACAGGAGAGGTCGCTTTACAGTCAAAATAAAGGTCAATTTATTGCAAACACTGAACATAACTGCAGTCACTGGGCCAACCCCTGAGAACTGCTCAACATCTGTAACTTCCACTAATGAGTGGCAACTCTGAATGCTCAGCACTTCCGAGGCTGAGAGCTAATGAAAAGCACCAAGAATTATAGATTTAAAGTGCTTTGTTTGAGTTAATAAATGGGAAAGTGTATTTATTTTTCAACCAAATACAGTTAGTTGTCAGTATACAATTTTTTGTTGTGATAGAATAAATGTTTACAAAGCACAAATATCATGACAGAGTTGTAACAGTGTGATGCAGTTTCTCTGTACAGTAGTTCTTAATGTTGCAATTTATTCAGAAATAAATTTATGTTATAATGTGTGTCCTCTTTGTCTTCCTAAAAAGTTCACAGATGAGCTATGGAATTTTTGCCCCGTTAAATATTTGCCTGCCATCCCTGGAGCTTCTCAAACTCTGCTTCTCAGTGACAAATCTGATCCAAGGCTCTGAGCAAAACAAGCCAGAGCAATGTCCAGGTCCTACCTCAGTGCCAAAGCTACTTGGGGTTCCACAATTCATTCAAGAGCTAAAAGGCTGAACACAGCATTCTTAGTATCACGATAAAATTAAGAGAAATGATGCCCTGATTGCCCAGAGTAACTCCCAACATACAAATCTCTGTTAGAGCTCACTCTGCCTGCTTTTAGTACCTGCAAAAGTGGGCAGGAGGGTGGGGACACAAGTTCAGGAGTTTCCTCTCCTTGTGTAAGTTCACAGAGGCATTTACTGCAGTATTGCCCAGATACCACAGATATTTCTACTGCTACACAGAAAAGAAAACCATCACTTAGCTACCTAAATCAGAAAAGCACATGTCCATCCATATTTTTTTCAGCTTTCTTTAAAAGGTGGGTATTAAATACACCTAAATGAGAACAACATAGTACATTCAACCTTGGGTAGATTCAATCTCCCTCTATGTGAGCATGATGCAGGTTTTTAACAGCATGGTGGGTGTTGCTCACTCTCTTTCACAGTAAAAACCAGGATACAACAAACTAAATTCATACAAGCCAGATTCAAAGCAAAAAAAAAAAAGAAATGAGAAGTTATCATATAAGAGGATGCAAGCCTTGTACACAGGTTCAAGTGGGAGCTGGAGAAGCTCATGCAGGAGATGTCTCAGGAGATGCCCTGGCCCCCTGCAGGAGCAGCAGCTGCAGGGCTCCCCTTCCTGAAGGTGGCTGCAGGGGAAGGTCAGTGCCACCCCAGGGCTCATTCTGCCACCCATGGGATGAAGAGCAACACTTGGCCTGTACATCTGCTTTTCTTCAAAAAGAGATTCTACTGTATTTGAATTAGACATTTAAAAACTCCATTTTTAATTTTGTTGTGTTTAGGGTTCTTTTAATGTTGAGATTAGTAGAAGTTGAAAAACTATAATCTACCTCATTTTTTTTCATACCTCTGAAGATTTTTATTGTCTTCGAGTAAATTAACCATTTACGGTCTATGATAAAAATAGTCACCTGTTAAATTCAGTAGATAAATTTTCTGAAGAGGCCAGCTTTACAGTTTCTCTTACCCTGTTTCATGCAGAGCTGCATGACAGACAAACAAAGGAATGTCACTGTGAATCCTGAACTCTAAACCTCAAAATGACAGAAGGAAAAAACCCATTGAAATAAAGAACCCACATGACCTACTTAAATAAAACAAATTGCAGCTCAGATGGAAAGCACATCATGCTAGCCAATCTAAGAGTTTGAGTCAGAGCCTTTCTTAAGCCTCTGCCACATATGAGCAAACTTATGGTGCCACTATTTCAGTTTTCCCAACCCACTCTGAACCCAGTCTTCACAAGGAACAGGCCCTCAGAAGGCAACTTGCAGCTGGGCAGCATTTAGCAGGACAGACAGTTATATGAGACAGCTGAACTATCCAACTAATTAAAACAATTTGCAGTGAAGACAGGGCTGGCTGATGGGTTCTGCATCCTCCTCCCAGCTTCAGCTGAGAATTGGACAGTAAAGTGCAGCAAACTGGAAAATTGAAGCAGGATATATTTCCACATCCTTTCACTAACTACCCAGGAAATGCAAGTAATCCCACTGAAGGAGATAAAAAAAAGAAATTCACACAAAATTCCACTTCTAAAACATGAGTGGGTGTGAGTATTACTGTCATCACCTATTCAGAAAGAATTTCAATCTCACACATCACAAGTCCAAGTGCACATCGTGTGCTTACATGGAAATCCCCATCCTTGGGAAGTGTATGTTCTGTCCTAGAGCAGTTACGTGATAAAAATTTCCTTCCCAGAAAAACAGAATTGCATATTCACAGAGGTTTATCCTGAAAGGATTTCAAAGGTCCAAAGGACTGAAAGAATACAGCAAATGTGATTTCTACAGTGACAAGCCCTACTAAAGCACTTTAGGGCTCTCCTGAGGTAATCCTTTTCAACAAGGTCACAGGGAGCCAAGTTTGTCAGCACTTCAGGGTAATGCTGAAAGCCACAGTTCACTCCAAAGACAGAGTGATAGTGATAGCACTTGGATAGTGTAAGGTATGGAGATCTGAAAAATGCCAGGTAATAGAGCTAGATCATACACGTTCACCATTTTAGCTGAGTGAGGGACTAAAGAGGAATCAGAGAAAGGGATAAAGCTGCTGCCAGACCCACAGAATGGTTCCAGGAAGATGTATTTATGCAATGCATTCCTAATGTGTACCTCTGTAATTCATTAAATCCACACATGGGTAAACCAAGGTGCAGAGAACCTAAGATCAAAGCATTCCTAGAGAGTATCTGGAGTACTGCTGAAGTTCTTACAAGGTGCCAAGCCAGCACCCTTTCCAGCAGTGCTGTGAATCATACCAGATGTGAAAATATTTCACATAGGAGCAGGAAACTTAGATAACTTATCCTAAAAAGCAGTTCTACACACTCAAGAATCTAGGAAGAATCAGAAATAGAACCCAGATGGCCTCCCAGTCCAATGCTTACTGTATGAAATCTCAACTCACAATTTCTTGCAAAAATAGGATAAGAGCTTGAAGCCAAAAGCTATTACAGACATTTGATTCACTAGCATAGTATAAGAAAAAAAATCATAAAGGAAGAAGCAATAGGAAGAAAACCAACCTAAAAGATTAACAAGGGAGGGAGGGAAGGAAGGTGGGGCAGGGTGGGGAATCTACTTCCTAATCACAGTCCAAAGAGTATTTTCTGCTTTATGATAGTTACATTGCAAGTCAAATTTCAGTTTTTAACTACGTAGCAGTAATTGTATACATCTCATTATAGTAATTTTCTTCCATTTTTGTCGGCTGGAAATCCCCCAGATCACAGGTGCACATCAATCTAAGGACGTTGAGCAATTCTAAACCAACACAGAGCAGCACTGCCCTTCCTGCCCCTTTCAATTCCAACTTACAGAGATACATTTTTGACAATCCAAAGGTTTTGCACAAAAACCCAGGAAGCACCACAAGCACTACCAAGACATTTGTGTCAGCCACTTTGCCTACTGGTGAAAGTTTCATTTTAAATGATCTGCAACTCTCTGCTCACTTCTCCCACAGCACTACTTGAAATAACCAGGAAATCTGCCAAGTGATGACAGACACTTTTGTTTCTTCATTTACACACAGGGATGCTGGCAAGTACTCAGAGATAGCCACAACACATCAGCATTAGTAGCTTCCTACTAAATTTAACAACATTTACCAGTCTACAATCAACCAGAAATATAGAATATAAACAAAATACCTTCAAGTTCATTCTCTGCTGTACACTTCCTTTCTCCCTCTTTATCTTTTCATCCTTCTTCCAAGGCTGCTGGAAGAGACCAGTCAGTTCTGCTCCTTCACTCAGCCTCCAAAGAGCAACTGCACTTCCAGGTGCTCTTTTAGGATGTGGAACGAGCTCTGCACAGGTGAAACCTATTGGCAGTTGCTGGGGGAGGCAAGCTTGGCTAACAGCTCTTTGTATGCTGGTAAACAACTTGCAGGAGTTTATCCTCCACTTTTCAGTGCATGTCAGGATCCTTGGCAAGCAGAGTTTCTTCATGTTGGACTTAATCTTTGGGCCAGGATTTCAAGTTGAAGTCACCTCTAATGATTATTTTTTTTTTAAAGCCCGGTTCAAAATAGGAGAATGAGGACTGAGCAGAAAGGAATGGATTGAATGGGAAGATGTGGATATGTATGAGAGAGGAGTTTAACTGATGCATGCATGCAGCAGTTAATAGCAAGGCAGCTCATAAATGGCTGCTGGTTTTCTCCAGAAATACGAATAGGGCATTGTATTACAAAAAGCAAAACTGGCATTTTAATTCAACATTTTGTTACACACACACACAAAATTAATACAAAAGTACTCAAAGCAAGTGCATACCAACACTCCTTCCACAACTGAGATTACTATAATGCACTACTGGTTTTTTTATTAAAAAGGTTACAAGTTAAAAATTACACATAAAGAAATGGAGCTATCCTATGCACTCATTTTCACTAACCATGACTTCTCTCAGGTGACCGAGATAACAAAGCAGATTCTTCTCAATGCTACTCAGTGAACAGGCAACAGGCACAAACTGAAATATAAGAAACTATTCCATTTAAACCTAAGAGGGGAAAAAACCCCTACTTTCCTTTACTATGCAAGTGTTCAAGTACTAAGCAGGTTGTGTAAAGGAACTGTGGAGTCTCCATCCCTGGAGATGTTCGAACCCAGGTCAGTGCCAGACAGCCTGCTTGGATGACAGTGCTGAGCAGGGCAGGCTGCTGTACTGCATCATCTCCAGTGGTCCCTTCCAGCTTCTGCACTTCTGTGATGCCTCATCTAAGTCAAACCTATCAAATCTAGATAACTGTTCTATTTCAGCAGAAGGTAACAGGGAGTAAAAGAAAACAGATCTGAAAGGCTCAGTTTATTGACTCTGAAACTCACAAAGTAGGCAGGCACACATCACACTGGATCCTTCTTTTTCTTCAGTCAGTGCCAGATTCTACAGGAGTTATCCTTGCTCCCTAGTAACAAACACACATTGGGAAGTAATGGTTTAGTTGTATCACATAGTCTATCCATTTTTGTTAATACCTACATCAACATTTACCCAAGAGACAGATAAATATTTTTTTCTCCAAAATTAGCAACAGGCAGTAGAATCTAGGACAATATTTTTAGCTGAGATCATCCTGCATCCCATGACTGAAATGAAGGAAACCTGATCAGAGTTCAGTAGCAAATACATAAAAGGTGTGCTCCCATTTAAAACCCTCTGCCTTTTGTTCATCCACACCTCCCTTATGGCAATGCATTGTGAGAAAATGCCTTAGTCACTGCTCTGGTGCTGGTGTGTGCCCACAGGGGAGATGGGAGGCAAGCCCATGCCTTTGGGCAGATTTGTTTATGGCCATGTTCTCTTCAATCTCAGTTCTAAAGTGAATTTCTAGATTTTCTTGACTATAGTGTAAGTCACTGCTGGTACCTGCATTTGGCCCCAGGAAAGTTTTTAGACTATTTTTGTTTTGCTGTAACAAGATTTCAGTCTCTCTCGCAAAAAAAAAAAAAAAAAAAAAAAAAAAAAAAAA
>VZRX01003969.1:123902-142029 GCA_013398075.1 Notiomystis cincta | reverse complement strand
AAAAAAAAAAAAAAAGGAAAAGAAATATGGAATATATTAGTTACCTGTAATGATTGTATCACCTTTGTAGTTAAAAGCACAGGAGAAGATCTCATCATCATGACCCTCTAATACCTGAAGGCAGTGTCCAGTAGCAGCATCCCAGAGCCGAGCTGTTTTATCAGAACTGGCTGTCAGTATGCAGTTGCCTTTAGGGTTGAAACACACCTTTAAAAATACAGAAATTAGTTATGGTGCTTAGAAAGTCAGTATGCCTGGAGAAAGAAACGTATTAAGTGATTTAAAGATGAAAATAGAAAGCAGCAACTCTTGCATTCAGTTTTTTAGCTAAATCAAGGATAATATTCCACTGAAGTCATTCTGGCAAACTTCTGTGGCTGAAAACTTTGTGTATTTACAAAGGCTTTTTATACCATGACCTTACTACAGGATAATAACTTCCAAATATCAAGCACCAAAATCACAACTGGTAGCAAATGTAGCAGTTTTATTACAATGTTATCATTATTCCAATATAAAATTTATACATATTTTATAACATATTCAATAACATACATCTCTGTAGTACCAGAATCTGCACTGAAAGCAATTAATTTTATAGTAAGTCTTCATATTTAACATTCACTGCCATAACTGCATGGATTTCCAGATAATCAGGTACATTCTTCCAGCACTAAGCAAACAATACCAGTTTATTACACAATTCAAAATTGCTTAATCACTGAGGGCAAAATGACTGCTTCCTAGAAATCCAATTTCCAAGTAATAACATTCCTAAGTGATCACATCTCCACAGAATATCTGCAGAAATACATGGCCTTTTCCACATGCTCCTAGAGGAGCAGATTCTCTTTTCCAGCACAGAAATCAAGCTGGCACCACAGCCCCTGATGGAAGCTGTCTCTAACCCACCCTCTTGGCAGCAGGGGTTCAGACTGTCCTCAGTGGGCCTCAACTGAGTGTGAAAAATTGCAGTGACTGTAGCAACTGAGGAAAGACCATTCCTTCTGAACTTAATATTCTCTCAGCAAAATGATTACAACAGACAAATCAATAGAATGAAAGCATTTAAGTTTTGTTCATTGAGAACCATCCTAGATTCAAAATATTAATATTTCAACCTCAAAATACATCCAAAAAAGCAGCACAGACATAACACAGCAGCTTGGAAACTAGAGAGAGAACTATCTATTTGAGAGAATAATGAAAAGCTGCAAGCAATAAATAACAAAGTGTGAAAAATATGTACAATGCTGGAAGCAACTAAATGTATTTGGAACAGAATCTTGGTGTTCAAAATTGAGCCAGGTAAGACTTCCAGCAAAGCACATGAGCACACAGCACATGACCAAGTGATTCTTGAAACTGACTTTGCACTATATGCACTTCTGAAAATAAGATTCTCCATGTATTTTTCCACAGAAATACGGTTTCTCTGTTCCATTCCACAAATCAGGTGTGCAGAGAAATGACAAAAAGTAAAGAGAAGCACATCTGTTAGAAGCAAGGAATAGAGGTGATGATAAAAGCCTTAGAGGCAACAGCCTTAAGATGTCAACGAGAGCAAAAAGCTGGTGCTTATTCTGTCAGAGAATGTGAGGCTCCAATGGCAGAATAACACAGGCACAGGTTAGGGCAGGTCAGGCAGGAGCTCTGCTAACAATGATCACACTGAAAGAACACTCAGAGAGCAACTCCCTCTCTGCTCCCCTGCTCCTTACCAAGGCAGTGTGCAGACCCAACTGATAAACTGCTTCAGGAAAAGGAAAGAGCTAAGGAAACCCAGTCATTTCAACAGCTACAAAGCCAGGTGTGCAGCCCTTGGAGGGATGGACTTAATAGCTGGCACCTTTCTAGGGACTCAAATGGTAAATGACATATATATGTCATACATATATATATGAGAGGTGGCTCCTGGAACCTATAGGAGTAGCACAGCCAGTATTGCCTGAGCTCAGAAGTGGGGAATGGGTAAACAATCACTGTCTGACAGCTTTTAGCCAGAAGGAATGTTCTTTTAGTAAAGATAACTTCTTGCCCAGACCTAGCAACCTTAAATATTAATTATTATACCACCACATTCTTCAACAGTATTCCTGTGTAGTGGAGTAACTGGTGGATTGGATGCCACACACAGTCAAATAAAATAAGGTGCAAACCACACACAACTTACCTTTGAAATTTCATCTTCATGCCCCTCTAGCTTTGCAATGCACTGCTTTGTTTCTGCATTATAGACTCTTGCTGACCCTGTTGCAGTAGGAGCCACATGTGATTGTTATGCTTAAGCATTTCAGTAGGAACATTTCAACAGAGTCAGAAGGCACTCATACTCAGGTTTAATTTTGGAAGAAATAGAAGGCCAACTTCACAGGGTTTCCTCCAAGGGTAAAGTATGTTAAAAAGAATCTGGTTGGAAAAGATCTGACTTCCTTTCCTGACCAGAAATGGATTCTCCTGGAAAATTCCTAAAATATGAATACAAAGGTCCACATAGAATACAATCTACTGAAGCCCGTTATTTCAGAATGCATGTACAATATGTATAGAAAGCTTTCATTATATTTCAGATATTCATTTTATTTAATAACCTATTCATTATATTTAATAAGATAGTAATAAGATCAGGAAACTTTTTACATTGTCTTTTGTCATAATATAGCCAGTACAGGAAAACAGATCCAAACAGTCCACTCCATCCAGCCTGGATTCTGGAATTGTGTATCTAAAACTAACATGGTATTTTCATTATGCAGTACAATATAAATAACTAAACAAGTGAATGCAGAAGACTATTTACTGATTCCTAGGCAAATAAGAAACATGCAAAACTTCTGCATACTAATAACAAAAAAAAATTGTTTCTTTCACTATCTCTTTATTGTGTACTCTCTTGCTGTGCATTAGAAAAGCCTGCTAGCAAATCCACCAATAAAATTCCAACTACATTTTTCATTTGAACCTAAATCTGAGCCACCAAATCAAACCCCTCAAAAGCTATTTATGTACACATTTCAAATGTATTTCCATCCACAAGTGAAATATTTCCTTCCAAGTTTGAAGTTAGAGGGGAAAGACATGTTGAGTTGATTGAAGCATGAAAACCAGAACTCTGTCACTGGAGAAAACTTTTAAAGTCTTACTGCCCGATTTCTGTAATGCAACAAACATCGCTTGTTCTGTAGTTTTGAGTCAAGTCCTCCTCTTCACCAAGCTGCACTCAAAGCAAAAGCGAAGGGAAAGGACAAAGGAGCTGTCCTGCTGCCCAGCAGGGCCAGCCCCTCACTCACCATCGGCAGAGGCGGTTGCGATGCGCTGCCCGGCGAAGTCGAAGCACACATCCAGCACCTCCTTGCTGTGCCCCGCCAGCGTGGCCACGTGAGCCCCAGTCAGAGCATTCCACAGCTGCACACAGAAACAGGGGCACGCTCTGCTTCTCTGCACTAATGAGCTTCACAGAGCGCTGGCTGACTGATAAAGCAGCTCAGAGAGGCCCTTTCTGATATCTGACTCGTAATAACAAGAAAGCTGAATACAAATCAATAATGAGTCACTCCTTAGTTAGTTTAATGAAGTCCTATACATTTTTTAGTTCAGTATATTGATTAAACAAGACTCAACTAGACTTCACTGAAATGAGGCAGATTTTACATTATAGGTTTTACACTTAGTTGTAAATTCTCTAATTCATTACAGGTACTACTTTTAAATAATGCTCCTCAATTTAAAAAAGATACATGTTTTATGTCAAGTGGCTGCATTCACTACCTACTCAACCAGCTTACCATGCATGTTTTGTCCATTGATCCAGTGACAATGAGAGAACAGTCCCAGTTGAACTGGGCACTGCTAATCTCTCCTCGGTGGCCTATTAAAGTATGTAACAACCTACCAAAAAGAAATTGAAATAATAATTTAGATTTATAGTGTGTATTTTTATATATACATATAAATTATAAGTTTAGAAAATTGGGATAGTTAAGGTGGCAAGTCTTCACCATTAAAGCAATTAAATGTAGTGATGCATTTTAGATTCCAGTACTACACAAATTCCATTTTCTATCTTTGGCAGTAAGGAATAAAATGGAAAATTCCTCCCTTCTCTTTCAAAAATATTTTAGCAAATGTATGTTCAGTGAAATGTGAACATATTTCAGTATCAGAGACAGATTCCTTGTATTTATCTCTATGCTAAGCATACACAGCAAGTTTTTCCACATTACTCTCCCATTATCCTACTTCAATGAACTGTAAACAGTACATTTTTAAAACTCCATATAATCTAAACCTTTTATAAAATCCACTGAAGATCAAATGGAAGTTAATCAGGTACTTAATGCGAGCATGTTCCCAAATAACAGGCAAATGACAGCTCAACTGAAATATGATTTCTAATCCTCATTAATCCTGAACTTCTTGCTGCACAAGACTGGCAATACAAGTCCCATTAAATTCTTCAGCTTTATCTGAATAGAGAGGTCACAATTAGCCAATATTGCTTCCCAAGAATTAATGGCCTATAAGGCAACAAAGCCTAAAAAAGATTAATTGAGATATACATGTATTAAAGGATTAGTAAATTGGGTTATTATCACAATGCTTATATCACTGCATCATTATTAAAAGCACACTGTAAATAACAGATAAAATAATGACTAGAGAAACAACTAAATGAATTTAAGTGACTGAAATGTTTTTATTCATTGTGTAAGATATATAAGGGTAGCTAAATTAATATATGTGCTAAATGAATAGCAAAGAAAATTTCCTGAGCATTTGAATTGTCTATTTCTTTATAGTAAGAGAAACTTGATTACATTCATAGCATTTTACAGAATTACTCCTTCTACTTTCTAACACTGTGAGGTTTGTGTAGATACTGTTGTAATTGTGTAGATTTTTTTACAATAAAACCAAAAATCAGCAAGCAGGTAACAGAGGAAAATTTAATTTTTATAAACATATTATTTGGCCATCAATACTGCTGTTACTGCAATACCTAATGCCCAAAATACCTAGTAATACCAAGAAAAAAGTTTTCATTTACAAGCTGAAAGCTTCACCTTCCAATTTTCAAAAAGGCAGTGTGGGCTTCAAGCTTTGACATAAAAATCTGATCAATAAACAGAATAAATAGCAATGTGGAGAACATCTCACAGAAACCATTATCAGAAACACAAAAAGAACACAGAAGAGAGGCTTATGAAGTGCCATAAAAAGTTTCCATTTAAGTTATTTATCAAAAACAATCAGCTTTAGTCATGACAGTATTTCCTTATCCTTCAGTTTCCAAGTGAAATCTGATATATGGATGCTCTAGATAATTGCAAATGAGAAACTGCTTCTCTCTCAGCATGCTGGTGTCCAGCACCCCTGACCCCAGGCACAGGAGCAGGAAGGTAATTTCCCAAATGAAGCTCTGCAGACACCTTCAACTGAACTACAACTGACTGTATGTCCCATGGAAATACAGACCTGTATTACAAAGCATGTTTCCCTCTTCATCCTTTTTTTTTCTTTTTAATTGTAGTATTTCATGAAGAAAATCTTGAACCTTGTTCAGATTTCTTGTCCCTACTTCAGCTTCCCTCAGGGCAGTTCAGGGTACCTACCCAGAAGAAAACTCAGGAACACATAAGCTCACCAGAGTCAGCCAGCAAAATCAGAAGAAACTCAGATTTGGAAAGCTGTGCATCTCAGGTAATTCACATGGTGAAAAACAAGCACACAAAACCTCACCTACCAGATTTTTGCAAATCTACCTGGACTTGTCTACAGCAAATTATGATTTGCTCACAGACTTTCTGACTGCAACTTTTCATTATTCCTAAAAGTATCCATGCCCAAGCGCCATCTGAAAGGCTGACTGCTGGCCTTGGAACAATTCTATTTCCCACTAGCTGATCACCAGAGCTGCCAGTGTTGAAATGAGAATCTTCTTCACATTCCACATCCTGGTACTGGCCTGATGTGAACTTCATATTGATTTCATAGAAAAAAGAAATGCTACACAAAAATCCCCAGACTTTGATTTCACTGTAGGCTCAGACAGTGCACTGGAAAAAGTTGTTTTCAAATAAAAATAAATACTCGCAAGAACATCAGGCTGAAGGATGTTGAATCAAAATGTTACTTTGCTGAATGAGTGCTGGTGTTGAATAAGCTCAAAGATTATAGGATCAAGCTTTAAATGATGTACTATGTGTACACTACTTCAAAATTACACACTTTGTCTCCTTTTTATATATATTGTCTATTACCCCAAGATATCACTATACACACACTTTCCTTTTATATATAAATTTCAGAGATATTCCCTTCGCTCTCACAAAAACAAAAAAGGCACAACCCCTGTAAACAAAATAGAATGGTTATCTTAATAAATTACTTTGTCAGTAATCAGGATGATCATTTTATTATTTTACTTACACTGAGTTTCCCACTGAAAAAAACAAGTGGATTTGTCAGTATTATACAAGTTCATATTTGCCTGTTACATTATTATTTGTTAGCATCTTAATCAAGATATTTTGTTCTCTACGGTAAAAGGAGAACACATTTTAAATTTATACTGACAAAAGATTGTGAGAAGGCAAAAATATACCCTCTATAGTTTTTGAAGATAACATAACCAGAATAATTTTCTGTAACATAAAATATACTTTCTACATAAACAGTCTAGAAATCCTAGACACCTTGCAAGTCATGAGTTCTTGTGTTGATAAAATATATTCCTGTTTGGAGAATTCACCAGGAACAAGCAAAGGATCTGTCCATTGTTTCTGCCTATTTAGTGCTCATAAGATAGAAATTTAAAACAAAGAACAAATACAAAAGCATTTTATGAGCAGCATTTCTTTTCAGAAGAAGAGAACAGGAGTAACAAATTACAAGATGAAGGAACATATACTCTAAATGAAATACAAGCTCTGTAATGTGGAGCTCAATATTTTCTATTTAATTTTCCTGAAATCATGCAAAGTAAAATTATATTTGTTAGTGCTTTATTACCTGCCAGTGCCAACATCCCATACTGCTACTGTATGGTCAAAGGAGCCAGTGATGATCCTGTCTCCAGTGGTATTGAAAGACAGAGCAATAATTTCTGCTGAGTGCCCCTGAGAAAATTTTTTAAAAAGAGTATGAGAATACAAATTATGACTTTTCCATTAATATAGTTTAATATGTAGTCTTTTTTCAGCAGCATATTTTATTTACTGTCTTGTCCAGTATATCACAGTTCTGACAGAAAGATCCACCCGACTGTGGAATAGTCAATATCCCAACAACTACAAAACCCAGGCACACCACTTCAGCAGGAAGTTTATTCACCACATATTACTTAGGATTTATGTGAGAGAAGTGTCTTGAAGCAGCAGAGACCAATCTGACCCGGGGAATGCCAGCAAGCCATGCAGAGCAAAGAGAGATGACAATCTAGAGGTAACTGGAACCTCTGCTCGTGTTTACAGGAAGGAGATCCATACAGAGGAGCTCACAATGACAGCAGAGCAGCAGGTTTTAACAAGGCATTCTAATCTATAGCAGTAATGTCACTGCACTGAGAAAATCTGTCCTTTGATAAATAGGGCTCATAAAATACCACAGCTTTCTCATTCTCCTCAAGTTTTCTTATTCTGTTTTGTAACTGGAGTCACTATGGGATGACCTGGTAAAAGAAACTGCAAGGTTTGAAACAGTTGTAGTGGTTACACTGTTATTTATCTCAGCTGGAAAACAAAGACAGCAAGGAACACCTCTGAAAACATAAGGAATGCAAACATACATTTAAAGTGGCTACTTCTTCTCCTTTCTCTAGATCCCATAATTTGGCAGTGGTATCCATGCTTCCAGTTGCCAACAGTGTGCTCTGAGGATTAAATGATAAACATACCTGTAGCAAGAAACATTGGATAGAAAAAGTTTAAAGGAGTCCATATATATATATTTTCTTAAAAAATGAAACAAGGGTCAGGACTAATATTTTTAAATAAGACATAGGTCTGATAATATTTTATGGCATACAGAAAACTTGCAGAATTCTTCCAACAACTCACTAAAACAACAACAAATCCTTACCACATAACTCTGGATAAGTACTCAAAACAAGTGGACTCCTTACAAGCACATTCTTTGTTTTCTTTATTTCAAAATTCTCCTTGAAATCCTCCAATTACTGTTCAGTCTGACAGTCCTCCCTAGCACTATCACTTGGCAGGTTTCCTGTCTTACTTGCTGAGACTGGAGCAAAGATCATCAAGCAGTTCTGTGTACCCACAAACACACTCTGTACACTCTCACCCTACCAGGTGTCATTATCGATGTCATTTGCCAAGGGCATCGCCACAACATCATATTTAAGAAAAAGCAAGAACAAAAGCTCAACGACTACTTTAATTCATTTTTCACATTAAAAAATCATGTAGTCATCCTCCCATTCTCTGTAATTATTCAGTATGATTGCTCTGCAGATAAAGAATAGGAGGTGCCATGAAAAAAGGGAAACAGTAGCTCAGTTTTTTCATACTGAGTAACTATGGGCATGCCCTTGCCAGGAACTTATCAGATGCAATAATGGCCTTTCAGAAACAGGTCTGATTCAGAGAAACACATCATTTCCTGCTGGCAATTATCTTCTAATTACTTGCTAGCACAACTCATAACACAGGGTCTAATCTAACCCCTAAGAAGTCAGAAAAAATGGAGAGGCCTTTAAACATTGACCTGACTGATTTGTGGAAGCAAAATCACTGCAGCCTTTCTCTATAAGCAAACACATTCTCCATTGTAAGGGGTAACACTTTCAGAGCATCCAGAGAATCAAAACCACACTGAAACAAACTGTAAATTCCAATATGGTAAATAATTATTCTCTTGCTCTAGTTAAGGCTTCTCAATCTACAATTAAAATTCCAATTTTTTTTCAGAAACAATTTTCATCAAAACCAAACCAAACCAAACCAAAAAACCCACTCATCACTGAAATTCAGAGTTTTGGTGTCTTTGCCCTGATCTTTTAAACTGAAATTTGTGTATCAAGGTACTTGCTGTTGCTGATAGGGGTCCTGGTGCATGGGAGAGGAAGCTTAAAGCTTAAACTGTTTTAATTTCATAGATCTTTGACATTTCAGCATCCCATATATTCCCAGTTAACACACTTTTCAGAAATTCGTTCTTCTACAGCTCCAATGGGTTCTGTACATGAAGTACAGATCTGTGTGTGAAAGACAACAACACAAGCAACGATGTTCTTGTGTATTTAGCTCTGCAAATATAAGAGGCAATGCAAGATAGCTGGAAAAATGTGACATGTAATCAAGCAAAAAGTATGAACAATAATCTGAAAATTCCTATTGCTATGGTATTTTTCAACTATTTCAACACTTGGTAAACAAGGGAAATCAGAACAAAGTAAAAATAAAAAATACAATCTCAAACTGTATATGAGGGTTTATTCTATCTCAAGAACTGTCAGACTACCTTCCCTTGCAGTGCAGAAATATTAACAAGTCCTGGATGTATGAACAGATGAACCACAATAGCTGTGCCTTCCAGTGGGAGCTCACAGGAGTTGGAAAACACAGTCATCAATGATAGTGTGAGGAAACATAAAAGAATAAGAAGCATCCATCACTACTCACTATTTCTGCACTATGTCCTCTGAAAGTATGATAACATTTTCCTGTTTCTGTACTCCACAGTTTGCAGGTTTTATCAAAAGATCCAGTGGCAATCTTGTCACTAAAGAGAAAAAAAATCCTATCACTTTTATGTAGAAAAGCCCTCTGACTCCAGAGACAGCAGAATCCAGAGAAACAATACTCAGTCTTGGGAGCTCCCATTGGTCACTGCCACACTATGAGATCCTGCAGCAGGATTTCACAAACACAACTTACAGCAAGGCAAAAAATTAGCAGGCAGTGAGTTTCTAAGAGAGCTACTGTGCCTATCTATTAGCACAGGAGTGTTCATAACTGATGACTGACATGCTTTAGGGATGATGTTGTGCTGCACTTACAGATTTATTAAGAACTTATCTCATTTCATCAGATAACATCTGTTTATCAACAATTATAAATGCACTTCACCCAAATTTCAGAAGTTGAACTCTACTCCCACTGAAGTCAGTGGAAGTGTTGTGACCATCTGCAGTTAGAACAAGACTAAAGTGAAGTCTCCAGAAAATGTACCAAGGGGCACTGTATCAAAACCTAAAGATCAGCAGAAAAAAAGGGCTTTTCCATGAAATTCTTAATGTAAAACTAGTTCAAGGTTTTCATCAGGTTTTGTCTTGCTGTATGTTGCTTCTCCACTTTTATGCTAGTCTAGTTATTGATCTTTGCACAGATTTTTGTCATTAATTTCACCAAGCGACACAAAGGAACTTAATTAAATGCTTTTCTAAAGTAAATAACATCAGAATATAAGACATTGACATACCAGGGTGAAAGCTTTCCTCTTCATATAGAACAAAGAGATAAAGTTTCAAATAGTCTAAGAACAAATATATTAACACTTATTTCCTGATGTTAATTCTGTATTGTTCAGCTGATAAAATAGGACATCCAACACTAATGTGATTCAATAGAAAAATAGGAATTAATCAAAATTGCGTTACAGAAAAACAAAATGGTTTTCTCACACATGACAAGCTTCCTCAGGAAATAAATGACAATGAAACTTCAGTAGCTAACATGTAATTCCCTTCACCTAACAGGTGGCAATCTCAACCTAGGGCAAACAATTACTGGAGAAAACAAAAGGTGCACACATGAATATCTGATGTTAACACAGCAGCACCTTGTGGATTTTACAAAAATTACTCAAAAGTTGTGACATTTCTAAATCATGTCCTAAATAATATTTTTAATGGCAAATGGAGAAATCCTCTTCTTTCTCCTTAACTGAAGCAACACAGATTGTCTTAAGTATTCACATCTCAACCTCACATACAACTACATGGAGGCAGAATGACTAACATTCAGAACACAATCTGGTCATGTAGATATTACTGAAATAAACTGTGTTTCAACATATTCAACTGACTCATTTATATGTTTTCAAGACTGAATATCTAATTAGATTTGTTGTTAGAATTTCTGAATTTTATTTTTTAAAATGATAGCAGAAAACCTGTTTGAATGGATCTCTTGTACAAATAAAGACAGTGTCATCCTACGGTGATCACCCATAGCTGAACTCTACAAATTCAAAAGTTGAACTTTTTCAATTTGAAATAGTCTATTCTTCATTAGAGTATTTGCAAAATAACATTATTAGCAATTATAAAGACTCTCAGAGGAAATTTATTTACCCATAGGGGTTATTGAAAGCGATTGCATAGACAACGTTCCTGTGTCCCTCCAGTGAATGCAGCTCTTCTCCAGATGCTGTATCCCAGAGTTTGCAGGTTCTATCATAGCTTCCAGTGATGAAGCTAAAGCAGAGAAATTCATTTCTGAATACAGCAAATATCTTACTAGTCCCAATGCACAGCCACATGATTTATTTCCACAGATTTTACTTAGCACTGTCTCAGACCCTAAATCTCCTCTTTCTTTCAAAAACACAGATTAAGGAGACCATAGAGGTTTCTTTACTTCTTTAACATCTTATTCATAAAAACACCTTTTTTCAAATCTCTAATGTATTTTAATTAGAAAGCATGCTGATGCTTTCAAGACATGAAGGAAAAAATGGAAGGACATACGTCCACAGTGAAATTAATTAACATGGAAGCTACACTTTCACTACAGTGAAACTCCCAAATGAGTTT
Organism: Notiomystis cincta; assembly: GCA_013398075.1. Lineage (NCBI taxonomy): Eukaryota > Metazoa > Chordata > Aves > Passeriformes > Notiomystidae > Notiomystis > Notiomystis cincta. Next base: position 130,253 of record VZRX01003969.1, on the reverse strand, counting down.
ATGTCAAAGACTCATTTCGCTTTTAGCAATATTTAGTTTATTGCCACAAAGGTGCTTCTTTCTGTAATATGTTAATTGTCAAAAGATTACAGCTGTAGAAGAAAAAAATTACATAAATTGAACCTCACCTGCTACTTTTTTTGCATCTCCCATTGGTTTTCCCACAGAGGCCTGAAATATAATCCCCAATTATGCCTGAAGCTGCTTATAAGCAGCAGAGCTGAATTCTTTTTGCAGCAAGACAAGAGCACTGAAGTTTCCTTACCACTTAATTTACAAGTACAAAACTTCAATTAATGATTATGTACTTTGGCTTTGAAAGCAACTTACCGGGAACCAGATTTGTTAAATGCAACATTAGTCAGAGGCAATATGTGTGTCCTAAGCACCTGGAATAGAAGCGGGGGCAGTGAGAGGAAAAACACTTGATGCTAACAAAATAAACAAAATTGCTCAAAATATTCAACAGATTTGTTTTTTCTCCTTCTCCTGTTAGAGAAGAAATCCCACATTAATCATCAGGTTATCACTGAAGATGTTATACAGTGTTGATTTCAATTTTATACTTTACTCAAATGAACTGGTTTTTCCCCATGTTTGCATTTTCTTCACCTCCTCAGAGACCAAGAAACCAACCCTAGACCAGAGCTGAATGGGCCAAACAAAAGAGGACACCATGACTGCTGAGATCACTGATGAAAGAAATCTCAACTAATACTAAGCCTTATCCAGTAAACCAAGAAATCCAGTTAAATTTGAGACTTTTAGGTATGGGATGCTTCCAGCTGGCACATGGCTTTGTTATACAAACCAGGAAGAATAGAGGGAAGCTACAGCTCTGTCCTGTGCACACCTCGTGACAAGGTGTGCAAAATCTTACCAAAGATACTCAGCAAGACAGAATTCCAAGGCAGAATTTCAACTTTAATGTCTGCACAACTTTACTGTATTGTGTAGGTTGTGGAGGGCACTGTTGTTTCTAAGGTGCTTTAACCAGATAGTGTAGGATTCTTCATGGGAATGAGCCCATAGCCACAATAATACATACTCAGGTTTATTAAACAGAGATGAAAATAGTTTCAGATACTGCCAGTGGAAGGCTCCATGCCATAATAATTTGAAGAGGACCAAAAAAATATAATCTGGTTGGTATCTGAATAAACTGGCTGCTTTAACATGGTTTGCACTTGAACAATTTTCACCTATTACAAGCTGCCCTCTCCTCAAGTCTAAAGCATAATAAAATTATAAACTGGGAAATCAGCAATTGCTGGCTGTGAAGTAAAGGGATGTTGTAACTACCCCAGTGGTTCACCAGGTCTTTTCTGTAGTGTAACAATGAAGAAGAAACTGTGAATAATGAGATTTAATCACTGACATATTACCAGAGCTTCAACTTCTTTTTCTTATCTCAAGGTTTTCAAGCTGCCTGTCTCCAAAAGGAAAACGAGACAGGCTCATAGATCTTCTACTCAGAAGAGTAGGGACTCATCAAAATGGAAATAACAATTGATAAGTGAAGGACTGAGAGGGAGAGAGAAACAGAAAACATATTTTCTGTTACAGAAACCATTTCTGTTCTCTAGAGAAAGCAACACAAGTTGTACTTTCTGCTACAGAAGTGGGAATGAGCAATCAAGATGTGGAAATGACAAAAATATTGTGTTTTTTAAAAACAGCCCATCTGCATATGAGAATCAATAATTATGGAAATTTATGGAAATCTGACCCATAACATTTCTAGGACTACATGCAGGCAGCTCTGAACAACAAAGGTATTTTGAAATTATGAAAAAAGGGAGAAAAACAAGATGGGTTTTTGTGTAATTTCAGATTATGAGACTAATTCTGTTCTTCCAATGCCCAGTGCTGCAGTTTTAATCCACAGAACTCTGAGCGTGCAAGAATAATTTGCTTCTGCAAATAATACAATAATCAAACCCTAAAGCAGTATTAGAAAAAATACCTCAGTTCTGCAAAATCTCCTACAGTGGTACCTAAGATAAAAATCTGCAAATCACTACAGCATCCCATGCCATGGACTAGTTTAAAATCTGAGAAATTGCTATAAAAGCTTCTTTCTCTGCAGGGTGCCTAACACACTACCATCACTATAATTACTGGAAATAACAAAAAGATGAGTTTATACACTTGTTTCACATTATACTCCAGTGCAACAGGAAAAAAACATTCATTTCCAAACAATGCACACATGGAACATTTTTTTGAGGGAAAAGAAAAACAAAATTTCACTCTCATCCATGTCTTGTATTTTATTAGTATCTCAGAAGGACCTGGTACTCATGTTTCATTTAGAAGCTGTAAATGAAACTGAAACATCAAACAAGTTCTTTTCACACACTTCAACCACTCTTGAGTGAAGGGAATAAGCCAGCACTGATTGGATTTTCCTGCTTCTATTATTTCCAAATACAGAAGCTCAAACACAACACTACATCCAACAATGAACAAATACATTATTTACACTCAAGTTTGAACAAGCATTTGAAGATTTGTCAGTGTCTGTGATGAACAAACAATTTTAAAAGCTTTTGAAAAGCAAGGCATTATCTCAGTTGAGAGCATAACTTAGGAGAGAAGCCTTTTAAATTTAAGATGCCTTACTTGTTTTCAAGGTTAAATACGTATATCTTTGCAGAATTCACCCTCATGAGTATTGTTGGTCATAAGAATCAAAGTGATACCTAGGAACATGTAAGTTTTTCAGCTGAACAAGCCAACACAAAACTTCTTTTTCTCGTTTAATTTAAGGTAACAACAAACACCATAGTACTGACCAACACTTTAACAGCTGCACATTGCCATCTGCTGACACAATAAAGATACAGCGTTTAACTACATCAGACTGCAGCATGCAATCTCTAGAAGAAAGTTTGATTTCCACAATTAAACACAATTAAACCTATTCTCTTCTAGACTAAATTCTGGATTTGGAGCTCTGAAAGGTCTATGTAATAATTGTTCTTAAAAATCCTATTTGTTTGAAATAATATTTCAAGTGCTGTCTGTAAGCTGAAGATCAGTTTATCAATAATCAAAGATAACAGTAAAGACAGAAAATAATGAAAACCAAGATTAATAATGACAACTGCATGTAGCATAAAATCCCACAAAATAATAGTATAAATCCCACAATTTCCAGAAGAGTAAGCAGACAAGGGTGTGAAAATATTTTGGTCCTTTCCCAACAGCTAATTTACTTGGGGTCTATTTACAGGTTTTGTTTAAATGTAACTATAGGTGTTGCTGGCCCACAAATTCCTATTTGACTAATAAAAGATTGCACCCTAGTGCATAAGCCTGTGTAAACAGTGTCTAGGAGCAGTTATAACTCTCAGCCATTTTGAGGGAATTCCTGGCAGAAACAACCAGACCAGACTCAGCTGCTCTAAAAGGGGATTGAAAAGTGCCAAGAACTCAGTCTAGAACACAATACACAGCACTAAAAACTTACTCACAGTACAACAACTTAAACCCCCTAAAATGCCCAAAATTATTTTAAAGATGCTTCTGACCTTAAAAAGAGAGAATTTGTGATTCTGTTTTTCCCCTAGCTTCTCCTGCAATCTTTGTACTAGATGTATGACATGTTCCAAGCAGGAAGCTGTGATGAGAGGTTCTCCTTTTTGAATTTCTTCTACTAAGGCTGTAACATCTGTGCTAATTATGAGAAAAGAATGAAAACAAACTCAAAAAATACCCCAAACACAAACCCACCACATTCCATCCTCTGACAATAATTATGAATATAAACCCAAGAATATTATTTACTTGCAGAGAAACTGAAGTAAGCAATTAAATGTTATGCATTTATCTCATCCTGTAAAGGCCTGAAGAAATATGGATAAATCTTTCTTGGTTTTTATACTTCCTTCCCTCTCTTACTGAAGTTGTACAGTAAAATTCAACTTTTAAAAATTGTAGCTTGGCAGAAAATTTTTCTTTTCAAACGATTTCCAGGGAGGATCAGGCATGGGAGATGTGTGTCCCAAACTGCCAGTTCAAATATCTGAATTAAACTGGAATTTCAAAAATTCCAAACAAATTGCCCATGAAGTAGTAACAAGATATTATATATGCAAAGTCTTAAGTTTATCTCTGTCCCTTCAGAAACCTGTGGCTGTTTCTACAACTCTGAGTTGTGACAGCAACTACCACAATGTGGCCCAGTCTACTGATGTCCCTGAGCCCCAGGGAGGGGGTCACAGCTGGTCTGTGAACTGGGTTGTCTTTCCATGTCATCAGGTAACTACTGACTTCTGGCTTTCTCTGAGAAACTAAGGGTTGACAATACCCAGCACTCAAATTACAATACACTCTGAAAATCAGTTTAGAAAGAAAGCCAAGCATTTCTGTTGGTATGGGAATTATTCAAGTCTAAAGGGGATTTTCTGCATCAGTCTTCTAAATGGGAGCCACTACATCCCATAAATTAGTATCCTCTCAGTGTTTATACTCCTGTTCAGTAACACCAGACAACTTATTTCTTTCACAAAGAAACTTGATAGGTTTTACCCACAGCATTATACTGGACAGGTAGACAAAATTTACTAATTTTTAATTTGGGATTTTTCATTCTGCATATGAAGCTTACACTGCCTAATGACTTTGGCTTACATGCAAGATCTCTTCCAGATCTATGTTGGTATTAAGACAATCATATTACTTCATGTCTTTCTGCCTAATAAACTTCATGGATTTGGGCAACTTTATTTAATGGTGGCACTTTGTTATTTTTCTGAAGCTCTCCCTACCAGAGCTGGCTGAGTAGAGCACATAGGCTCTACATTACAGCTGACCTCAATTATATCTAAAACAGTCAAATAGAGTTGTACATGAACATGCTATAAAAAGGTACAGAGTGCTGTTATCTGAAGTAATATCATACTCACTCAGGTCTAAGATCAAGTAGATCTATCGATCTGGTCTTTGACTCACCCCCTTCTACATATTCCAAAATAATTCCTTTAAAAACAAGTAATAAACAGGTCATGGTTAGACTTCTGGAATTTTATAACATGTGCTTTAGACAGCAATACTTCCACTTTTATAGCCCCACTGACTTCAGGAGACCAAATTCCAGTTTTTGGAGCTGGAAGGAGGTTGGCTGTTCCCACTGAGAGTAAGCATGGTGATGAACAACTCTGATGTGCTTACACAAGAAAAGATATTAAACAATATTATTTCTCAGCTATTTTCTGTTCTGGAAATGAACAAGCTCGTTTTTCCAACAACATTTTGCATCATTTCATCAGCATTAATTTCAAAGAAGCTGTCCTGATGATACTTGCTGTAGACTGGTGTTCCAAGAAACCTGGAAAATACGTTTTACAAAAGTCATTATATTTTTTCTGGTGTTTGCAAAGGCTTGAGTGAAGTCATGTATTGAAAATCAAAATACACTTTACATTTCCAGGTCTGCTCTGGCACCTCTGCAACTTCCACTGAGCCGGAGTATTAAAATGTTTAACCACATGGCTTCCTGTTTTGAAACAGCTGATAAAGGGCTCAGCCACTTCTTTATCTTCTGTGGGAAAGGATAATTTAGATGAACTTCTGATTCATTCTGCACCTTACAAAGTTCATAGGAAAAGGATTTCATTTGAAAGGAAAATACGTTTTTTCCAATACACTTCCTGAGCTGGCCATCTCCAGCTTGTTTCACTTCTGAAATTTCACTGAGTCACCTGAGTACACAATAAACCATAACAGTCTGGCAGCACTGCTTTTCAGAGCATGGCTCCACTCAGAAAATCCATAAATCGAGGACAAAAAATAAAAATTAGTATCAGCTAGTTTGGAAAAGGCCTCTGAGATCATTAAGTCCAACCCACGAGTGGACACCACCTTGTCAACCAAACCCTGGCACTGAGTGCCAGTCCTTAAACACCTGCAGGCACAGTGACTCCACCACCTCCCTGGGCAGCCCTTTCCACCATTTGATCACCATTTCTTTGAAGAATTTCTTCCCAATATCCAATCTAAACTTTCCCTGGCACAGCTAAGGACTACTGTCATCCTCTCACTGGCTGCCCGGGAGAGGAGACCGACCCTCACCTGGCTCCAACCTCCTTTCAGGCAGCCGTAGAGAGTGACCACTGTTTTTGCTAAACAGCCTTTTAAAAACACAAATACATTTTTTAGGTGTCAGCTACAGCCACTGCTGACTTTTTAAACCCCTTGCTGCGATGTGATGCAAGTAAGACTGCCTTGACTTAGCTGTAAGTCACTAATTACGGCGCGCTGGGCCATGAGCCGCTTCCAGCTGCAGCCCCTCAGCCAAGCATCCGAACAAACAGGGCACCTCCACTCCAGCCGGCTGCAGGTGCG
>VZRX01003969.1:41630-123820 GCA_013398075.1 Notiomystis cincta | reverse complement strand
GGGCCCGCCGTGGCGGGATGGCCGGGAGCGGCTGGGGCCGAGCCGTCCCCGGGGCTCTGTCGCCGTCCCCAGTGCTGGCACCGCGTGATCCATGCAAAGCTGCGAGGGCTTGAAAGAAGCAGATCTAGAAAGGAGTGTACTGAAAAATATATATAATTGGGAGTGCCAGAGAGACACGAATAACGGGGTAACAAATGTATGAAAGCTGTTTGGAAAGTGAATAGTTACTTCCTGAGGAAAGAGGGCAAAGATTAATTAAATTTAAAAAAAAAGTAATCAATTTAGTTTTTAAAAAAAGATACTCAAGACTGAAACTCAAGTATGGAAATACAGTTCAGAATCACAGAATCATTAAGGCTGGGAAAGGCCTTACGACAAACCAGCCATTAACTCACCTCCATGTTCCCGAGGGCCACACACCTTTTGAACCTGCCAGGAAGGTTGTTTCCACTAATTCCCGGAGCAGTTCTTAGTACCCAATCTAAACCATGCCCTGGCACAACCTGAGGCCATTTGCTCTCATGCTGTCAGTTGTTACCCGGGAGAAGAGACCGACCCTGGCCCAGAACACGGTCCTTTCAGGCAGTGGGGAAGGGATAATGTCCTCCCCAGCTCCCCCAGCTGCTCCTCACAGGCTCATGCTCCAGACTCTGCACCAGTTTCACTGCCTTTCTTTGGACATGCATTTCATCAAAAAGAGAGGAAAAAATTTAATTGGAAAGGGATAACCAACATGGGATCATTAAAAGGTAATGCATTAACAGCACTAAAAATTTGAGTCAAGCTTTATGCTGAAATGGGTGTAGAGCATCAACAGGGGGAAGCAGTAAACACATTCTCCTTTGGCCGATCTCAGAGCCCACATCGTTGACAGTGGATCAGTACAAGACAGTCCTCAGTGTTTAACAATACGTGACTTTTCCAAAAACACCCACATGGCTCCCTACAGCTTCACTTTGAAGACAGTCCTTTGGTTTTTTGAAAGCCAGGAAATAAAATACAATGGCCAACTCCAGACTTACTTCAGGATATGGCGGGGGGACAAAGTGGGCTCTGAGTTTTTCATTCCCATTTGTTTGTGTTAAGTCTTTTGTCTTATTTGTATGTAGAAAGTCTTGAGGCAGATAAGAAATATTTTTATTGAATACAATCCGAACAGCTTTCCAACTGAATTGACTTACTTGGATCAGCCCTATTCAAAAATAACTTTTTGAACAACCCCAAATCTTGGTGGTCTCCAGTTTCTTAACAACTTTTTGTATTTAGTTAGCATAATATATATCAATCCAGATTATAAATTCAGAATACAAATACTTTTGTGTTCTTTTAACTTAAATTACATGAACAAACAACCATGGCATGGACACTGCTTCCTACCATAAAACATAATTTGTTCATCATAAACACAGGTCCATGCAAGCCTTTCTGATACCTTCAGTATTACTTAACACCAACTAGAAGTACTACATTTAATTGGTTTAGTCATGTTTAAACAAAACAGTCAAAACAAGGGAGAGGGAAGTGGAAAGACTGCAAAGCTCCGTGATGTCAGTACCTGTTGTTCAGCACATTTTCCCTTCACTTTCTTGCTCCAAAATCTTCATCTGAACATAGACACCTCACACTTTGTCATTGCCTAGGATTAGGATGCAATAATGATGCTGGAAGATGATAAATCAGGCCTCAGCTCTCACCTCTGTCCCTGCTTCTATAAGCGTAAGATTAGGGAGCAGTGGAGTCAGCAGAAGTCAATCCCTCCAAAGCCAGTGCCTGCTCTCCAGGCTGACCCAGGGAGGCACTGCTGTGATGGCCTTGTGGCTCCACTCCTGTCCAGGCACTGGAAAATGCTGGCCACCTGAGTGGGGGCAAGGAGCTAACACTGTGCCAGACAAAGCTTTTCCCACAGTGCTACCCAGGACAGGCCTGGGTGCAAAACACACGTACAGTGACGACAGAACGTCCTTCTGACAAAACAGAACCAGAGCTGTAGCACGGGTAGGATTACATGAGGAGGCTTTAGGCAGGAAAGGGGGAAAACTGTGGGCAGGGGCTGAATGGAAGGACTTGCTTCTTGAAGACAAGCAGGGATTCTGATGATGCAGCAGACTGAGCTCATGTCCATACCATTAAATCTTAGTTGTTAAGGAGAAATGCAACTTTTCTTCAAGTTCATGGAAAGAAGCAACTAATGTATAGTTTTAAAAGGAAAATTTTCAGACTGCTGGGGCAAAATTGTTGTCCTGATATTTTTTTGGTGTCTAAAGTGTGCACACAGCCTCTGAGCCATGAAAGGCTAGCTTCAAAGAATGCACACTGTAGGGAGTTCAAAAATATCTACACTGGAAAGAAGAATTAAATGCTGAGACATCCAGGATGAGATAATCAGCTTTTATGTACAGAGATCAAAAGTATTGATGATATCAGCCTGGAGAGATAATTTATATATCAGTTGCTCCCTGTGCATTTTTGCTTATGCCAGCAGCTTCCAGGAGTGGCAGAAAGTTAAGATATGACAAAAGTCATCAGTCTGTATTCAAGAGGCTTTGAAATCCACAGAGCTGAAAGGAACCGTGTCTGGCAACGTGCAGCAAAATCAGTGTAGTTAGGATGAAGAACTTCCTTTGGACACAGGACACAGGTCCTGAAAAACCCTCTCTTGAGCCAATGTGGCATCCTAAGGATAAGAAGCAGCAAGTGTTTCTAACTCAAATATACCTGCCTGCAGAGAAGAGTGGGGTTTAGGCTTCCTGGTTTAAGGATGTATCATGACCCACTTGTTCTGAAGTAGGTCAGCCTGTGGTATGCTGAACTCAGTCAGAAAGGCCAGCCCAAGAGAAGTCTGAGTTGAGGGAAAGATGTAGAAAGCCACTTCCTATTATGCCAGTAGTGGGTGAAGTGAATTTTTACTAAGGGGAGTTTTTGTGTGCTGTCCTTTCTCATAATTGTCAGGTCTGTGGAATGCAGAAGAACAGTTCTATGATCATTTCTTGTTTCTGCTTGGTGAATTAAATGGATTCACATGATTTTTTTTTTCCAAGGTTGCTTTATTCTCGCATATTCTGCTTCCTCTTACCCAAACAGATTCAGTGCATTGCTAGAGCTCCTTCTCACTTCTGCTGTGTTATTTCCAATGCTAATCATGACACCACAGCCATCAAAAATGTTAAAAGTCTTGCTTGTATAAGGGACATGATCTTCTGAGAGCTTGCCCTTTGCTAGGTAAGAGCTGTTCTAGGAGAAAGAAGTGACAGTGCCCTGTAGAACAAAGTGTTCTCTTACCCAAAGATTGTTTTTTTCCTCTTTGCATGGCTGTTTTCATTAATTTAAAAATCTAAAACTCAAAAAAATTTGCTAGTTGCAATTTGCCGAGAAAGTGTGTCGCCCACAAATTTCTGTTCACACGATAGTTGCTTGTGATGTTCACCTACAGTGAGATAAAAACAAGTAGCAGGAAGGAGCAGCAGTTCTCTTCCTTACTCTTCCATTTTCCATCTCTGACAAACTGCTTCCATGTCCCATGCAGTCAGGGAATTCCATACATCCTTACTTGCTTCAGTCAAGTTTTCACTTACCTGAAACAAATCTTTCCTTGCTGCCCACTTTTTATGATTTTCCTCTTAACCTTGCGAAGTTTACGAGTTGACCTGACAACAAAAAAATCCTCAGTGCTAAAACTCCAAAGAGATAAATTTATCTTACCTCTTCTGAGAAGAACTCAGAAATGCCTTTAATCTTTCTTTCCATGGCCCAGGCCGTGGGGGCTGAAGACCTCTGCGCTGAGCTCCGCATCATCCCCTCCGGACGGCGAAGCTGACGGTGTCGGGTAATAACGCAAGTGTTCTGCGGTCAGTGAGTTTTCCAGATGCACCTAGGGAGGAACAGAGAGGAGCTCTTCTACATTTACATAATGCACAATTAGGTCAAACCATGAGTCAGGAGGCAGCAAAAACTCCTGACAAATAACAAGATTTCTACTAAGTCTGCAATAGAACTGGAAAATATAAGTAGTGAAAGCCACATTGTTTTAGAAAACACAACTTTGCTGGAGTAGAAGTGTGTTCATCTCACCATTAATAAAAAAAAAAAAAAAAAGCCAAAATAACTGGTTTGTGATTTCATATTTATTATCTATAATTCTGAAATTTATTAAGCATTTCACTTAAACAGTTCTTTTTTCCATGTCTGTTTCAAGGCCAGGTTGGTTGGGGTTGGATGGATCTTTGAGCTACCTTGTCTAGTGGAAGGTCTCCCTGCCCATGTCAGTGGGGTTGAAACTGGATGATCTTTAAGGTTCCTTCCAACCCAAACCATTCTATGATTCTATATTCCTTCATAAAGTGTGGCAGTCAGATTTCAGGAACATGGAAATGTAAATGCAGGTGCTTACAAGTAACATTTTTACTTTATTTTGGTGGTATAAATGAAGTCATGGAAGCAAAACTATAGGAATGCTGTTCTAAATTTAAAAAGAAATATCAACAATAGTATTTTAGTCTACTTTTCTGTGTCATATTTGCTTTTTATGCATACAGTATTCTAAATTTCATCTGCTGCTTTTACATTTAATATGTATTTGGTATTGCATATTCTTTGAATAATGCTAGAAATTCAATAAAGCTAAAATACAATTAAACACATGCCTGGGTTTATTTGCAGTGGTATCTCTCTGAGCAATGCTCTGTGGCTAATGTACAATAGCAGGCACAGGACTGCAGTTACTGTACATCACATTTAAATGTTCTAACACCAGCAGCTCTAGGAGGGCTTTGGCTGGAAGCTCTCTGTACCTGACAGCACAGAAAGGATAAACACAGCAATTCCAAAGCCTTTACAGACTTAGGACTGCAACACTGCACAGTTAAGGCTGTCACCTCCCAGAATAGAGCAACTCCAAGATCATGGGAACATAAATCATAGTTTTCATTTATGTGCAGTCATACAGCTATAATTGCTCAGTACACTTAGCATGCACAGTGCAGTTGAGTTTGTTCTGAAGACTAAAAGCTTCTTTTATGATTCATTTTTTGGCAAAGGCTGTTGCCTGTAGCCTGGTATTTGGAGCAAGACTGCCAGGGTATAACACAGCTGATCTTATACAGAAGGCTTGTTACAATTGATCCATTTCTGTTGTTTTGATGTTCATCCAGCTGGGTTGGTGCCATTAGAATCAAGTGAGTGTCATAAGCTTAAAGCCCTTTGTGGTTCTTGAGTTCCCCGATCCAATTCTCAACAAAATTGCAGCTGAACAGTGCATTCCAGTTCATCAGGAATGAAGTTAGGCTGCATGTGGGCTCGTTGGTAATTGAAAATAACTGACCAATTATCCACAGCTCTGTGGAGGAGTTGGAAGTGTCACTGTCACTAAGCACACCCAATAAAGCTTGGCTTTACAGCCCCCCTTTGTGTTGTTCCCCTTCTGATGGACAAATCGGGAGAAAAGAAGGAGTAAAACAGTCTTCAGCTAATGGAAGCTACCATCAACTGAAGAGAAATGCAGTAAGGAACTTGCTAGTACTCACCCAGCAGATAAAAGGTGGCAGGTGTTGTATTTTAACAGCAAAATTAAGTCAGCAGAGGATTTGGTATTCCCTACAAAAATCACTGTTCATGCAATGCTAAGTTATTTTGTTGTGTTGTGCTGGACTGTGATTTAAAAAAAAAAAATTAGAAATTAGTAAATTTAATTATGATTCCATATGTCCATTCCATTCCAGAATTTTTCTGTCAAAGATCCTGACACAACGAAATGCTGCAATTCCTGACTCGGAGAGGTGAGATTGCTTTATGGTAAGAAAAAGGAATTTAAAAAGAAGCGAAAATAAAAACTATTTTAAAAACAAAACAAACAACAAGCAAATAAACAAAAAATCCAACAAAAAGTACACAGAAAGAATAGACCCAGAGAGGATTCAATAGCAATACTGCAGCTAGCACAAGAATTACTGAGGACTGGTTTCAATACAGAGAAAGCAAGACACTTTGAAACTGAAGTATAAAGTGCTTAGAGTTTGAAGGGGAAGCTCTCACATCCACTTCCCAAATATCCAAGCTAAAATAAAAGCATTTTGCAAGAAAAAAAGTTTGCTTTTTAAAATATTGTGTAAATGGAAGAGAAAACAGTCTCCAGATGATCATTATTTAATTCTGCTTCTCAAATTATTCAACAAAATTGCACAAGCTGCATTAGGAGCTGAAGGCCAAAGATGAAGAGGAGACAGAAACTCACCTACTCACATGCGAAACATCCCCTCAAAGTAATCAGGATTCAGGTTTTTCTAGAAAGGGTCGTGATTTACAGAGCTGTCAGAACTTTTAACTGACCACTTGAGGTTACATACAAAAATGTACCTCTGATCTGATGATTTTGGAGTCACAGCAGTCACTTATAATACTTGTTTGTATCCTCAGGAAGGACAGGCTATTTCTACACAGACTTTCCTACCAGTGACAAAACAACCTTAGCAATTTCTGATATTGAGCATAGAAGCCAATATTGTCAATATCTTTTTTTTTCCCAAGGGGCTGGTTTTAAGAAACAATCAAGCAGAATAAGAGGAACTCAAAAGAAATCCCTCAAGTCACAGCTCTGTGGGTGAAGCAGGGGGGTTTTGTAGCAATGGAACTGTGGATGACCAGAGGAAGCACAACTTACAGAAGCAATATGTAAATTTAAAGGGGCCCAAACTGGGAGTAAAGAGCCACCCACAGAATTCCACACACTGGTCTTCACTTCCTTGTTTTATACCCCTGCTTGGAATTCAACCCTTGGACTCCAAGCTTTTCTGCACCAGGTTCTTCACAGCTCTGGTCCCTAACACCAGTTCCCAGGGCAGGCTTGGGGAGCCTCACCTTCCAACACAAACCCATTCATCGTGTCTGTACCCTGGTGTTGGTACCTGACTCAGACTAAGAACTCTCTGTGCCCAAACAGCCCACAGCACTGCTAGCAGGTATGACACAGAGCTCTGCCACTCTGCCCAGAAGTTAGGGGAATGCCCAGGGAACAAGCTGGGTAATTACTTCTCCCTGGAGATTACATTATATCCTCAATATCAGAAATCCACCTGCAGGAAATTAAAGCTAATTAATTTTGCTCCTTTAGAAACCTTGCTCCTTCAGAGCTTCACAAACAGGGAACCGACAGTTTCCAGGTTTCTAGAGCCACAAGCAGATTGTTTTAAGTTCTAGCAGGTTTTGAAATGGGGAAATAACAGCCCTACACTCATGAACACCATTTAAAAAAAACAGTACCTCTCAGCTCCTCTCTCAAGGGCACCAAAAATACTTTGCATTTAAGTTTAAACTAGATTAAAGTTAGTGCTTGTATTTCTATGACTAAAAGGTACTAAAAGGCAAGGTGTAAATCCATAAGACTGATGCTGACAGTGAGAGGACTACACCTGCACACCCTACATGGTCACATCCCTGAAGCCCACGTGGGCCATGCAATAGTGCATAAAAAGCTGAGCACTCTTCCCCAATCCACCTGCATTACTTTTAACAGGCATCCCTGACTCCATCAAGAGCTCCTGCATCATGAAAGCCTCATTATGCTGGAAGCCATAGCATACCATAGGCAAACTCAAAAAGGGGAGGAAAGCACTGCAAGTTTCTCCTCTAGAGAAAGCCCTTTAAGTTGAGAGCAGACTGTGTTACTATAATGAATCCTTCTCGGTAGGTAAGGTCAAAGCTTGCCCAGTAACCATGTGTAAGGTTCCTCCTGAATAAATGAACTGGCAAAAGGAGTTCTCTCAAGCCTAATTAAGATGAAGCTAAGTCTTCATGCTGAACAAAAACTTGATATATAACAGCTGTCTAGGGGTGAGGAAGGAATTATATCCCATGTAGGTCATAGCTATCCCTAGGGCAGGCAAAACAAGCAAGGTGGAAAGTGGCTTTAACAGGTGTCAACACACCTGTGTGATTGCTTCAGCTGGAGGCTCTTAACAAAAGAATTAATTTGAAGGGCAAGTCACATTTTCAATTAAGAAGAAATCAACATATCACAGAGAGTACCGATTTTTACCATTTTTTTTTAAAACTTCAATTACCTTTTTTTTCTACAAACAGACATTATTTAACAATAGTTCAATAGGTATTATAATGCTAACTACAGCTTACAGGAAACATTTTGGCACAAGACAATAACAAAATAAACAGAATAAATAACCTGCTATACACATGCTGAAGAAAAACAACATGAAATAAAACTTAATAAAATTCACACTCTGTACAACAGCTTAAGGTAGACCTTACTAAACAGTACTCATGTCCTCTCTGTAACATACACATATTAGTAAAACCAGAAAGTTTAACAAAATGCTTAACTAAAGCAAAACAGCGATGCAATATGAATCAACTCGATTCCAAAGAAGCTGAAGTTGGAGGAGAGCGAGCACATAACAGTGTCCAAACAGCCTCAGCCCAGAACTGAACCCAGTGCTTCTTCAGCCACATCTGTGTCTAGCTCCTTGCTGGAAACCATGTCAGCCTGACATCTTCTTGAGCTTGTTGCTGTTAAAAGGAAGAGAGAACACACATAAATAATGACCACAGCCACAGGGCAATTATAGTTTTCCCTTCTTCCCTGAGAGAATAGCTCAGGTGGAAAAAGGGGCATGTGACAGGACTGTCCCTGAGAAGACTCTAGAAAGGAGTAGCTAAGTCTGACAGGAGATGGAAAGACAAATGTGTTCACCAATGCTGTGAAAAGTTACATCAGGAGATATAAGAGACAGGATTTAATACATGCCCAGTTTTCATCACCCTAGTAGTATTTAGATATTTAGATTCCTACCTCAGGAAAAGGAGATGTTTCTTCACCCAGCCTTCCTTAGGGTTTACACAGGCCTTCAGCCCACTGAAGGTGTGGAAACTGGAAAAGAAATAATGATAAAGAAATCAGGAAATCTTTAGAAATCCCTGCCAGTAATTGCTGTGGAGAGTACAGTTACTCTATATAATGATCAATAGCAACTGCTTTTGTAAACACCAGTTAGACATGGGATACTCCAAATTCCTCCAATATTATATAAATAAAAATAAAGTTAAATGTAATAGCTACTATAATTTATTTTATCTATTGAGGCAAAGACCTTTGCTGGAAGCCAGAAACAATTTGTAAAACAATTTGACAGCAGGAGAATAGCTGCTGTCAAGCTAAGGTGACAGATCAACATCTAGGCCAAAACCTTGTAAAAAAAATCTGCTCCCTGTGAATTAGAAGAAGTCTTGACACTTATGTGGCTATTTGGAGGTTGTAGCAACAGAACACTCTATGTTGGCCAGAGTGGCCCTTAGCTGGAGACAAAACCTGTCTTTGTTTGCAGAGCTGATTGCTAAAGAGTCAGATTTATTATTTACATTGTATGACTGTCCCATGGGTAGCAGTCCTATCAACTAGAGGTTGTGTGTTTTGTTTACAGATGTCATATACAATATATTCAATTATTTTAACTTTTTGAAAAGGCAGGAAAAATCACGCTTATAACATTCAAATCCTTGCTTTAGCCCAAACAGACATCCCAAGGTTAATGCATGTCAGAAAAAGCAGAGGAGATTCAGACAGTAACTTACATGATGGCAGGGATGTCGCAGACCTCGCTGGAGAGCTGTTCCGTGTAACCCTTCAGGGCCCACCGAGGCAGCCGCACTTTGGTGTAAGACAGGCAGCAATCCTGGTTGCTTTGTGCTGGAGTCAAGGCAAACAACAAAGTAAATAAATCCCGTTTGGCCCGCGCTGCCCTGCTGTCTGGGGCGCTCGCTGTTCAACCCGAGCATCCAGCTCCCCCATGGCAGAAGAGGAGGATGGGGCAGCACGTTTTGCTGAAGCTGTTCCCCTGCAGCTCAGCCTCACCAGCATGAGCAGCGCCCCGAGCCCTCCCGGGCAGGGCGCCGAGGGCACTCACCTTGCGAGGTGCCGCACAGGAGCAGCGCCAGGAGCCCCAGCAGGGCAAGCAGCGCCATGCTCTTGCTGCTGCAGCCAGTCATTCCCTCTGCAGCGCCTGTGCTCCAGTCAGTGCCTGCCTGCTGCCTGCCTGCCCTGCCGCACCTCCACCTGCCTATAAAGGGGTGGCAGGAGCCACGGGAATTCACACCCGGGCGGGTTCCACTGTCATCAGCGGGTTTCCCCACAGCAGATTCCATCGTGCCTGATTTGGCCCCAGCACTCCTTCCGGGTACTACACCGGAGATAACAGTGTGCTGGGGAATATTTTAATTTTTTTTTAAGTAGGTTGAAAGATTCAGTGTAGAAGAAAAGGAAATAAAAGGCTGTGAGGTAATGGTTCTGTGGGTGAAGCATGTGTAGTTTTAGGGGTAGGAGTGTGGGTTGTGAAATGAGGGAAGTCAAATGTAGGTAACTTTAAATGTTACCTACAGAAACTGTGTGTCTGCTGTGCTACAGTTTAATAAACTCAGCCTGGGGGCAGAAGGGAGGTGGGCTGAGCCAGGCAGATTCATTTCAGTATGGCAAGCTCACAGGAGCTGGGTCACAAACTGCACTGACACTGAAGTACTACATGAATAGTTACTGGTTGGCCAACACAGTAACATCGGGCTTTCCAGATTACTGCTTTCTGAGCTCTAGACTGTCCTATTGGCAAGGACACAAGAGGAACATGGAGTATTCATGGAAATGGGGTTATTTAGTTTCCTTAACCATAACCCTGCCAAGACTTCCTGCCACTTTGTTACACATCTGAATTATATCATCTGAAACAGAGTAAGCTTAAAAGGAACTTGAAACGAAACCGACATTCTCCTCCAAATCTGCGCTGTCTAGAATGCATTTAATGCTGCCTCATAAACAGTAGCTGTAGTTTGCTGCTTTCCCAAACTGTACCAGAGTATTGTGACTCCTGACCATTGAACAAAAATACACACAATCTTAAAATTGCCTCGCACAGCTCTAGAGGAACCACCAGGGAGAGGCTCTGTCACCACTCCGAGTACACTCTTTGAGCTGCTACTGAAGGATAGTACTTTCCCATGCCATTTAGGGATCTGTATGAAACTGCTGGGATGGCTGTAGGCCATGTCCTGGCCAGCCAGTGTGCACAGGAGCTGCTGCCAGCTCCAGGTGCTTATAGAGTAACCCGAGCTTTAAGGGGCTCCTCTTAAGGTAGAGCTCACGGACAGTCATAGTTCATAATTTCCTGCCTTCTGTCCTTCACAGAGTGCCAGTACCTCTCTCAAGGGGTGAGATCCTATTATTTCTTTGTAGAAATGTAAACAGCTTGAACTCTAGAACAGATTGCTGTTCAGAGAAATTAATTTCTTTATGTAATAGCAAGAATTTAGGGAATTTGGACATTCTTCTCTGCAGAGCCACAGCAACTGGTCCAAGGATGGAGAAGAGGTAACAAAGAACCCATGCCCTGCTGTATGCAGCTTTTTGTAACTGTCTTATGGATCATAGTGAAATGCCACAAAAATACAAGATCAATGCTCGGGATGCTTAAAGACTATCTGTCAGCATTAGGCAATGCATCAAACTAGCTGACTAGATTGGTAGTTTTTCCCTTTACATACAGATTTCATGGATCCCAAATCTATTACACCTATACCCAACTTTGGTGTTTCTTATGCCATTTCCAAGGCCATACTTTATCCAGATGGAGGTGGCCTTGCATCTCAAGTCTTCCTTGTGATTCTACGGCTCTATTTCTTCTCCATTCAGTGCTTCTTGGACAGAATCTTCTCCTCTGAGCTTTGACACTTCTACGTAAGCACCAGCAGTTTGGATACCAGAGCAATGACACTACTCAGGCAGGTTTCATCACACCAATGGCTATGGCTGGCAGTGTGCCTCGTCACTCATGCCCATCGTATTCCTCTTATCTCATGTTTTGTTTGATTTAGGCAATTAGGTTAGAATTTAGATTTAGAGCAACAGCCACGAGGAGGGTCCCAACTCCAGGAATGCTGTCATTTTGTTTGTACTTGGTGTGTACAAAGTACCTTCAGTTTATTTGTACAAAGTAGTTAAAACAACCCAAAAAGGTTTAATGAAAACAGCTGAAGAAGGCTCTGTATCTTATATGTAGAGATTGTACTTATACAAGATATCTGTACCTTATCAGTCTTTACCTTCACAAACCCATAATGCAAACGGAAGGCCAACACATATAAAAACAGGGAGGTGCTTGTATGTTCCAGGCAACTGTTCTGCATTATTCCCTTGGAATGAGGGAACAGTGACTATTGCCCACCCTGACCCAACCTGACTTTCAACCTGATTTCCTTTGGTACCTTTCTGACCAAGTAAGGCCATGAGGGCTAGCCAGAGACTGCCACATAGGCAAGAGATGGGGCTGCCAGGCCGCAGGGTGGCCAGTGGCACTTCCAAACCTGTTCCTGGGTCAGTTGCAGATGCCCTATAAATGTGTTTAGTGTCTTAATACTGCTGCAGTTCAAAGGCTGCGCATGGAGGTGGCCACCAGGTCAGGGGAGGCCATCATTTCCCTGCCCTGGGGCCTGCGTGGGGAGGGCTGCACCCAGAGTCTCCTCAGAGGGTACAGCCAGAGTATGACAGGTATCAGCCCCAAATTGTGAAAAGGGAAATTCCCATCAGACATGGAGAACCCCCTCCTCCACAGAAAGGGAGCAAGGCACTGGGACAGGCTGCCCAGGACAGGATGTGAAAGCCTAGTTTGAATATCCTTGCAGAAACAAGCTGGACGTGGCCCTTCCCTGAGCATGATCTTAAACTTGGGTTCCTTCCCAAGCTACAATCAAGCCCACATTATTTTTTCTGGGGTTTTCACATTTAGCTGTTTGTTTCTTATTTAGTTTCCTAACTTGACTTTGCTGTAAGCTTCTCAGCTTCCCTCCCTCCTGTTGTCCCTCCTCAGATCCCCTCACAACAACTGCATTCACAGTAAGGCAGAGCTGCAAAACACAGATTGACAAAGAGTTCATCCTCTCCTAAGCTCCCTCTCCCATTGTTCCAGGGGCCAGAGAAAACGGAGCTCAAAGCTCTCTTGTGTGTATAACAAAAGATGAGGCAAAGACAGACTAGGTGCCAGCGCTGCAGAGCCATCCAGTCAGACCTGTGGAGGGAGGGGAAATACATCAGGGAAAACTGAGCCTTTTCCCAAGTAATACTGAGAAACTGACAGTTCTGAGCAGCTGGGGGTATTAAAGAGGAGAGCTGGGGAGTCAAACTGCTCTGCACAGCTACAGCCAGAGGCAAACTTCCCTGGTGACCAAGCTCCTGCATCCTGGTAATATGCTTCCTCTCTTACATCCCAAGGGACTTTTACTCACAGAAATATCTGCTAAAAGTCTGAAGAGCTGAATAGGACTTAATAGTTCAACCTTGATAAACACCCCCATACAGGGGGAAAAAAAGGCCTTTAGGGGGAATGGGCTTACCACATCATTCTCCTCCATCATGGAAAAGCACTGGAGCAGTCCACTTGGTTTCCATGCAAGGGTTAAAATACTTCATGAACTTTTGAACAGATAGAGAAGAAATTTTATAATCCTTAACCACTTGATTGTTGTCACTTTATAGGTTTAGGACTCACATTAAACATGAAAGATTAAAATAAACCATCTCTTGTTGACTTGAATGCCAGACACTGTCAATATCTTTACCTGTGCCCTACAATAACGTGAGAAACACACTGAGAATTGTTAGCAACAGTTTCTGTGCTTTTCATCCTCACAAATAGATATTGTTTTATTGCACATTAGTACCTTTTCTGAATTGATGTAAATAAAGCCTTACAGCAGTATAGCTGATCATCAGGAAACATAGAACCCAGCAGGGGAAATTCCCTTCTGTAATTTCCAATGGTTTGGGACTCCTCTGACAAAGCAAAGGGCATGAGAAGGCAGTAGCTAAAAGGAACATGGCCAAATACAGGGATTTGATCATTGCATAATCTCTGATGACTAAATACGTAATAAATTCCAAGCACAATATTTCCAGAGGAAACTTGCTCAATATCTCTGGAGCTTTAGAGGCTGTGATGCAATCCAGTGATTCAATGCAATTCAGTGCTTGCATGAGTGACAAAAATTGTTATCTGAAGAAGAAGACAGTTTTCACTAATTGTAGGTTGCCCTTCCTAAATTACAGGTCTAGAAATACCATTGAATGGCATTGCTTTGATGCAATTATGGACAAGACATGTGTCTGTTGGGAGAAATTAACTTCCCTTCTATTGAAAGTGCAGGTTATGTGGAGATCTGGTGCACCTGCCATGAACATCCTGGCACTGCTGATTGCTTACTGCTACCTACATATAGAAGCTAAATATCCAGTGTTCTGAGGTCAGATTTCTCTCTGCAAAGATAACTCTACTCTGTCTACAGTCCCTTGGGGTAGCCAACCACCTTTTCAGAGAAATGGACCTCTCAAAGGTGATGGCAAAGCCTCTAATTGGAAAAAAGAATGAAAAAATAGTCTTCATTGGATTTGTGTGGCAGGGGTTTTGTAGTGGGTAGGCACCATGGGTGGATTCCCTCCTAGAATCTTCTCCCATGTCTGGGAGAGCCAATGCCAGCTGGCTCCAAGGAAGGACTCAGTGGACAAGGCTGAGCCATCACTGACAGTGGTAATATCTCTGGGATAATGTATTTAGTAAGAGGGAGAAAAACCTGTGCAGCTGCAGCCAGAGAGAAGAGTGAGTATATGGAGGATGGATATATGAAACCACTCTGCAGACCCCAAGGTCAGTGCAGAAGGAGGGGCAGGAGCTGCTCCAGGTGCCAGAGCAGAGATCTCCCTGCAGCCCAAGGTGCAGCCCATGGGGGAGCAGATCCACCTGCATCCCTTGGAGGAGCCCCCACCAGAGCAGGTGGAGGCCCAAGGGAGGCTGTGACCTCTTGGGAAGCCCACACTGCAGCAGCATCCTGGCAGGACCTGCAGCCCCATGGAGAGAGGAGCCCATGCTGGAGCCAGGAGATATTGTGGGGAGTCCTCCCACTGAGGAGGAAGGAGCAGAAGAGGTTACATGTGATGAACTGACCAAAACCCCCATTTTCATACCCCAGAACTGCTGGGGAAGGCGGTAGAGAAAATCAGGAGCAAAGTTAAGCCCAGGAAGAAGGAAGGTGTAGGGGGAAGATGTTTGGTTTGATCTTACCTGTCATTATTCTACCTTGATTTGTTTGCTAAAAAATGAAATTAATTTCCTCAAGTTGAATCTGTTTTTCCTGTGTTAGCTATTGGTGAGTAATCTCTCTATGCCCTTTTTTTGATCTCTGAGCCTTTCCTTATTTACCTCCCCTCTGCCCAGCTGAAGAGTGGAGTGATAGAGCAGCTTTGGTGGGCACTTGGTGTCTAGCCAGGGTCAACACAGCATATAGTCAAACGAGGAGATAGTTAAAAGCTGTCTGCCAAGCTGGGCTCTAAGTTACATTATATTTGCTTTGTTACAGCCCTATTTCTCTTACAATTTAAATTTCTATTTACCTTTAGGCATAGTAAACGCAACAGCAGAAACATTTTGACTAATAAATTTCTGATCCTTAAAGTAGTCCAGAAGTGCAGATTTTCAGAATAACTTCTACAAAGGTGGGGAAGAAAGGAAGGAATCCTTTGAGAGAATTTTACACTATCTCCTGCAAGAGACTGAGATCATCAAGTGTTATTTGCAGTCAGAAAGAAACTGGATTACAAAAAGTCCTAATGGGGTTAATTAAGTAATTAATGTAATTAGTGAATGTAATGCAAGAATGTTAAACACATGTTATATATAGATATGTTTAACATCCCAAAAATCTTCACCAAAAAAACTATCAGCAGCTATTCAACACTAGAGTGATCATACAACCACACTAAACTGATCCTGACCCTCACCACTTCTACACAAGTTAGTGCTTCTCCACTCCTTCATTTTGGCTGAGAATTTCCCCAAGATGCATAGATCCCAAAGATTTGGAAAAGGAAAACTGTTGGAGCAAAAATTCACAGCCAGAACATGAAAGTGCCTTCCAATACTAAAAAAATGAGGGCTTGAGCTTTAAAAATATTTAATTCAGAAAGAGTAGGAAAAGATACTATGCCTTGGCAATTATGAGAGAGACTTTGTGACATTTTCTGAATCTTGAAAAGTAATAGACTTTACTATAGAATAGAGGGGGGGAGAATCTGGGACTTAAAATTTTTATTAAAATGCAGTTTTAGGTGGGCTGAAATTATTCAATTGAATTAAATTAATTCAATTGAAACATGGTTTTGTATAAATTTAGAAAATAATAATTTTTAAAATATGAAGCTGCTTTTTTTCTTGTTTTCTCTTTGCTTCCTCAGGAAGACTTAAAACAAATAAAACAGACCTTATAAAGAAAAGAGAAAAAAGAAGAACTAAATAAGATGAAGTGGTAAAGTTTTAAGTTGACGAAAAGAACTCATGAAGGTTTTACTAAGTCATGCTTGGCACACAGAACATGTGATTACTTGGACTATTTAGTACATTATTAACAGGCCAGCATTTTGTCATGTGTTACTGGAAGACCAGCTTAAAAATACCCAGTAATACCTGCTTATTTGGGATTGCCAAACAAAAACCAATCAAAATTGTTTTGAATAGCTGTTGGTTAACCCTGTGGAGTGGCTGTGTCACAAAGCCTGGCAGAGCAGCTGTGGACACAGGCCCTCTCCAGGCAAGTGCTGCAATCACCGCAGCCTTTCAGCACTGCACGGTTACGATAGAGGGACTTTCCTGTGAGGAGCCTCAAACCACGGTTGCCCAAACCAGCTGGCCTGGACTTCCCTCTTTCCAAGAGGCCCGCTCTTTTCCCAAGGAAACCACACCACCACATCCCTTCCATCCTGACTCTTATGGGTTCTTTTGCATAACACAACTGAGATCACTGACTTTCTTCCCCTCCTATACCCCTTTTCTGGACCTTGGTCCTCACTTCTTGATTTCTGCGAGAGGCATTTGGAGGCCCTAAAAAGGGCAGCCTTGCCCTAACTCCTGTTAAGGAAACATCTGCCAGGGTAATTTTTCTTCTCTTTCTTCAGGGTTCCCTTGGCTGCTTCAAGCATTCTCTTGCTTGTACCCATTTTCAAAGGCTTTCTTACTTCTTGCTAGCCCCAAAAGTGCCCTGTGGGCTGGGCCCTTGGCTGGGGCTTTGAGGAGGGTGCTGTTTCCAACCACTCAAGCCTGCTCACAACCATCAGGGGCTCCTGTAAAGAACAGGGCAAGAACCAGAGACAGAATAACTGTTTTAAGCCAGAAATGATGTTTTAAGTCAAGCAATCTGAGCTTGACAGAAATCTGCTATTCCAAAGTGACCTGTGTTTTACAAGAACACCTCCTCAGGTAAGTAGGCTCAGCCTTCCTCAGATCAAAGATTGGTCCTTTTTCTAATCATGTTTGTACCCAACCTAGGACATCGAGGGACATGGGAACCGAGGCCAGAGCTCCAGGGTACAACACAAACACTGTAACTGCTCTGCCTTTGAAAGAACTTGCAGGAAAGTGAAGGCACATGGAAAAAAACTTGGACCACGTAAAAAAAAATTATTCTTCATGAAAGGGATAAAACCTAACACACTCTGGATTAAAAAAACACAACCAACAAAAAAACTCCTGTAAGGACTCTGATAACTCTATGATCAAAACTCTTCAGACCTAGCAAGAAATCAAGGTATTAGAAGAACTCAGGACATTTTAAGTGCAAGAATTCTTACTTTTAAGCAAACACTAGCAGCATAATGGACTTATTCTAAGTCTGTTCCAGTGTCATTAGAGGTTTAGCATTAAATGAAGCAGACAGCTTGTTATGAGCACTTGTTAAAATGTGACAAATGCTCTTCCAGCAGGACTTTACACTTCTTGGGCTGTCGCAATGATTCGAAGTCTCCCATGGTGTCTGTAATGAGATGCACCTTGAGGGTAAAAAAACGTAGAGAGGACGTGCTGGGCTGAAACTTCCTACACACGCACAGGTTGTGCAAATGTAAATTTGTCTCTGAAATGAGATACCCATCAGGACAGTATCTGCCACTAGTGGGAAGCTTGTGGGATAAGTCTGCAGGGGAACACGCCCTGGAAAGTGATCTTTCAGCATGGAAAGTTCCTTAGAAATCCCTTCAGGTTTTTTCCTCTCATTTCTCTTTGGCAATCCATAGTAATTATTAGTCACTACAAGTATTAACCAATTCAAATGAGATTTCATTGGCCTATAAATCATTTCTGTTTTGTTACTTAACTGGACATTTTAAAAATAGGCAATCCAAGAAAAACAAAAGCATGGGCAATGAGTGTGCATTGAATTGGATTGTATGGCATTGTTACAAAAAATACAAATAAGATGTTAAAATCACCAGGCCCAGTCATCAAGCGGCAAACTTGGAGCTAGGGGAGGTTTTTTGGTGCTAGGATAAGCATCCTACATATATCTATTTCTAACTGTCATTAGAAATTCTAAAGGTGAAGATTAATAGTCTTTTATATTCTTCCTCATCTCCTAAAAGCAATGCTTTTTGCTCATTTTTTGTTACCATGTGGAAGAATGACTGCGATGAATAAAAAAGATGAGGTTTTTTTCATTTCTAAAAAAAAAACCACCAAAACCCAACCAACCAAAAAAACCCAAAACGAAAAAATGCCCCCATAATTTAAAAAAAAACACGGCAAGAGCGGATTCATGGACTTTGGCTGGCTCATTCTCATCATAGGAGTGGTCTGAGAAAACAGGCCTCAACTTTTGTGGCATTTGATATTTTGTGAAAGCAACTGTCTCATTCTTATATATAACATGTAGGTCATATCAAGAAAGTATTAAGCAAAATGTTCTTATTAGCTGCAATCAATAGAAATGTTTCCCTCAATCACAGTTTGCAGAATTGAAGAGCTCAAAACTAGCTTGTGAAGCACAAAGACAATCCTGACATCAAAGTGGTGGTGAAAGATTACTTCACAGCCATAGCAAAATTCAGCCACCTTTTTCTCATCAGAATCATCTTTCCCCACTTCATTGAGAAACAAAAAACTGCTCTTCTTCCTTTAAACACTGATGGCTTCTGTGCCATCAGAAGAACTGACAGACAATATAGGGGACAGAGGGACACCAAAGCCCAGTGCAGCCAGCCACAGTCAGCACTTGCACAAAAGTCAGCTGCAAACCTGCAGCAGTGACTTTGTAACATTTTATTAGAAAGGAAAATCCTCAGAGAATTCCACTGACAAAGAAGTAGTTCCTGTCCTCCACTGATGATCTGGAAGAAAAATACGAGGAAAACTGAAGGATCTACTTCAGGTATAACCTATTCCTCTGTAAGTCTTTCTGTCCTGTTGTTACATTCATTGAATGCAAGAAGATTTTCTTCACCTTTCAGCAAACTTCGGATCACATTCTTTTTGGAATTTCAGTTCTCCATTTTAGAAGTCTCTAGATGGTAATTTGCTATTGGTGCAATTACAACAGAAATAGTTTTGGCAGTTAGGGCCAAAATACACTCTGATGCCAAGAGGGAGACCTTGATACATGAGATATGGTCTCTGCTCAATTCTGGAAATTTTACCATCTATTCAACTTGCTTGATTTTGTAGTTGCTGTTGAAAAGTAGTTTAAAAAAAATAAATAAAAGAGAGAGATAAAATTGAATTGTCCAGCATTCTCAGCCCTATGAAGAAAGGAAGGAAGATACCACAAAGCTCACAGCTTCATTTTGAGCAATGAATTTTGCAGCAAATCAAGAGACACTTCCACATGCTGGGCCAGTCTTTTTGGCTGAGTTCCTCTGGACCTCACTGCTCTGCAGCCATCAGCTGGGAGAGCAGAGTGTGCCAGGAAGAGTGAAGGGGTAAAAGGTTCAACCAACAAACCCAGTCCTCAGACATTGGGAAACACCTTTATTTGGAAACCTTCCAAGGCCTCCAAAAGGTTTTTGCAAGTGGCACAGAGCAAATCAGGGAGCTGCAATGCAGGTCACTGCCGTGCAGATAAGGATGCCTGTAAAGTCTTGGCAATGCTTCCAAAGTGACACCCACTGTAACTGGATGCTCCTTGCCCAACCTCACAACTACATCGGTGACCTGTCACCTACAGCGAATTCAGCAGTGAAACTGTAACCACAAGGAGAGACAAACCAGCCAGTGACTTACACTGCGGAAAGTTAATGCAACTCAACTTTCCCTGGCCAGTAACAGGAGATTAAGAGAGTAAATCACTCCTTTCAACCCAGTGCTGGCCCAGACTTCATTGTGTCCAAAGGGGGCATAAAGCACAGCTCTGCAAGGCAAAGTAGGTTCAACCTGTCTTCATAAACTCGTCACAGGATTTCTGTAGCACATTATAACAAGAGCTCCAGGCCTTGTTTGTGCCCAAGTGTGCCATCACAAAAATGCTGCCTGTAAGAAAAAAGAATTAAACATCCTCCCCTCCTCCAAAATGTTTCAGGGTGATGATTAATGGCACAGCTGTTTGTTCCAGCTCCTGCACTGCTACCAGCAGCCTGCACAGTGCAAGTGAGAATGGGCACTCCAGTGACAAGAGTAAGAAAAGTGAATAGGTAAAAAAGGTGGTCATTATCCTTAGGTAAGGTACAGCATAGTGAGAAGTAACCTTACATCATAACTTTTTTAGTAAGGAGGCAGCAGTAAGTCTACATTTAAACCAAGCACCTGAAACATTTGTTTGGTTGAATGTATTTCCTAACCTACCCCTTGGAGTAATGCCCTTAGTACCTTCTACCTAAATATCCCAAACTAAAACTTGCATATTAATTTTGTGTCCTAGATGAAAAGCACCTGAGCCCAGGGTGTGAAAGTCTTGCCATCTTAGGAACCTGGGGCAAGATTCATCTGAGAAGCAAGTTATGGAAACCCTCACCCACACACCGTGGGATTTGGGGCCAGATGGCTGAGAGCACCTCATTCCCAAAGTGAGCATCCAGTACATGAGAAAAGATAAAGATCAGCTCATCCATAAGTCAGAAAGTGAACTTGTCCTGTGAATACTCCTGGGTCTGAGAAATGTGACAAAAATACACTCTTATCTTCATAACTAACTGCCATGGGAACCTCTTTGTGCATAGGCTGGATTGGGCCACGAATAGAGAAAAATCTTCAGTGTTAGCCACAGAAAATTTTCTGGGCTATCGCTTGCTTTAGAGAACATAGTACACATTCTTCAAAAAGAATAAAGCCTTCAGTGTGATTTGAAGAAGTCACTTTGTCTGAGTTGGGCAGGTGTCAAGAAACAGATGTGATTTGTGACCTGAAAGTCACTGCCCAACCAGACAGACACCTCACACTGCCAAAATGAGTCTCTCAGCATCGGTGCCATCCTGTGAAGCACCAGAGATAGTATCAGGATTGAGTCCAAGGGGCAGCAGAGGCAGGAGAAAGTATCAGGATGACAGAGGTTTGCAGTCTTGTTCTTTTACTGCCTTCCTTTCCCTCTCAGGATTTTCTTATCGCCTTGATTCATGAGAGACCATATTAGATTAACTCTTTAGGATACACTACTACCATAAAACTCACCTTTCCTCCACTCTTACAGAATCTTCCCTTTCCCAGCTGAACAGAACTGGGATGTCAGCTAGAAACAGGTCTCTCAGCCCACTCTCCAAGCAGAACACTACTTCTGCTTCTGACTACACTTCATGAAAAGAGCATAATCCACTTCCAAACCAGCAGCCAAGGTCTGCTTCAGGCAGCTTATGGCATAGGGCTCAAGTTGACCAAAAACTTGCATAGGTTCACTGCAGTTTTACAGTTTTCCATTTGGCATTCAGATGTGAATCAGTGAAAAAGCATAAAATTTTAACGATAAACAAGATGGACTGAAGACTATGGAAAGAACAGATAATAAAGGATAAAAGAGGATCTGAAAGCAGAGAAACCAAACATCAGTGCCTTGAAGTTAAATCATTCTTTCTTAAATCATTCTTTCTCATTATTCATTACAGGAAAAGCAGAATTTTGAAGTTTTTCTCAGTGTCAAGAAATTTGAGTTGGTTTCTTCAGTAAGTCAATGCAGACCCCAAGTAGCACTGTTTCCCTCAAGACTCCTCTGCATTCTAGCAAGAGTTCATCAGAGTAAAACCAAATGCAGGTATACACAGTGCTCTCTCAGAGGGGCTGTCACCTCCTATAGCTACAAGGTCAATATAACAGGCAGCACCAAGATAGCTCTGGGATTAGTGTAACACTGATGGCTGGGAAAGGACTCAAAGGAATTACATTCATTAGTTTCACATCCGTTACATCCTGCCAGCATTCAGGGAGTGTCTGGATGATGCATGAGTCATATGCCTAAATAATTATTACATTCTTCATTCCAGACCACGTGCTGTGGGACCGGGGCGGGAGTAGACCTAGATTTGCGTATATACTTTTTGTGAAAATGTGTACATTTCACAGAGCATACTCTGCTGTTGAGAGTCCCACAGAACCTTCTGAAGCTGACTATAGGGCAGCTATCCCGTCTTCAGCAGCACTGTGAGAACCTACCTAAGCAAAAGATCTGACAAATTTGCCGGTCAGGAGGGAGCAGGGCAGGGAGTTCTACTTTTCACTTTTTAAAATTTGTCAGAAGAGTTTGAAACCCCATGTAAATGGTGTGGATACATTCCAGTCTTACAGCAGTGGTATTCGCCCTCACCTCTGTCACTGCCCATGCACAGCTACTGCTCCCTCTTTAATAGAGGCTACTTGGAGGCACAGATGGCTCCCAAGCCACATATCCTGTTAAATAGATCCAAAAGTCTTTGGGAACAGAACTACCTCTATTGATTTTGTGCCAGTGAGGCACCATACTGTAGTTTGGGTCTTGATTTACTGCTGCCTTGGGGCAAAGACAGGCCAGGATTGTCCGGCTGTTCCTTTAAGGGTGCTGAATGTGGATGCTGAAAGAAAGCCAGCTGGAAGCCATTCCAAAGGAGGTGTCAGAGCAAGCTGTATTACCAGAAGAGCAGGAAAAGCACAAAGGCCAAACAGAGCCCAGTAGCTGCCATACACACAGGACAACCAGAATTAAGTCTTGGAATACTAAAAGGAGGCTTTTCCCTTGGAAGTAAGAAAGGAGGAGCTCCAGCACAGAAGGTATGATTATATATGAACTTTAGCAACCTGAAATCCTATGACAAGGGAAAGTGGGAGGAAAGAAGAGAGCAATCCGATGGGGAACTGGGGGGCTGTGTTAGGCTGTGTGTAGAAGAGCTGACAGCTCTGGCACCCAGAATTGCTGAAGGAAAAAAGAAACAGAGGATTGTTTTGTGGCATAACAACACTGAGGCATCCTAAAATCCCTTCAAAAGTGAACAAAAACTTAGATTTATAAAAGACAAATTGACCACATGGGAATGAGTTGGATCCTTCTCCCTCAAGCAGCAAGGCAGAGCTCTGGTTGTCAGAGGTTTGTGGTTATGAACGCAGAAAGGAGGGCTTGTACAGCAGCTGCAGAGCCAGGGGGGCTACTGCTGGCCAAGGGCTGGGGTGTGAGGGGAACACAAACCCCAGTGCAGATGGAGTGACACCACCTCCCACTCCCCAAGGGCAGAGTGGGCTGCTCCTGAGAGCCCTCAGCTCACTGCCCTTCCCAGCTCAGCACCACTGGCAATTTTTTTCTGCACAGCTGCATAAATCAAGCAGGAAACTTCTCACCTGACTTATGTCCCAGCCTAACACTGGCACCCCAAAGAGTAAAACTGCAAATTAGAGGTACAGGTCTAGCCCAAACCCCTAAAGAGAGCACGTGCTGGCACTGTAGGTATGCAGTGACCAGGGCACACCTGAAGTTCCTCTGTGTACAGCTGAAACCAGGAATTCCTACACATGATGGCAAAGCCGTGCCACTGATGGGCAGCATCCGAGAGCAGCACAAGCACCCTGCGAGCCCTGCAGAGGCAGCAGCTTGCCCCACTCACCTCCCAAGGTGTGGGACACTTTGACAGGCTGCAGGAGACTTGCTGCCCTTGTGTCACACAGCCTGCTGGGGGGTGAGCAAACACGGCAAGACCTGAGACAGACCGGAGCAGAGAATCCAGGCTGGAAGGGAAGACTATGCCCTGGCTACGTCCCAAAGCTGCCTTATAGAAATGTTTCTCCTTGCAGTGCTAGAGATGCTCTCCACCCCACTATTGTCGATGCCTTTCTCAGAATCACACCAAGCATTCCCAGGGCACTGGGGTGCTGTGCGGCTTTAATGATTACCACGTGAGAGGAGAGCCGGGGGATGTTATGGTGACTCAGTGAGCACGATCCTGGGCAGGGCCCGAGCTGGTCCCGCCAAAGCCACGTTCGCAGCAGCCCCGTGTTACAGCAGCCAGGGAGGCAGGAGGGGCAGAAATGAACAGGCAGGAGGGGCAGAAATGCTTCCTTCCAGGAGCACTCAGTGTCTCCCAGCGCTCCTGAGCTCGTTTTGCCTTGCTGGGCTCACCTTGCCATCTAGTGGTTCACACTGCGGCGCTGACACAGCCCTGGGCGCGTTTCTGCTGCGAATCCTGTAACGCCAATGCTTTCGGCAAAGGAAGTAATTCAAATTCCCTCTGATCTGCACCCATTTCTTAGTGCCTCAGGCTGTCAGTAAAATGTGCTGTCGTAGCATGAAGTTAGAAAAGAAGGTGCATAATGCCCACTGCCTTATACATATCACATCATATAAAAAACAATCCTCTGCCCATCCAACCTGGAGTGATGTACTCATCAGGACATGACTGGTTTTGGCTAAATAGACCTTTCTTCAGCTTTTACAAAAAATTTTGTGAAAAAACACTACTTAATTTTTAAGATTTTTTTTAAGATTCATTTTTTGCCTTAAAAAAAGAAATTAAAAAAAGAGTTCTCAGGAGGAAAGTAGATAAAAGTCAAAAGCACAGCGATAGAAATCCCATCTGCTAATAAGCAAACTCCAAAGGGCTCCAAAAGATAAACTGCGCACATTAAGATTCTTGACATTGCTATACTAACATGAATATGGATATTAACTTACTATTTCCTTTGCATGCCCTCATTACACTCATTTCGACTTCTGTTTGGGCTCTGTCCAGCAGAGTTGCAAATTTTAATTTATTCCATCATTTTACCTAGTGACAAGAACAAAAATATCTGCTTCATTTCATTTTAGCATGGACTGTTAACCTTCTGTGACCACTTTTATACATGGAAAATATGATGTCTGTATCCAAAATGGACTTCTCATGGAGATAACTCCAGATGAGAGCCTGGCTTGACATCCTTTCTGTATTTATTAGCAGGTCCCATCTGCTAGGCTCCAGAGTTATCAGCTCTCCATAGCAGGAAAGCTATGCACATCTAGGAGGCAAAGAAGAAAAAACAGCAATTCTGAACTAGTTCCTCGTCATTCAACAAGGTGCTTGGCTGTGATCAGTCACAGTGTTGAGGGAAATCTCAGTGCTCAGCTGTCATCAGCCACTTCTATCTAGAAAGGCTTTTCCTGTGTTTATTTTGGTCAATGCAGATAGAATGACAGGGTACTTTGTCTCCTAGTTAAGGATCTTCCAGTTTATTTTTAAGCACTTTCCACAAAGAGAGCAGCAGACAAATGTAAGGAATAGATGTTCACTTCAACATTATAAATAAAAATGCTTTTAACCATCAACCTCTAAAGAGAACTCCTTAGCATTAGAAACCACAAAATAAAAATTAATTACAAGATCTATTTGCACTTGCATGGGCAGTATGATCATTCTAACAAACTTTCTCCTCAGCTTTGCTGCAGAGGCCATGGGCTGCTGGAAGCAAGAGAAAACCAACACCTGGGCTTTTCCCACCCTGATCCTCTGCCTATATGGATTCCTCTACATGATGAAACCATCAGAACCTTTCCTAACACCCTATCTAACAGGGCCCGATAAAAACCTGACCATAGATGAGGTACGATTTAATTCTATGATTTCTTTTAATTGAAGTAGTGAAAATAGGAAGGGAAAACACTGTTTAAAGTTTTTTTTAAAAGACTAAAAGAAAAAAAAAGCACAACTTTAACCAGCTCTGGTAGGTTACAATTTGCAGCACACTGCATAAATAAAAGATCCATTTAATGGATCCAAGATCCATTTGCCTGCCCAACAGTCCCATGCTGATTCAATAAGGTTATATATTTTATTAATTACTTCAGAGAAAAAGCTTCCCTCTGCAATACCATTTAAAATACATGAACTTCCTTTCCTCAACAATATAAAACACTGACATTTCCTCTTCTGTTCTAGGTTACCAACCAGATTCTGCCAGTCTGGACATACTCCTACCTTGCTCTCCTTTTCCCAGTGTTCCTGCTCACAGACTACGTGCGCTACAAGCCCGTCCTCCTCCTGCAGGGCCTGGGCCTCATCGTCACGTGGCTGCTGCTGCTCTTTGCACATGGGCTGGTGGCCATGCAGCTGGTGGAATTCTTCTACGGCCTGGTGACAGCCACCGAGGTGGCCTATTACGCCTACATCTACAGCGTGGTCAGCACCCAGCACTACCAGAGGGTCACCAGCTACTGCCGGAGCGTCACTCTGGTGGCAGCCACCGTGGCCGCCGTGCTGGGACAGCTGCTGGTGTCCTTGGCGCACGTCTCCTACTTCCACCTCAACGCCATTACCTTGGCTTCCGTGTCCCTGGCCTTCCTGAGCTCCTTCTTCCTGCCCACGCCCCACAGGAGCCTGTTCTTCCACAGGAAAGACGCCTGCAAGCCCCTGCCAGGGCCTGCCAGAGGGGCGGCCGCGGGCGCTCCCCACAGGCCCTCGAGCCGCCGAGAGGAAAAGAGCCCCGAGCCGGCTGCCAGGGCCCCGAGCCCCCTGCCCCGGGCTGGCAGTGCCAGGCCCCACAGCCACGTGCTCAGCGTGCTGCTGCAGCTGGCCAGGGACCTGAGGCACTGCTACAGCTCCCGCAAACTCCTCTACTGGTCCCTGTGGTGGGCTCTGGCCACGGCCGGCTTTAACCAGGTTGTGAATTATGTCCAGGTGCTGTGGGACTTGCGAGCTCCCTCCCACAGCTCTGCAGTGTACAACGGAGCTGTCGAAGCAATAGCAACGTTCCTGAGTAAGTCAGTGTTTACACATTGCTCACAATGACAGGCTCTGAAGTTTCACTTCAGTAAACTTTCAAAGTGCCGTTCCATTGCAGGCGCTCCAGGGAGCCACTGCACACCCTGTGCATTCCAGACTTCTTTGATGTACAACAGTTCAAATGTGAGTCATTTTGTTTCTTCTTCAGGGCCAGACAAATAACTGTATCTTACCAGTATGCAGAAAGTGTGCAAGTCACACAGACATTACATCTAGCTGGTAAACCCATTCAGAAACATCCATGTTTCTTTGAATGAGGCTGTTGGGTGTTTTTTTTCCCAAAAAACAAGTATTGAACTGCTCCCATAACAATTCTATCAGCTAACACAAATGAGAGAAGTTTTCCATAAAAATTTTACACAAAAAGAATATAATCATCTTGTTAAGATGTTTTTCTAGTGAAATACCCTTGTGCAACCAGGCAAACAGAAAATTTATATTCATTCTAAGATACAAAGATTTGCAGGGATAAAAAAAGACCTTATTGAACTCTTATGATACTGATGTGAACCATTTCACTTTTGGACCAGGAGCAGATACTCACACCACACAAGCAAAGTGAGGTTATCAAAAGGTAACATCAGAGGATAATATCCTGCCTTGGCTCACATCGTGCTGCTGTAAAGAACTTGCACAAGATGTGGGGGTGTGCTCTACCAGGAACAATAAACACGTCTACACCACACCTGCTCATTCACATTATTCTTACAGTCATTAAGGAGAAACAGATACTACTGTTGCAGTAGGCAATGAAATAGACCAAGTGAATCATGAACTATAAGCACTCCTGTAGTATCTACTCCTTGATGAATTTCTCTCTCGGCGACTTGCCTATTTTTCAGTGTATAAGTATACAGGTTTTAAAATTCTCTGGGAACCCTAAAATGGGCAGTCAGGTGGCTTAACTTTGCAACAGATGCATCTTCTAAGAGTCCCACAAAAAGCAAACCTATCCTTTCTCAGTTCCTTGGATATACTTCCTTGATGCCTCAAAACTCACTATTTGACAGTTTACCCCCTCTGTGAGGTGCACAGAGCTAAACTGTTACAACCAGTAAGAGTGCAGTGATCTAGGAGAAGCTGGAACTCCAAACCATGCTCCTAATTCTCTCCCCAGAGATACGTGCTGTGTACAGACACCTAAATAATGGATCCTTCTACATTACAGTTTATCCTGTGAAGTGGAATAAAACACTATGAATGAAATGGCAGAGACTTGATTTATGCAGTTATCTTAAAATGGCCAGTCATCTGCACAGCTGCAGAAGTCATCAGAAATGCTTTCAAACTTCAGACTACTCTGCTCCATTATTCAGCACTGCCTTTTGGCATGTGAGAGTGGCAAGACTTGGTCATACAGGCTGTGGAACAGATGCAATATTTACACATATTTTTTCTCTTTTTCTAGGCTCAGTAACATCTTTCCTAGTACAATATATGAAGATTAACTGGGACCGTTTTGGAGAACTGGCTTTAGGGATCTTCTCTGCAATAGATGCTGGTTGTCTGTTTCTCATGCACTTCTCTATCAACATCTGGGCATGTTATGCTGGCTATCTCATTTTCAAGGCATGCTATGTACTCCTCCTGACAATAGCAACGTAAGTACAAAACATCACAGTGCTGCCATCAGGCACAGAATACTGACCCTACTTTGAGTTTGCTTTGAGCATCCTTTTCCTCAGAGGTAGCTGACCTAGTACTAGACATAACTGTTTCGGTAAGGACAAGGACACTTAAATGTCTGGTTATTTTGTTTTCATTCTTCCAAACAACCAGGAAAGAAAAATTTTCAAAAGGACATCAAACGTTTACCTAAGCAGAAATTAAACAAGGTACAAAGTAACTTTATTACTAAAGGCAATGATAACAGCAAAATGTAGAAGCCATTTTCCTCTTTCCTGGCATGAAAGATGCTAAGTGAACAATAGGGACAAGCATACTTTGACAGCCATCCTTTAGGATCACCATATGCCTAGATCCCCTACTTATAAAACTTTTAGCATGCCATGAACTGCATGAATTCAGGAAAAAAAATCCACATAAAGTTAAGACGTAAAGAAGGAATAAAAGGGAACATTGGACATATAAACTCAGATGAGATCTCATAGGAGATCAAGCTATTCTATTGTCAGAAATAGAAATGTATAAATAATATTAATGACAAATATTTTATCCTGTGTAATAAATATAAAGTGTTATTGCTCCAGTCATTTTCTTGCTTGGAATGTCTTTAGACATACCATACTATTTCATTAACAAAAATACTGGATGCCTTTTATGTCAAACCCCAAAATTAATTAGATACCATTTTAAAAAATTGCTAACATTAAAATGCATGGCAAGGTTATGCCTATCTTGAAGGAAGCCGAATGAGTTCTTTATTTTCATTTTGGTAGATTGTTACTACATTATAAGGAATTATACCTGGACTATTTCAATATATTCTCAAAAAAAACCCCAACAAAGTAAAATCTTGCAAAAAAACTTCCAAGCTAAAATCATTGAAAATGAGTCCTGAAGGAATTACACCCTTTTGTTTATATAGAAACTTTGGAGGTATATATTGCAAGGAAAGATGTTCTGATTATTGTCAAAAAAGGTATTGTAAGTAAAAATCTACAGGCTCTTGAGAGAAATAAGCAGCATGTTACCTCCACTGTCAAATCACAAAGCAACATGTGACTCAGCACCACAGAAAGCTTGGGTAGAAGATACCCACAGCAACCTTCCAGTCCAACCTCCCGGGCAGGGCAGAACTGCTGCCAGTGCCAGAGCAGGTCACAGCTCTGCCTGGCCAGGTCTCTGAAAGCTTCCAGCCACAGCACTTTACAGCCTGTCTGGCACAGTCTGTGCATGCAGAGAAGGACCAAAGGGGAAGGGTACAGAGAACTGACATTCTACCTGATCATCTGATAGCAGGGGTTAGAAAAGTAGCCCATGCCCATTCAAAAAAACTTAAAAATACACTATGGTACTCCACACTGGTTTTGTTCAGGGAAAGCAAGGAAGCAAACAAATGAAGGACCATTTCCTCTGTCCTTGATGCAGCATCTCCATGAATCATTTTCTCTTCCTCAACTGACAGACAGCAATAGCTTTCCCAGTGGGAAGTGACTGACCTGTCAGTCTCCCATTAGGTTCCAGATTGCCGTCAATCTGAGCATGGAACGCTATGCCCTGATGTTTGGATTCAACAACTTCATTGCCCTGCTGATTCAGACCATTCTCACAATAGTTGTTGTAGATTCAAGAGGCCTGGGACTGGACATAGTGACTCAAGTAAGTGCTGTTACCTTACTTCCTATTTATTTCTCAGCCAAGTCATCTTCAAAATTCCTATGCCAACAGACAACTTAATTCCTCTTTCTTCTATAGAAATCCAGACATCTTGTCCTTCCCTTGTCATTCTTCATCTTCATTCATCACAATTTGTCATCATTCTTCCCTTTTGCCTTTTAATGCATTTAGGATTACAGATGCTGGCCTATGACTTTTAAAGGGAGATACACCAGAACATAACCAACTAGGCCCTGTTATCCAACCAGTTTTAGCAGTTCACAGGACACCAAACAACATCCTCTCTTCTCAAAAGCTCAGACTGGTTTTGTCAGATGCAAAATGAGAGTTCAGGACTATGAGGCACAGTCTGGATTATTTGAGTTATTTCAGCTCAAGTAACTCCTATTTCCAGCTCAAGAGCAAACCTGGTCTTATATCTCAACATGTACAATGGAGTCTTCTGCCCATAGCTTGGGAACTTAATTTGGGATGGGATATCCTATTCACAACAGTGTCCCTAACTTCAGTCAACCCAATATCACTCATGTTGAAGTCAACTGAAATCTACTGACTTCTGCATTTTCTCAGATGGCCTCTCAGCTGGGGTAGCTTTCTACTCTAATGGATCTGAAGAAAACTAAAGCTATTCACACTGCACAGAGATGGCAAAAGTGACTTTGAAAGAATAACATTGAATCAAACATTAAATCTTTAAAATTAAGGACAGGAATGTGTAGGACTTCATAAATAGCCTTGCCACTGGTGTTAGAAATACTGATGTAAAATCACAGTGTATTTACTGAAGCCATTGTGGTGACAGCATTGAAAAGTGCAAAAGCAAAACAAGGATGAACTCAGGCTCTTCACGCAGATTATTCATGACCATGTGGGTAATGAAGCTACTTCTATATTTTGCACTAATAGAAAAACAATCCTATTCTTATCCCTCTCCCCGTCTGACGTTTATTAAAAGGCATAAGGAATGGAAGAAAGAGGCAATTCTTCATTTCACAATTATTTGCTGTTTACTTGAAAAGCTGAGATTTTTGCTTAATCACAAGGCAAAAACTCAAGTGTAGAGAAACTGCCAGAACACAAGTAAAGAAAATCAGAGTGACTGTCATCTCCAGAAGAAGCAGCATTTCTTTAATCTGTTTTTCATTAATTGTTCTGCCTTTTTCTCCTCCTCTCCCAGTTTTTAATTTATGGCAGCTACTTCGCAGTCATACATGGGATTTTCATGATCAGAAGCATTTGTGTGCTGCTCTCATGCAAATGCCAAAGGAAAATAGTGAGATCTTGTACAGAGCAGCTGAACCAGGCTGAGCACGAGTCAAGAGAGCAGATTGTCACAAGCTACACGACACGCCTGTAGGAGGCAGGCAAGCTGGAGAAGGGCTTCTCCGGGGAGAAGGGCTCCCAGCAGGGAAGAAGAGGAGCATGCAGGGAACAGCAGTGCAAGAAGAACGTTCAACTCAGCCCTGAAAAGCTAGGCTGAATCATTCCAGCACTTCAGCACAACATATGCCAGCTGAGAGCTCACCAGAATGGCACTGTGCCAAGAACAAAAGATAAGTTGCTTTAGATTCTTATTTATGTGTGTATAAATAGCTTAAGGGTGGTAATTTATACACAGAACCAGAGCAACCACCTTTGCATCCCCCTGTGCACAATGGCAGAGAGCAAAGTTCAGCCTGCCCTGCTCATTGTAGCTCCTGAACACGGTGCTGGCAAAGCTGCTTCTGTCACATTTGCTGATGCAGTGGCTGAAGGGTCTGACTCCCTTTTGCACAGCCCTTGTTCTGAACCAAGGAAGAAAGGACCACGTTTGCATCGTTATATTCTTTCACACCCAGTACAGGCAGATGGGGCACAGGCTCCTCCTGTCTCATCCCACAGCCCTGTGCACACAGGCTGCAAAAAGCAGGGCTTGCACAACGCATCCTGGGAGCTTCACTGCAACGCTACTACGCCACAGTTGTTGCTTGGCCCACATTTGAGAGCTGCAAACACTGTACTGACTTCACAGCAGTACTGCCGAGAAGGGAATAACTTCAGAGTCCAAACAAGATGCAAGAGGACCCCTCCTTTGCTTGTGATTCCAGTAAAACTAAATTCAGGACTGACTGCCTTCCTCTTTCAGCAGGAAAAGAAATAATATCAAGAGGCTTAAGTAGCACAGACTAAAACCAGAGATGGACATTGTGGAGAGATATAGCTGATTCCACACAGGAAAATTCCAGATTAACAGGAACATCCAAGATTTATAACTGAAACAAACAGCTAGCATCATGTGTACTTTTGAGTGCCAAGTGAGGGAGGTCCACTGATCTTAGCCAAAAATTTGGCAGGATCAGCATCTCAGAGTTTGTCAAGAAGCTTCAAGTCCTACAGCTAATTTAGTCCAAAAGACAGGAGAAGTCCAGGAGAAGAAAAAAGAGTCTAGAAATGAGTTTGCATAGCAAATGTCTAATTTAATATGAACTATATCCATATGCTGAAGTTATTTCTGTACTGCTGTTTGCTTCTAGCTTCCAATATCTACATCTAACTAATAAAATCCACTTAGCATTTACAGAATAATATTTTTCCTGTAGAGACACAAGCTATCATTTGTACAGACATACCAGCTTTTCATACCACTGTCACACACTGCAGCTAGACAAAGTGCCCAGAGGTGAGGGCAGGCAGGACAGAAGCGATTGTTTCAAGTCACAAGAAGAATCAGTAGGATCTGACAAAATGAACCTGTCTTAATTTTTTTAGGCTTTTTGATTACTACTGTGCATTTTGGGGACATTCTCTGTTGTAAACTGGCTCTAAGCAGAACAGTTTAACCAGTGCAGGGGATGTACTTAGTCTCCACTGAGCAGTATCTTTTATTACTGCAGAACTGATGGCATGATGTTCCTGCCTGAAAAAACAGGGATAGAATCCAGGAGACCAAGGACTGTTTTTTCTATTCTTCCTCATGAGTAGCAATCTTCTTTTGAGGCATTCAGTTTAGAACTAGGTGTCAGTCCAGGACTAGAAGTTAACTAGAGTTTGTGTTTAAATTAAAAAGAGGAACTTTGTGTTTTCAGCTCTGTGGTCTCAAACTGCCTTGGGTACAAAAAGTTAACAAGTATTTCCATGCAATATCTGACAGAAAGGAATCAACAACATGTGAAACTTTTTGCTGTTGTTAAAAAACATAATGCCAGTAGTAGAGTACAGCTAAAAAAAACCCAAACAGGTACAACCAACCAGAAAAATTCTATGTCTGGCTAGAGCTCACTGCTCTCTGTGTCTGTAGGATGCCATTGAGGAGCAAAGGAACCAAGCAAACACAATGTATTTGGCTTGCAGCTTTAGAGAATACCATCTTCAGAAAATAGATAAGACTTTAAAGAAAAAATAATCCATTCCTATTCTCTCTAATCTCCAAAATAATGATTCTGAGGTTGGAAGCTGGCAGGAAGCATTATGAGGGAAATAGGGGAGGAAGAAGGAAGCTCTTAGGAGCATTAAGGAGGAGAAAGGCAAGGCCTTACACTATCCTGGATTTTCAGCTGTAAATCAGAACTCACCCAGCAATCAGAGGTTTCTAAAAGATTAGGATGTACACATCTACCTGGTGTTTGTGTACCTGCACACACACTCTGGGGAGGAGATAGTTGAGACCTGGCAGGTTATGAGCAAGGCTGGAACCACAGGCTGTCTCATTCTGCAGGAAAGGAAATTCTCAACACATCTACCTCTCGTAGCAGCTTTTAGTGTTGTTTGTCTTTCTTCCAGCATGTTAAAGGTTTCCATGCAAACATGGAACTCCAGGGCTGGGCACATTCCTCCCTATAGCTGCAATCCCCTCTAAATATACCTTTGAAACATTATGGGTTTGAGCACAAATCTTCCGTGAAGATACAGTCCAGCAAGCTGATAAGGGCAGCTTGAGCAAACAAGGAAGGAACAAAGAGTGTATGCAAAGCATGCAGGGATTGCCCAAGCACCGTGGGCTACCAGAGAAACACGAGCCAGCAGCACCTTCCCGTCCCAAGGTTCTTTCCCTGCCTCAGAAGCCCTTGGCCAGGGAAGAGGATGGAGAGCAGAGGCAGGCCTGGCTCCCCTGAGCACTTGCCTGCCTGGTTGCACCACACACTTGAGCACTGAGGGAACCTTCCAGAGCTGCAGGACCAGACCAGGCTCTGTTGAGCTCACAAAGGGGCCTCTCCTGCCAGGGCCTCAGCATCTGCTCCCAGGGCCAACACCTGTCCTACCAACAGGCTTCAGGGTGGACTCCAGCCTCTGGGGAACCTTGGAAGATGCAAGCACTACAGTCTAAAAAAATGGGTAAAGGAAAGCAAAGCAGCAGCATTTCTCTGAAGCAAGCCTGTTGATTTTTTAGCTTAGAACCTAGATTTAGAAGCTTATGTCTTGTCCATTTGTCCTTAAATGACAGATCTGTCCCTATATAGAAGTAATTCCTGGCCAACTAGTAGTATGAGGCATTTGATGTCCTACCTCCCAAAGCCCCAGCAAAGCCAGGACAGTCAAAACAGACCCCACGAGCCCAGAGGCCTCTGCACTATACATGGGACAGGGACACTTTAAAACTGGTCCTCTGTTTTTCCATGAATCAGAGACCAGAGCTTTTAAAGGTATTTATTAACATAAAGAATGCAATCACTGACTGCTTTCTTGTCACAGCAGGTTTTATTAATCATTACCTACTGAGAGTCTTATAGGTTTATCTTAAAAAAAGAACTCAGTTTATTGACAAAACCTGTAAAGAACACTTTCCCTGAAATCTTCATGGACAAGTTCTGCAAGAAAGAAGAGCTGTGACAAGTTGTTATTATTTA
Source organism: Notiomystis cincta (assembly GCA_013398075.1). Classification (NCBI taxonomy): domain Eukaryota; kingdom Metazoa; phylum Chordata; class Aves; order Passeriformes; family Notiomystidae; genus Notiomystis; species Notiomystis cincta. Next base: position 88,708 of record VZRX01003969.1, on the reverse strand, counting down.
AATTCTCATAACATTTTATCAACTTTAGAAAGAACTTTATGGAAAAAAAGTTACAGAAATTTCTGATTTGCACCAGCTCTAAAGGGTGGTTTCTGACTTCTCTGCAAGACAAAGTCATCCTAGGAAGAACTGCACCACAGCCAGAGCTTTGACAGGTAATTCATTACCTTTGGAGTTATTTGGGAGTGTGCTGGCTACTCACTTGCTCAATGCATTTGGAGGTGATGCAAGATTCATGCAGATGTTACTGATAAGATGACTTAATTTTTATATTTTTATCACATTTCAAGTAAGATCTTGAGTTAAAGATACTAGGGGCTATATTTTATTTACAATTATTTGTAAGAGAAAGATGACAGAGGCAATCTTTTAAAATCAAGTTTCAAGGTTAGGGCTGCTTTTTCTAACATTCCCCTGAGGTCACAGAAATATTGTCTTTATAACATACGATTTATCCTAACTTTTAATGAATACAATCTCACAGTGCAAGTAGAAGCACTTTTTAAAAAGTTATATATAAAAATGCTATAGAGTGGAATTCAACAATTTAAGATAAATAGCTTGTAGCAGCATGATTAAATATCAGCTAGTGCTCTGATTTCATTGGCTTAGAATTGAAAACATTGTTTCACTTGTTTTCAGGACCAATGAAATGGACTTTGTAACACAAAACAAGTAAAATAAACTCAAAAAACCAAATGTCTTCAGACTTCTTTTTGCTGCCAATTACAGTGAAGAAACAAGCCTCCTCCTCCTTTTGGTCATCACTTTCAAAAGTGAAGTCAATAGTTCTCTATTCTAAGTCTGAGCAGGTAAAACAAGCAGATAGTTTCTGTATCTTTCTTTACCCTCTCCAATGATTGGAGTGCAAGAAATAGGATGAGTATTAAAGCATTTTGAAGAAACTGAGGTCACAATGGGTTGAGCTGCCTGATAGCTTTTATTGCCATCAAGAACACTTGCACTGTCCTGTCACTGGGTACTCAGGCTGCAATCAACAGAAGAAACCTCCTTGAGCACACAGAATGAGCTTTAATCTCACAGTTCGCCCACTCATTTATTCAGAAATGAGACTGTAATGGAACTTTATTCTTCTGCTGCAGCACAGCCACTCAGCCCTAAGCAAGTCACTACAACCAACCAACCTTTGACAGACAATACAGAGTTTACCAGGGCCAATGCACCTCGATCCCAGTTGCTCATTTACAAGCTGCAGCTGCAATGCCAGGCAGGGTCAATGAGGGGAATATCGGCTTGGTGAGAGGAGCACTGCCTTAGGCACGTGGCACAGCTGGAGCCACACACTTCCCTCACAAGACAGAAGAGACAATGCCCTTTATCACTGTAACAAAGTTCAGTGGTAAATGTGAGAGTGGTTTAACAAGACTCAACAGGAAGGTGTGCTTGACTTAGTGCACAGATGACAAGGATCAGGTAAAACTGTCAGAGAGACCCTCCCACTAAGTCACTGCGTCCTAAACTCCCCTCAGAGATGAGCCTGGGTGCAGCTTAGACCCACTCCTAGTCCCAGATTTGGCCAACTGCTTCTGTCTAAGAGATTATATAATATGTGCAATAAATTCTTTATATGACTTAGCCATGGTTTCAAGGCTGAGCACACTGTTAGTCACTTACCAAGAATGTGTTGCAGCCAAGAGAATCTCAGCCTCAGGAGTAACTGCAAGAGGTGACCCTGCCTACAAGGAGATCCAGGCATCCAGCTCAGTGCAGAAGAGCTTAAGATCAGTGGCTTGGTTACATCTGCACACCAGCCAGAGTGTGAGTCTGAGTCACCTCTGCAAGCTGTCACACTGCCACCTGTCCCCAGAAGTCCAGTTACACTGTATGCCACCACCACAGCCCTCACTGGTGGTTATGGCTTAAGGGGGTGAGTGTCAGTTTAGTTAGAAAGTAAACTTGAAAATGGATTTTTACCAACTGTGAAGAGCATCTATTCATTCCTTTGCAGCCTTTTTTTTGTTTAGGTAGACTATGGATTGCTGGAAGGGAGCCGTACGCCACAGCTGGATTTATCCCACGGTGATCATCTGTGCAAATGGATTTTTCACCACAATGAGACCATCTGAATCTTTTCTCACCCCCTATCTAACGGGGCCAGACAAAAACCTAACGATTGAAGAGGTATGTAACTACTCTCTTCAGCAGTAACTAAAATGCTTAAAGCATTAGGCCTTACAGCAGTAAGTGAAGGGAAGTGTGAATATTTTATCTAAAGACCCATATTTAAGATGCTTCTGGAAAAGAGTAAGGAGTCACCTCTTTGGCAGGAGGTCCAGACTTTAAAGTCCCTACATTCTTAGGACTTTGAAATCCCTTCAGTGGTTGATATTTTTGGCAAAATCAGGTCGGCTAGTTCCTCCCTCCACCCCAGAGGATGGGCAGCACTGACATTTATTTACACTTACTGTGGAATTGATTACACTGACAGCAACACATTGATTTCAAATCATAAGAAAGCCAAGCAGCCTTCCCCTTATGAGCTGTAAAGCTTATTTCCTACATTTTCTACATCTTTTGCATTCATTAACCCATGGAGGTCAGGTTGACATTCAGAAAAACTGTGGTTTTTTGACAAAAGCATGCACTCCAAGTTTCCTTGCTCTGCTCCTGTGTTCAGCAGTGTCTGCTTCAGGACTGCACCTCTCAGCAAAAGGGGACATGGTTAACACGTGGCTGAGTCATGGAGCTAACGGTATAATTAGAAAACACAGGCTTGCTACACCCACATACAGCTAATATGAAGAACAGTCATTCCTGATGTGCAGTAGCAAATGTTAAGGCAGAATCTACCAGCACACTATGAACCCAAGGTTTCTGCTGAAAAAAGGTATTTGTGGTTTAGGTTGGCAGGGAGTTTTTTTCTCCCTCTTTTTTGTTATTATTTTTTTAAACACAAAGGGAAGCATTATTTCTTATATAAAACACATAGCATCATAAAATGCCTTAATTCTTGATTTCAGCAAGAATCCTTAACTTGAAAACAAGCATAGTACAAATACTGTCTCTTTTAGCTACACTCATCTCCAGTGAGTTAATTCCATGCGGTAATTCTAAATTCAGAGAAACAAAAGAAGTCACACAGAAATATACAGTGAACCTGCTGCTCACTATGCAACTCATTCCAGTACCAGTTCAGAAGTAAAAAGCATTCCTCCAGCATTTGATACAGTTCCTTTCTAGTCTAATTGCTTAAGCAGAGAACAAGAGATCAGGAATGGATATCCCAGCAGGTCCCACCATTACTGGGCAAGACCTCCCCAAACAGGCAGCTTAGAGTCACAGAAAAAGGTCACTTTCTGATGTGCATCTAAAAGAGGGATACCTGCCCCAGCTGTGCCCAGACTGCCTGGGCAAGCATTGAGCTTTAGTGGTGACCACAAACAGCAACTTCCAACCCAAACTAAGAACAGTTTTAGGAAAAAGAGAAAGAATTTCTTTACAGGGCATCTATGTGTTGAAGTCCAACTTAAACTTACTGAAAGACTTTCTTATTTCTTATCCTTTAAATTGTAAAAAACCATAGAAAGTGCAGTAACCTAGTGTGCAGCTACACACTCTGTGCAGTTCCAGTTCCCTCATTTTAAGAGGCACATGCATTTTTCTTTTCTATACCACACAAGAGAAAGACGTAACCAAAGTTATACAATGATTCACATAAAAAGTTAAAACAGGCCTTCATTTTCAGCTACTGTAGGGAACAGGATTTGAAACTAGAGAGACTTACCTCTGACACAAAGTTGCAATTGCTTTAAACAGCTGCACATCAAAACCTGCGTTCTTCACAGGCCTTTCCTGGAATTAATTTTTAAGTCAATCTATCTGGTTCTTCAGTGGAGCATAGCATCACTGTCTTTGATCCTTACACAGTGAAGTCACACTGTTGTAACTTAAGGCACTTTAAGCCTGCACTGTTCACACAGCTCAATGTTTCCTATCATCACAGCTATGTCATTTGAGAAATAACACCATTAAAAACCAACAGAAAAGGTGTTTTAATCACTTGAGGGGTTGGGGCTGTGTTTTGTTTGTTTCCTTTAATATTTCCTCTTTTTTCCTGTTCTAGGTTACCAACCAGATTCTGCCAGTCTGGACATACTCCTACCTTGCTCTCCTTTTCCCAGTGTTCCTGCTCACAGACTACGTGCGCTACAAGCCCGTCCTCCTCCTGCAGGGCCTGGGCCTCATCGTCACGTGGCTGCTGCTGCTCTTTGCACATGGACTGGTGGCCATGCAGCTGGTGGAATTCTTCTACGGCCTGGTGACAGCCACCGAGGTGGCCTATTACGCCTACATCTACAGCGTGGTCAGCACCCAGCACTACCAGAGGGTCACCAGCTACTGCCGGAGCGTCACTCTGGTGGCAGCCACCGTGGCCGCCGTGCTGGGACAGCTGCTGGTGTCCTTGGCGCACGTCTCCTACTTCCACCTCAACGCCATTACCTTGGCTTCCGTGTCCCTGGCCTTCCTGAGCTGCTTCTTCCTGCCCACGCCCCACAGGAGCCTGTTCTTCCACAGGAAAGACGCCTGCCAGCCCCTGCCAGGGCCTGCCAGAGGGGCGGCCGCGGGCGCTCCCCACAGGCCCTCGAGCCGCCGAGAGGAAAAGAGCCCCGAGCCGGCTGCCAGGGCCCCGAGCCCCCTGCCCCGGGCTGGCAGTGCCAGGCCCCACAGCCACGTGCTCAGCGTGCTGCTGCAGCTGGCCAGGGACCTGAGGCACTGCTACAGCTCCCGCAAACTCCTCTACTGGTCCCTGTGGTGGGCTCTGGCCACGGCCGGCTTTAACCAGGTTGTGAATTATGTCCAGGTGCTGTGGGACTTGCGAGCTCCCTCCCACAGCTCTGCAGTGTACAACGGAGCTGTTGAAGCAATAGCAACGTTCCTGGGTAAGCAACCATTAGCAGGTACCTGTAACCCATCCTGTGCTGAGGGATTCTTCAGCAATGTCTTTGGTGCCTTTCCATCTCCTATGAGGAGCAAAGTAAACAGGCTGAGAGATAAACCCAAACAGTGTGCAAAGCATGATTTTATTATAAACTTTATCAGTGAGCTCTTCAAAAATAATCTTTAAAAAGATATATACATAAGCTTTTCCTTCTTAGAGAAGCCTCATTCTGCCAAAATGTTTTAAGAGTTTTAAGTTCACAGCTCTATTTAGACCATGAATTTAACCCCAATAAGCACATCAAAACCCTGTGCAATGATATCTTGCATATTCCTCCCTCAAATACACCTTAAGCTGGCTGGCTTAAGAATTAAAATAACATATTAGCAGATACACTGCCCTAAACACTACTCAGCATACTGTGAAATTGTCTATTTAGACAGTGGATTAAAAATCACTCCAGTCTAAATGCTCCTCAACAAACATTCTGTGACTACATCTGTATCCTGATTGGCAAGTTTGCCACAACAAAGGTTGTGTATTCAACCCCTGTATGGGCCATTCACTTGAAGGTTCAGCTTGATGATCCCTGTGGGTCCCTTCCAACTCGGAATATTCTGTGAAACCACTTCTGTGATGTGACAAGGCTGAGAGCACTGTAATTGTTCAGTCTTGAAAAACAAGGAATCTTATTAATGTGCATAGAGAGTTGAAGGGGAGGAGCAAAAAGGATGGAACCAGGCTCTTCCAGTGGTGCCCAGTGACAAGAGCCAAGGGGCGCAAACCCAAGCAAAGTGCCACTTAAACACAGAAGAACATTTTTATTCCAAGGGTGATTTAAAACAGGAACAGGTTGGCCAGAGGTGTGGGCTCTCTATCCCTGGACATGCCCAAAAACCGAACCCAAAAACCATTGTGAGCAACTTCCTTTAGCTGACTCAGCTTTTAGCAGGGCCATGTGATCTCAGTCTCTCTTCCAATCTCAGCCCCTCTGCCTCTCATTAATTACCTAGTCCACCCAAATTCCATTTCTCTTTAGCCACAGAAGAGGAGGATATGGGTAAAGTGGAACTTCATTTACATGGCTGTGCAGCACCAATACGGCCTCCTTTTTGAGCTCCTATTTACACAGCTGTCTCCCCCTTTATTCCAGGAATTGTATCCCACACTTCTAACAGGGAATTGTCAGTTTAACTGTCCTCCCTGCAATCAGCATGAAAATCCATTTTATTGAAGCTTCTCCAGAACTTCTGACTACTGCTTTGAGTAGTGTTCCCAAGGACTTTCTTGCATTTACACCCTCTGGCACTTGACAGCATTTCAGAGTACAGAAGGCACTCACAGTACTGGGAACCACTGCTCATAGCAGGGATAGACCAAATAGGTTGATTTGCACCAACTTTTGGAATTCGGATGAAGAGCACATACAACCAGCAAATGAAGTCCAGTTTTTGTGCCAGCCTTCCTGAGAACATGGAGTTTGCTACACTGTAATAGACTCAAATAAGAGTTTTGCTACATGTAACAGCCAATAAGGCATTGACAAATGCAGTTCATAAGGTTTTTCACCAGAAACTTCATGAAAAGACACTTCCATAAAGAAAAGCAAGCATGAGGTGCTACAGATTTTCATTCCATAAAGAACTTCACATGAAGTAACTAAATTCATTACGCATATTTTGGCAGAAAATGCTTGGTGGGATTGTTCTTCTCTTTCCTCATAGTTGTCCAAAAATGGAGCAACAATACATTGTGCACTGCTGCCTCCAGCCTTAGGCAAGAAACACTTCCCCAGAGCACTTCAGTCAGAGAAGGGTCTAAGCAAGGAGGAAAACATCTCAACTAATGGCAGACTCCCATGCCACTAACAGGAAATGCAATCCATGCCATTACCAAAGCCCACTGTGACCAGGACGGAAGAGCTCCTGGCATGATCCAATGACAGCTATGCAATGGCTCTCAATGACAATGTTTCAAAGATGTAATTACTACTTTTCAATTTTTAGGTTCAGCAACATCCATGGCAGTTGGATATGTCAAAGTAAATTGGGATCTCTCTGGAGAACTGGCTTTGGGAATTTTCTCTGCACTGGATGCTGGTTCTTTGCTTCTCATGCACTTCACTGACAACATCTGGGCATGTTATGCTGGTTACCTTGCATTTAAAGCTTGCTATATGCTCCTTATAACAATAGCAACGTAAGTACAACACACAATTGTTCTAATTAAACTGATTTAAATCAGTGTCAAATTTTTATATTTATCAAAATTTTACTGGACATTTCCCTAAATATAAATTTAAACAGGTTATGACAGCAGCATGTATTGTTTCTAGCCTGTCTAAAACTGGGTAAAATTATATGACCTAACCATTACCATAGTACACTCCAAGTCAGAACAAGGGAGCTTCTGCACTTGGCTGTTCAGTGATCAATGTATGAATATTCTCTAAGTGATCCAATAAATATATTTAGCAAAAATATTCACTCAAGTCAAGGGTAAACAGGATGTACAAAAGTCACAAGGACAGAAAAAACTAAGAAATTTCTGCCAAAATGAAGCTGTTAAGGCTTAATAGCCAAGACTGAAGTGACCTCGTCCTTTGAAGAGTGCACTGTGCACATTAAACTGTTCCCCTAAGTAAAGTGCAGCCATCCATCCTTGCTCTCCAGTTTTGTGAACCTGTGCATTCGTTGTCAAGGTTTCAGATTGCTGTCAACCTCAGCATGGAGCGTTATGCTTTGATGTTTGGCTTCAACAACTTTGTTGCACTGGTGATTCAGACGATTTTAACTATTGTTGTGGTAGATTCAAGAGGTCTGGGACTGGATATCAGCACTCAGGTAAGCCACTGAGCCCCACTGCTTGGTTCCCCTACTCTCCTTTGAAAGCAGGTTCTACTCCAAAATCAGCCTCTGGTAATGTGCAAGCTCAAGTGCAAGTTTAGGACAGTCACTCACCTGGAAAAAGGTTCATTAAAAGTGAACTGGCAGGAACTACTACAACCTGCTTGTCCTCTAGGCCTCCCAATACTGGGATGACTAGAAAATATTCTATGTTCAGAGAACAGAGGGGAAAGATGATCACGTATTACTCTGGGTATTCTTTAAAGTAAAGGCTTACTATTTACAAGTTTATAGTCAAAATACTGTAACCATAAGCAGGAAGCAAGCTGAAAGGCCATCAATGGGTCTATAACTACGGTAATTCTAAGTTACGTAGCTCCAGTGGAGGCACCTTTAAAGTTACTGTAATTCTGAAAATTAACTCATGGCAGTTCCCCATTAAATTTCTAAAATTAGTTTAAACTTAGACATGGAATGAGTCCAAGTCTCTAGTTCTCATGTTTTCAGAGAAGAGACAAAGTGCAGGACAGCTGTCCTCCCTTAATGAGGCGGGGAAGGAAGTACGTAACAGAACATTCTCTCCCTTTTACAAACACAAAATTCCTATAGTGTCAAGTCAAGCAATCCAGACTTCTTGAATCCTCTCAAGATGGGGTCATTCTGGGCACAGGTGACAGGGAAGAGAAGGCAGCAATTGAGGGACACCCTTTAGAGTCAAAAACTGCTTCTGCTGTTAGATAATATCTTTTGTCCTCCCTTCCCACTTCCATTTCCCAGTTTCTCATTTATGGCAGCTACTTCACAGTCATAGCTGGAATTTTCCTAATCAGAAGCATGTACATCATTATCTCCATCAAATGCAGAAATACAAGTGTAGCTTCTGAAAGCACTACCCATTAACAACTGAGACAAAAAAGCAATGGTTACAAGCAACAGTGCACAAGGCTCCATCATCTGGACAACAAATTAGGAGAAATATAACATTCAATCAAGCCAAACTGGTCCAGGTTGAAGCAGGCTGTTTATGAGCCTACTGCACAGAGAGCTTTGTCAACAGGATGATGCATTTGGTCCATTTTCGTCACCAGCAGTTTAATACACACATTCTTCAAATAGTCTTCTAATTCAAGTTTAGTGATCTGACACACAACCTTCTATTAACACTCAGCAAGTACAAGAAGGACATATGGATGCCTGAACCTCACACCAGAGGAACTCACAAAACAACTGTGACTTGGGACTGTCTCTTCTACTGAGTATTTCAATTTAAGGCAATTTAGTTTCTGATGTAAGACCATCAGACATGCCCAGGGAACCTAAAGCAGCTGTACCAGATCATGACCTGTTGGAAAATCTGTCAGAGGCCTTTGGAAAACTTAACACTTTTTCAACTGGGCATCGCATCTGCCTTACAGAACTCAGGATGGTCCTGCAAGTGCAGCATCTCCTTACACTTGTAACAGCTGATGTTTTAGGATTAAAGTCTAATCTAGGAGGTCTCCATATTAAATTCTGTATAGGATGCCTAAAGTTATCAAGTGAAGTACTTTGATGCTAAAGCATAAAAACACAGCTTTTAGGCAACTATGCTATTTTCATGAACAATTGTGGGAACAACTGCAGATTTCCAAGATAAAAACATTTAAAATCAGGGTGAAGAATTAATTTCATAAATAAAGCTATTTTCAAAATCTAATCAACACAGCATCTATGGTGTCAGTTTATATTCAATATACAGAAGACTGAAAACAACACAAGATCATCTTCAGCTACTTGTCTGGAATCTGACAAACCTACAATGAGTGAAAGAGATGTGCTTGTGTATAGCTAAAAGTTGCAAACCTTTTATCTGCACTTAACTCAGTTATGAAAAATAAGGTATTCCACTACTTCTACAGCATATTCTAAACCACATGCCTTGCATACTTCGATCAGTTTCAGTATCTCCGCAGTGATACTTGGATTAGAGCAATTTCTATAGATGCTGATCTCATCAGCCCTTGCCCAAAGCCTAATTTACATCACTACAAGTGAAGAGGGCACAGAATTCTTGCTCTTTCATAACTTTTCAGTTCATTGACAAGACATCTCTGATTTGGTCCAGTTCTCTGCACTAAGCATTTTTAAGTGTTCCACAAGTCCTGTTGAACCCTCGCAGTTCCCCACTCTCTACTTTATTTACCTCGTACTATCCAAAACAGCCAAGGTTGGTAAACAGGGAAGAATTACAACTATTTACCCTGTACTAAAATACAGTGGAGAGTAAGGGTGTCACTAAATACACCCTCCAAGCCTCCAGGTGCTGGAGATTTGTTCAGAGAATTCCCCAGAGAATACTGGGAACTAAACTGTACACCACACTCTGTCCAGCAGTCTCCATCAGAAACAAAAGACAGACTTCAGGTCTGTTTGAAATATGCCAACAGGACAAACCCAGACATTTAAGTATGGAAAACTTACAGACATATTGTTTTATGAGCTGCCTGTCTCCTGATTGGGATCTCTGAAGTTTAAAAAACAAAACAAACAAACAAAAAGAAATTACAACCCCCATTAGGCAGGCAACATAAGTCAAAAACATTAGCATACATGTTTGTATAAGCAGAGGTCAAGCCTTTCAGAAACCTTAGAAAAACATATGTAACATTCAGGCAGCCAATTACAAGTGAAATGTCTTACCTTGAAGAATTTTCATGTTTATCTCAAATGGACTTCCATGTTCTTTTTCAAAGAAATCAATCTCATCTTATTTATTCCTGTTATGCTGCAAGCTGTTAGAATTTTATTTTCCAGCTGGTCAGAAACCTTTAAGCTTTAAGTTTATGTATACTTACATTATTTGCTTACATTATTTGCTTATATACTTACATTATTTGCTTAGTTCCAGTATTACACTTGACCTTTAGCCAAATTATCTCTGTTTAAAACACCATCACCAACTTTGATGCAGTTGTATTTTTTGGAACCTTATCATTGTTACAAAGAAGACAAGGCAGACATTTTTCCCTCTACAAATTTTACTCTATTATGGCAGGAAATATTTCTGTAATTAAAAAAAAAAGACAAATTTAATATTCCACAGGAGCTCTTATTGATATGTATCAGTTTTTAATAAAGAGAGGGCTATTACATCTGTGGTCCCTTGGCCTGCTGTTACACATTCTGTTCAGATCACAACTAAGGCTTGTTCAGAGCCTGTCAGTAGCTACCCATAATAAGATGTCTGTTGCTGCAAACCTTCCCTCCACAGTGCTTCCAGTGTCCTTCATGGCAGATACTCTATCCAAACAATCCAAACCTCACCTACCACTCTCCTGTGTGACAGGTCACTTCACTTGAGCTAGAACAGCAAGTTCCATCACAAGGACACAAAGAAACATATCCAAGTGAGGTGTGTGAGAATTTTAAGCTTAACTCACCTTTAAACACATTGCTTTGGACATCTCATCTGTGTACAAGACACAGTGTGTACATTTTCATCCAATAAATGTTACTGCACAGAAATAATGCTACACAGTTGTTTTTTCTAATATTTATTTTTTCACCTGCAAACTGTAGCAAAACATGATCAGCTTTATTATGCAGACAGGTATCCCTCTAACATTAGAGATTTAGGCATGTATAAATAGAAGAGCTCTTAGGAAAGGAAAACATTTTGAGAAATGAACAAACCTTCAATTTAACTTCGTGACTTCCAATACCAATGGTTAAAATGATGCAGCTCATTCATTCCAAGAGATACAACAGCACCTTAAAGTGGCTGATCTATTCCCCAGTAACATTTTTCACATAACAATGTGTTAAAGTTACAAATACTGATATGCACAAATAGCTATTTTCTAAGAAAAATATGTACAGTACTGCAGCATAATGAGTGTGGTATCTGCAATAACTTATTAGCCAATTTTAATATACATGATACCGCTACTTTTTACCTGCCACTTCACAGGTTCAAGGATGTTACCACAGCCCTCTGTTTTGCACGTTATTACCTGGTGGGGGGTTGATTTTCCTGTTTTTTGTGTCGGGTGTTTTTTTTTTCTTTTTAAAATTTTTTAAAGGTACACAATGCAGGCTTTTATTTTTTACTTCTTAAAGACTTCTTTTGTGTTTAAAGCTAATATCAGTGAAACAAGACAACAGTGCAAGAGGCGCAGAGATGTTATGTGACCACATAAGAGTTCTTTTGGGTAAAGTGTCTATAAGGCTATAAGAAAGGATTGGTTGATGAGCTTCCTGTTGGAAATTGTCCTGTTGGTGCACCAGCCTGGGGGAAAAGGAATGAAGAAAAATAAGGCAAGTATTGAAGATTTTTCCCCATATTGTAAATCATAAATGCAAAACACAAAGAAAATAACCAGCTGGGGAATACTTCTGCTCTATATTGCTTTTTGCTGCTTCTCTGGAATTACACTACTGTGGGAACATAACATGAAAGTACCTCTGCTTTGATCTGAACATCCTTACAAATGGCCTATCATCAGAATAGGGAGCTGCAGTTAGGAGAGTCACATGCTGCCTTCCCTTATTAAAAGCAAGAAACCCCCCAAATCTTTGGGTAGCTCTAAATTAAGTGTTACAGACTATTCTTCTTTGGACATAAAGAAGTAATTGACTTGCAACAACTCACCATAAAAGGGTTACTAGATACTCCAACAGCTGCAACTTGTCCAAAAGGAGTTACTACAGGCTTTGCTTGCCCAAATGCAGCAAAACCTGCTCCTTGGGAAGAAAAATAAAAAATATTAATACTAGTAAACAATGTTCAAAGAGTTCTTTGCTGCAGCTCCCAGCCAAAATTAAATGGAAGTTTTAACTGCAGAATCAGCAGGACTGATCCTGAATATAAGTATAAAACACTGTGTTTGAGCTTTTTGTTTGTTTTCAACTGTTCATAACTCATCAATCTTCAATTTCTACATATGCTTTTTTTCAATGTTATGATACAATATAAATCCAGGGACAAAATGCTTTCTAATTTTCTTCTGCCTGTGTTCTATGAAGCTGGAGAAAGTGTAGTAATGTGTTGCAGACATTTCAGAACAGCCCTTCTTGCCTAAAACCTTTTAAGCCTGGGAATTACTTACCATTTTAGCATGAGATTTTGGTAAAATTTCAGTTTTGTCATTTCACAATTGCACACAGCCAAGTCAGAAAGTTCAACTACAGAGCCAAAACGAACCCTTCAGCAACATTACTGGCAAGTTCATGTAGAAATAAATATCCACCCATTATTGCCAACTTATAGACAGACCATTTTCTCCCTGTTTCTGATTTAGACAGGCTTATCTAAAATATGCAGACCTACCATTTGGCTGCTGAGCAAAAGCAGTCTGTTGAGGGAAAGCTGCCTGGGTTGGGAACGTGGGCTGCTGGAAGTTGCCACTATAACTAGTAGGAAGACTGTAGGAGGCAGGAGTTCCAAATCCTGCTGGCATGCTCATGGATGCAGTACCAAATGTTGCTGCTGGTAGGCAAAAAATAACATGTAATTATTGGTAAGAAATCACTTTTTTCATGAAACAAATTACTATAAGGTCATGTTAAAAGTCTTCTAATGCCCTCTGTGACCAGATAAAAGTTTGTTTCAACTTCAACAGCCACTGAACTGATTTGCTCACTTCGATCACCACCAACTGGGTGCATAACTTCCTTTTACACTTTAAAAAAGGAACTGAGTTATTTAAAATTTAGCAGATCCAGCACATTTAGATATACTTTTGGGAGAGGAAATTATTTTTTATTCTCAATATTATAATATTTTTTCCCCCATAGTTTTTCTGGTAGAAGTCAGTACACATAAGAAGCAAGCAGGTTCAGGCAGCCTAAGCCCCTCTGTTTTTCTCCTTCTAAGAAAAGCATGAAAGGATTTTCCTACTTCAAGCTGCACTACAGGAGATTATAAATAAAAAAAATAAATAAACCAAACAAATCAAAGGGATACATGCATCCCCTTTTTTCATCCCATCTTTAATGTCTTTAAGGAAATTCTCACCATGCACATTATTTGCACACAAAGTTCCTGTTGCAAACCCTCTTACTGTTGAGGTAGAACTTAAAACAAAGAGCCCAAAACTTTTCATCTGATTCTCTGCTGAGTATTTCAAGTAAACAACACACAGCTCATAGGCATTTCCCCATGCCTTCAGCAAATAAATAGGAGCACATTAGGTGCAAAAGTATAGTAACAAAACCATTATTCAGTCTTTTGGGAGTTATTCTTGACAAGAGAAGTGTATAGGAGGATTTTTGGTACAAATACAGACACCAGGTATACTATGCTACTTAAACAAGACTTCTCTTTTGAAATGTTACAAGCTACATTTTATGCAAGCTCAACTGTTTAAAAAAGCTAATAAAATAAATTTAATGAATATAGTTTTATTATCAGTTGAAAAATTTACCCCAAAAGTATTCAAGGGCAAGACATTATACAGACAAACTGTTGAAAAGTGCATGCAAAACTAACGTAACTAACGCTGTTCTCAAGTTACAGTGTGCAGAGCAGCTACTCGACAGCAAACTTGGCTAAAACAGCAAACAGAAGCACAATAAAATCAGCAGGGGACTTGGGATATCCCAAAAGGCATCAAACTACTGTTGGCAGGAACTTCAACAGTCACTCATCAGCACTATCTGGTGACCACGGAGGATATCAATAATGGTTTTGTTTTGGTTGTTCGACAGCATGTCTAGGTATGCTCTCCTCTCCCTCTGCCCACTTGCCAAATACCCACACCCATTTTTAAGAAGTCAAGCCTTCCACAATTCTTTGTGCAGAGAACCAGATAGCTGTCAATAAGCTTTTACAAGCAAGAACAATTAGCCACAAGAAATTTGATACCAAATGTGGCCACCTACCAAAATGAGCCTGAGGAAATATGTGAGAGTGCATTGCTCCCGAGAGGCCTTATGGAAGCCACAAAGAGACCAGACAATGTCAAATCATTTATACACTCTTGAACAGTCATTTCTTAGTTATATATAGAGAGAGAAATAGATACACATATATGTACCAAACAGTTCATCAATAGCATGACCACCAATAGATTAGTATTAGAAAACCATCAGAAATAAGCTCTACAAATAGATCTCCCATGTACTCAATAGCAAAGTTCATGCAGGAAGAACATGGAAAAGGACAAGCCATAAGTTTACACCACACACTGAAAGGGGCTGAACATTATCTTTACTTATAGACATGATCCCTGTCACCTAGTATGGAACATCAGGATGGCTGCCAAAGGCTTGGAACCTCAGCAAGCCAGGGACAGCTGTATAGAAGGTGGAAGGATAGAGTTGCCATATTCAAAGAAATTTATCTAAAGAGGCTACAAATTCTTAATGATGAGCCAAAATAGCCCACTTAGAAATGGAATTAAATTTTTTTTAAAATATATTTTGGGCATTAAATATCTCAACAAGTTTAGCTGTATAATATCTCAAAAGGACTGAAAACAGAATTAATTTCAGCAGAGGACACAAATGTATCAATTCAGTTTTTAACTCAGCCTACCTAAATCATTGAGCAAACCCCAACTCAATGTCAAAATGCACACATCAGCAGATTTTATTCTGTTGAAGTCCAGCTAATAGATACCAATGTCAAAAAATAGCAGTTGCTCAGGAGAAGAAAATCTGCATAACCTAGCAGCCACCTAAATCCAAGTTCATAGTTTTAAAGAAGTACAAATTTGCTTTTTAAAAAGTGATTAAATTTTGCCCAGGGAATTATGATTCGACAGAATCCTTCCACAGAAAATCAATATAAAAAATGAGTGTAAAGACTAAACATATGCTTTAAAAAAGAGACACCAATGTACTGAGTACGTGGACTGGTGAGGAGCTAACATCCCAAGAGCCTTGTCTTTACTGGTTCTGGCTGTTCGGTTTTGAGAGCTTTCAACACTTTGAAATAAAGGAAGAAATTAAAAAGAAGGGCTTTCAAGACCTGTGATTTCAGGGCTACCTATTATAAAGCATGCTCTAAATCCAAGGTTATAGTTTTGGAAGGAACACAGCTGGTGATACATAGACTACAAATCAGTAGAGCTCAAACAGATCATTTTGACATTTTTTCCTGGCCATCATTTGAAATCATAGAATTGCACCTCAACACTGAGCAAACACATGACATGTCAAATAGACTAGGGACAGATAATACAGATACAGGAAAAAGACTCAATGCAATTCTTTAAAGAAAGTTTCTCCAACACTCAATGGTTTTTTTCCTAACCTGTTGCTCCTCGGCTATTGGTCTGGAATGGATTTGTTGAAGGTGCCACTGGGGCAACAGGGGCAGCTACAAATGGATTCGTGGAAGGTGTTGCTGAAAGATTAAAGAGATTTTATTAAGTAAGCATTTCTCTAACTCATGAAGTCTATACAGCTTTTATACAAAGATACATACCTAAAATTACATGAAAAATCAGTAATTTATAAGAAGATACATTAAAAATACAGTTATTTTGACAGTAGTACTTTTTTGTTAATAGTACCTTTCTTAACTTCAGTAGTATCAAAGTACAGCATTACCAACTAAAAATTAGTAGACTGCTTGCTTACAGCCCCCAAAGGGTGTTAGTAACATTTACATACCTCCAAATGGAGCAGGCACACTTGAAGATGCAGGCTGTGTCTGTGCAGTAGCAGCCACAGGTACTGTTCCAAAAGCATTGCTGGAAATAATTTATACAATTCATTCAGTGAAGTCAGAATTGCTTGTTTAATAATTAAATACAATTTACAGTTATTGCTGGGATGTAAAAGGAAGTGGATGAACATTTCTGTGCAGTTTGCAGACTGCAGTGTTACCTCCCTGATGCCAGGGTCAGACACTCACTAGTGCTGAGCAATGAAAAGTCACCTCCACCAACAGTAGGAGAAGGAATATTGAGGCAAGGCCAACAGCATCAAGGTTGCAAAGCAGAAGCCTTAGGGGCACTTGCAATACCAAGCCAGTAACAGGCATTTGGTATTTGTTACTTCAGTGATCCAGAAAAGAAATGGGTGGCACCGTTAACACTAAAAGTATCTGAATTTATTTTCCAAGGATGATCCTATGATTTTAGGTATGCATGTAAGCAATCTGCCTAGCAAAGTGTTACCACCTAACAGGCTCAGCACGTCATGACTAGAAAGGTGCAGAGCACATTCCACTCCTAGAACATGCTATCCCTCAGTACTGCCGTTATTTAAAACAAGAGCTGGTTTCAGCAGTCCCTCTAAGCTCATTCACTGCTCTCCCGTTTGACAAGAAACAAAGAGGTTTGAGAAAGGCCTGCAAGCTCCCTCAGTGCAGCAGCAGCAGCAGCCCTGAGCAGCGCCGGCAGCGGGCGCACCTGCTGACGTTACTGGTGGCAGTGTACGCGTTGCTCGAGGTGGCCGTGGAGCTGAAGACGCTGTCCAGCTCCGCCAGAGCCGCGTACTTGTCCGAAGATGCACTTGACTGATTGGGGGCTGACAACGCAGGGCCTGCTGATGACACTGCTGGGCTGAAACCACTGCCCTGCTCACTCCCACCTAGGAAGAAAGAAAGCAGATCAAACCTACTGAAGGCAGTTCCACTTTCTGTCCTGCTGACATTGAGAACTAAATGAAACTTCACAGACGGTTGCAGACTTAAAAATTAAATATGCACAAGGGCATAGATGAGAAAGTGTTTAACAAGCCATTAGCTATTAGCAAAATGTCCTGCTTCTATAGGTACTCTGTAGCCCCAGAGATCTTTGTTCTCTAGAAAAATAACTCATTCATCTTCACTAGAAAGTGTACAGAACACCTAATCTCAAATAATCTGTTTCAGAACAAACCTCTACAGTACAAATGAACACAAGTTTTTACACATCATTTGAGAAGAACTACATTTGAGTAATTGAATAACTAGCTTTCTCTCTTTAATTTACTATCAACTAAATCCAAGTGCTACTGCTACTATTTTATGAAAAAGTAAAGCCAAATGTTTTTGGGGCAGAGGCAAGAAAGCTGCTCTGGCAGCTCTTTGCAACAAGTGCAGCTTTCCATTCCAGAGCATCCACTATAGGTTTTAGTACAAATATAAAATATATATTTGTATTTTTATATGTTTTCATTATTGCAGTAATAATTATTTAAATATTTTAATTTAGAATTATTCATCTTGATGGAAAATAGGTTCCCAAAAAGCAGTCTTCTAATGACATTCTTTTGGAATGATGTCTTAAAACTTACATCTTTCACATTAAGGGTACACTGACACAAAATTCTATTGATCACTTAGAGAAGGGAAATTTTGAAATATAGTTACAGTACTTTGACAAGCACAGCCATCCTTGTGGTAACTATACATATATAGAATAACCATGGCAAAGAATAAAGTTTAATACCTTGCCCTGCACTGAAGATATTATCTAAATTAGCAAGAGCTGCATATTTGTCAGCTGACTGAAGATTCAGTTTATTCACTGCAGCTTTACTGGCTGCAGTTGCTGTGGCGTTGCTCTGAGAAGCATTGAAGGATCCAAAATCAGCACTGGAGGATTTGGGGAAGTTATCAAAGTGAGCAAAATTAGCATTCACTGATCCAGCACTTCCACCTGTAACAAATTAAGTTAAACATGATCAATGCTCCAAAATTAGAAAGTCTCTCCAACTGTAACCAATGGCACAATAACCCTCCCTTTGTGTTTATGTGAGGCAATCTGTTTGCCTGCCCCATCCTACACATTTAAGACTTTCCCATTTCCTTCAAAGTGGGCCCTCAGAAAAAAATTATCATATATTTTTGGACTGCACATCAGGGATAAACACCCCAAACTTCAATACTTTAAATCACAGTCACAATTTGATCCTGAAAACTATATGCAATTTCTTAGCTGTTAAAAGTAATTTCAATAATAAAAGCTTCCTAGAAAAAGATGTATTTGTCTTAATCTTTAATATTCAGAATATAGAAGCTTCATTTCCCTACTGTATGTGGCTAATAAATAGCTACTATTTGCATTTACTTAGTGGTCCAGTGTTTAGTCATTTCAGATGTCAGCCACCATCCTAAGCAAAAACCAGTGCCTAGAAGTCCAAAAGTTGTATGATTTCATGCCCAGGTTTAGAGAGTTTGGTTCTCTGTTCTCAAGAGTTTTAGACTGCATCCAATCAGGAAAGAGGTTAAGGGGAAGACACAACACAGCTCTTTTATAACAAGTCTCCACTCACGTCAGAGATACATAAATCAATTTTAGAAATCTGATATGGGTCCACACAACTGAATTTCAGATCAAGTATGATACCATGAGCTTCCATCTCTTCCTTGTCCGGAACAATTTAATCTAGGCAGGTCACGTACTTAAATTTAAATGAGTTGTTCCATTAAGTGTATCACATTTTCTAACAGTTGGTTGATGATTCCACTCATACTACAGAACTTTCTAAAACAGAAACACAACTTTCTAAAAGCATAAGCAACAAGTTGAAACATATACAACAGGAGGAATGGAAGTGCTATACTACAATGGCATAAAAAGAAGCAAGCTGAGTTTTCCACTGCGTGGAACTTACTGTGTACAGCCTGGAGAGGAAAAGCTGAAGTAAATTCACCAAAACTGCAGCTAGATGAAAGCGTTCTGAACGCTGGACAGCCAGAAATTGTGTGTGGGTTAAAGTTAACATAAGAAGGGAGAAAGAAAATTTGAAAAAAAAGTTTAAAACAACACCACACTCAAAAGAAAAAAAAAAAGGAAAAGAAAGTCAGTCAGCCAAAGATCTAGACAAACAGCAAGTGTAAACTCAAGCAGAAGTTCTAAAGCATGATCAAATTAAAGGAAAGCAAAATAAATCTTAGCAATAGGCTCTACACATGAAGTCAAACATACTGAAGTGTGTGCATATACTATACATATGCATAGACACACACTTGTTTGGTACTGTGACATCCTTTTGGATCTACTGAAGTGCTCGTAGAAGACAGAGTCAATTCAATACTTATTAAAAGCAGTAGAGTATATTCTTTTCATAATTATTTCAAGTGTAGAGCTAACAAACACAGTGCCATAAATCAGACTTCTGAGTAGCATTAGGGGAAAAAAAAAATCAACACCAAACACAAGGAATTCATTTTGAGTTTCCCCAGAGCTTCAGATGGCTTGATCGCATTAAAGCAGGCAGATGCAAGAAAAACTCAACTTCGATACCTTCCAACATAAAGGTAAGGATTATTTCAATTAAATATTAATCAAAAGTGCTAGGAGTTCTACCTGTATTTTGGGGCTGAAAAGGAGACTGACTTGCTGTGGGGAAACCTCCAAAATTACTCGAGCCACTAGACTGTCCAAATGCATCAAAGTTTGCAAAACCTGCATTGGCAGAGTTCTGCGCTGTAAATCGCAAAGGAACAAAACATGTTAATGGATATGGGAAATAAACACAAAAACAGATGTATTAACTGAATTCATGGTCATGACAGCCTCCAAGGATTATGTCCTACCATGTGCTTCTTTTTACATGAAGAAAAGTACACATTATTCTACCACTGAAAGTTGCCTTTGAACAAGCTTTCACCAATCACCTTCACAGAACTGTACCAGTTCATGCTACTTCTGTCCTTCTCACACAAGCTGCTACTCACAACTGCATGACCCCACAGAGTCCACTTCAGCTTAACCCTAAATCTCTCAGTGCTGGCTGCTCAGCAAAAACCAGCGATGGAGAACAGAATACCAGACAGTTTCCAAAACTAGAACTTGTGGGCTAACTGAACATTTCTTTGGGAAGGTATTCTTGTAACATACTGGCAATTCAAAGTCCTCATACACCAAGTGCTCCTTCCTCAGGTGAATTTTGGTTGGCACCACTTGTATAGTTTTGGCTAGGTTTATAAACCCGTTTAACTGGAAATTTCAGTCTTTAAAACAACTAATTCAGAGTACAGAAATATGGAAAATCAATACCAGTGTTAAGAAGATAGCATTCATTGAATGTATCCGCAAAATAAAATCCAAGGAAATTTCAAATAGAATTTCAGTTTTTGCCTTCCTCTCCTGCCATATTATAGGAGAAAATAGAAGTTAACACTAATCTAACTTGGAACAGCTGGACATTCGAGCATCTATTCAACATATTCAACAGGAATTCAACAGGAATTGCACGCCTAACTGATAAGCTCCACAGAAGCTCTTAAACCCTATTATAAGCAAGAAAAGAAAAAATGGTTTAATAAAATGCAAACCAAACCTTTTTATAAAGATAACTTGAGTTACTATCTAAAGAAAGCCCACAAAACACCTTCTGGAGTAACAGATGGCAATACATTATATTTTTAGGTCAGAATTTGTTTATTCTGGAGAGATTTTGCAGATTAAGTATATACAAAGAGAATAAATTATGCTGATTGCTTAAGTACTGTAATTTAATAGTCAGATAGTGCTAATTAAAAGTTGTACTATCTCAATTTCTATTCAACAGCATCTGTACTACAGATTTATAAACTAAAAGGACATTTTAATGCAAACTACTGTATTCCACAATGCTGCTAATATAAATGGAAGTGCATGCCTTTTCCTTCCCAGGGTACACTGCAAGAGAGGGTGAGGTTTGGCTGGACTCGATACCACATTTAATAAACTGTGTGCATGAACATTATGTTACAGAGCATGGTTTTGGCAGCAGGGAGCAGCCAGAATGTGAGGAGACAACAGAGGCTGCCCCCAACTGCTGCACAGCTGCTGCAGCTCCAAGACCTCCCCACCACTGCCCAAAGCTGAGGCCACCAGCAGTGCTGGTGGCACCTCTGGGGCGCTGTGTTTAAAGAAGGTTAAAACCCAGTGTGCAGCAGCTGTGGCAGAGAGGAGTGAGGAAAATGTAAGAGAAAACACTGCAGACACCGAGGTCAGCTAAGAGGGAGGGAAGGACATGCTCCAGGCCCCATGGAGAAGACCATGGTGAGGAAGGCTGGCCCACTGCAGCCCATGAAGGAAGGCTGTCACACTGCAACTTGTGGAGGAGCCACACCAGAGCAGGCAGGGAGGTCAGGAGGAGGCTGGAGCTCATGGAAAGCCCCTGCTGGAGCAGGCTCCCAGCAGGAGCTCTGGCTAATGAAGAGGAGGCCACACTGGAGATTTTCTGGCAGGATCTGCGACCCTGCCTGAAGGACAGCACTCCATGGAAAGGACCCATGCTGGAGCAGTTCTCAAAGAATTGACATCCATGGAAAGGGCTCATGTTCCAAGAAGTTTGAGAAGGACCATATCCCACTGCAGGGGAGGGACCCCACGGTGGAGCAGGGGAACAACATGAGGAAGAAGTAGTAACGGAGATGAAAACTGCAATTGCCATCCCTCAGCCCCCTCATGGGGAGGAGCTAAAATGATCAGGACTGAAATTACGCCTCACAAGAAGGGATGAAGATGGGTTTGGTTTTATTTTTTTACTATCCTACTCTATTATTAAGTGTCAATAAACTATGTCTGGCTTGTCCAGTAACTTTCTCTTGACTCATCAGCTTTTTTGTGTCTTCTCCCCCAACCCTGCTGATGGAAGAGTGAACACACAGCCCCTGTGGGCATCTGGAATCAGGCAAAGTCAACCTACCACAGCATGAGAGTCAGCAAGGAGAAAAAAATATCAAAGTGAAAGCAAGATCTTGGGAAAGTTATTTTCATCTTTGAAGTGTGCAAAGAAAGTTGGCACAAACAGACAAAAAATTACTTATATTATATCCTCTGTATTGGTTCAAACAGCATTTTACAGACTCCGAATCCCAAAGTTTGAGTTGTTTTGGTTTTTAAGCCAGTAGCTTTTTAATAGGAATAGAGTAAGAATTTACTTTAAAAAAGAAAGTGATACTTTCACCCTAATGCATCAATTGGATAGACGAGAGACTGATGTTTAGCTGACCAAAGAGGATTAAATACATAAATGTCACTCCTAGAATAAGGGCAAGATTATTCATTTTAACCACTCACACAAATAGAAAACTATGTCAAGAATCTTAAATT
This sequence comes from Notiomystis cincta, assembly GCA_013398075.1. Taxonomy (NCBI): domain Eukaryota; kingdom Metazoa; phylum Chordata; class Aves; order Passeriformes; family Notiomystidae; genus Notiomystis; species Notiomystis cincta. The sequence goes on along the minus strand of VZRX01003969.1, from coordinate 65,996 downwards.
AAATATCTTTTGGATCCAAATTAAAAATTTGAGTGTATTACATTACAAAGCACTTCATTTTACTGCATCAGCTGACACACAAAGTATGATTTTCAAGTGAGCCCATGTTCAAACAGTATTGCTGTAAAGACTCTTCAGTATAGTATTCTGATATTAATCTTGCTTTATTTTATGCAGTTAAGTTTCAACCTTCCTAAATGTGGCACAAAGGCAAAGACCAGGTAAGACTTGTACTCTCCTGCACCTGGACAATATGCAGATTGCCAAATCCAAAATTCAGTTCTCCACACAAAAACCCAAGAACAATCCTAAGTAAGCTCAGACACTGCAGGGGGTTGCAGATTGCCACGGATCTACAGCTGCTCTTGACACTGCAGACCAATGAGGCAGTACAAAAGCCAGCTGGCTAAAGCCAGGGATGACAACACCAGCCATGGCAACACCAGCTGCCTCTACAATCTTTGCACAGTTTCTTCTGTGAGGTTTGCACTACCTGGTATGCAGTAATGGCATGAAACACTGCAAAACACAAAAACCTAAAATAAAATCCAAATATACCTGAAGTAAAAAATAAACTCTCCAGAAAATAGCTATCATACTATTTTACTTTCTTTAGATAAAGCCTCTTCTCCCACGTTATCTGTGATGGAGTTGTGCTGTGTCACTGCATCTTTTTTAAGTCTTTTGTGCAGGGCTTCTATTCCGTTAGTTTATAAGAAACCTACATGCCAAAAATTTTGATCCTTGTTGCTATTACCAATCTATAAACTATTGACAAATCAGTCATGTACCATCTCCAAAATCTCGGTTTTGCAGAAACTACAGAACTTTGTACATTAAATACAGACAGTAAACATAAGGTCAGTATGTTTCCCCTTCAATAAGCAACAATATCCTGAACCAGCTTAATAGATTAAAGTACTTGGAAAGCAGAAACATATCACAAATTGCAGTTCCTGTGTAATTTTCAAGATTCACACCTACACTTCACAGATTACAGCACAAGTTTGTTAATATTTTCCTATCAGCTGCTGCACTCAGTAATTTATACTGAAGGATCTTCGGTTTGCCAGTCTCTTCAGTGACTTCCTTAGTTAGTATTGTGTGCAGGAAGGGAAAAAAAAGCCTATCCCCTATACACACAGCTAAAACCAAGCCCTAAAACAAGAATACCAGACCATAAACTGCAAGAAAGCTGGACTAAGTGCAAATTCTCCCATCCTCCACTGCAGTGTGTAATTGCTAACAAAAATTACATGTTTATACAGATCCTTAATGAGCATTTCAAACTCATTTTTGCCAAAGCTGGCAGACTGATCAATCCTCCTTGTGTTCCAAAGGGAAGAGTCTGTAACATTTTGTTATTCATTTCACTAACTCCACCCTGTACTTACTGCACACAAGACAAGCCTTACAAGCATTTTACCACAGCAAGTCAGAAAAAACCCTAAGGTAACAAGTCTGCAATACACGTTCAGCTATCACATGCTCAGAATCAGGTTTCTGTCTTTTAGAAACTGATTTACTAGCCCTGAAACTGCTTTGGGCTCTAAAACTTATGGTAAGGAGTCATGGGAACTACCACAATGGCTAGTTTGTGACCAGAAATTAACTGACTCTCTTCTCAGATTATATTTCTTCTGGAGTGTTCCTAGAACTTTTTTGTATTTTTAAAAATTACCAGCAGAGATGCAAAGGAATTTTACCTAGATTTGGAACACAGTATTGAAATGCTGCTTTAATGGAATTTTCATCTCCTAAAAAGCACTAAGAGCAAATAAGTATATATAAATAATCATTCAGTAACAAGTTTAGAAAGAAGTTATTAGAAATAATTAACCATCTGCAGCCTTTTCAGTAACACTATACAGAATTGGCTAGTCAGCACAAGTTGTCCCAGTTAAACACACCTCCAAAATGATGATTAACATGAAATCTAATTTTAAGAATTTTACAGAACACACAGAATAACAATTGCTGTTGCAGTGTTACTGAATTCAGCCCTTTATTTCACAACAGTAATTTGGATAAATCCTTGGTATTTTGCTCCGTTCCTCAGCTGCGAACCTTAAATCCCATCCATGACACTTTATCATGGCTGTTAACAGTTTCAGAACTGATTTTCAAAAAATCTCTCTTATTCTGACTGGCTTAGCAGCATCATAGTTTCTCTCAGAACAACTACATGAAAAGCACATTCAGACCAGGCAGGCAAAGGTACTTTCCCACAACTACAATGTAAGTGAGCAACAACAAACTTCAGTGACCACAGAATCAACTTTGTCTTTAGGATACACTTCTATGGCTCTTGGTCTTTGGCTAAAAAAAAAAGCCCTGAGGGTTCAATATATTTTACTGAAGTCATACTCTAAGAATTTAATGCTCAAGGCTTGCTTATTCTTCCTGAAACTACAGAATACTGCCCACAGAGGCAGTACTCAGCTTTCAAACAGACACATACAAAAGAGGAGGTCACTCTTTAAACTGGGCAAGCCTTGTTTTTTCTTTTGACAAACTGGCAGTTATTATCAATGCATGTGAACTCCTTTAAAGTCTCTCTATCTGCTTGCTTTTCATGAATGCTCTTCCCAATAATTTTCAGAAAGAAAATTGAAGGTCTAATATCAGCTTCTCCCGACATTTTGTTACTCATCCTCTCACTCTCTCCTCCGAAGAACTTAAAGTTTAGCAGTAGGCAGAAACAGTGTAATCATACATATCCTAGGAAATAGCTATAGCAACTCCCACTGCCAAAAGCAGAATTGTCAGTCTTTATGTCTTCAACCTTTCTTTGTAAAGACCTGAAAGAAATCTTGAGCAATACAACATTCCTAAGGCACAGAGATTACATACACCTCATGAAGTTTAGCAAAAAAAAGTTAGCAAAATTGAAACTACATTTTGTACATTTAAAAGGGATACTGGTCCAAATACCTACCTGTATGACTGTTGAAGTGTGCAAAATTAGCAAAATTCGCTGTAGCAGTTGACTGAGGAGGAGCAGCAGCAAAGATATCTGAGCCAAGGTCACTGAGGAGGTCAAATTGTTTCTTTTCTTGTTGCTGCTGTCCTTGAGATCGAACTACAACAGGAGACTACAAACAAGACTTCAATTAGCTAGTACAAAAAGGTGGTATTTTACCAAACTGACATTTACAAAATATTAGAAGGCTAGAGTAAGATGATTTCTTTAACAAGACATTTATTCCTGAAGTTTAAGGTGCTGTATGTAGCACATGCCCTCCTCCTATATTATGAGGAAGACAATTCATGCTACTACTCTGTCTTTTAAAGGAACTCTGCAGCAAGACTTCCATGGTTTAACAGGACCCAGAAGAATAAAGTAGCAATATATCATTAGCAACTTCAGATTTTGTATTTGAAACTGCAAATACTGTACAAATACAAGCAAGAAAACTTAATTTTACAAGATGGAAAATAGTTATTCACTACATTCTGAAAAAATTTTAGAATTCAGTATAAGGAGAGAAAATTTGAAGAATTTCATAGCAAGACTTGACGTTGCAATTTTCTACTGTTTGAGTTTCAAGAGGTCCATTCAAGAGCTGCCTGTATCCTGATGGCAGTTTTCAAAAAAACTGTCTTCCCTCCAAAAATCTAAGTACACAGTGCTGTTTGACTTTACATTACAGCATACAGATGCCCCCTGAAAGCCATTTAAGACAGTTTCAGAATGCAGAGGAAGCAACATGGCATGCTTTCATACACATAGTCACTACTAATCTCATGGCTAACAGCATCAGTCATTTTCTTATTTTCAAATTGAAAAAACGAAGATGAAAACACAACACATTAGGTCCAAACTTTAGAAGTACTTATGCAAAAGACAATCACTTAATCCTACCACACTGGAAAATTCTGCTTACTGAAAATAACCACTGAAAAAATCAATTTAGTCAATAGAAACAAACCTCATTTAGTACCTGATCTGCAAACGTGTATATACTTCAATAAAATATACAAAATATAGTGATCACTTTAGTTCCTACAGATAATAACAGTTGTCATTGCAAGAATTTTTGTGCCACTGAAAGAGTAACAAGGACTGCAGAACAGCTCTGTGCTGCTTAGCTGTCATTACTCACTTGGCTAGGTGTGCCCTTGTTTAAGTGCAGTGCGGGTGCAGCTTCTCCCAAGAGAGATTTGAGCGGCTTCACCTCAGGTGTGCTGCTTGTACTACTGGCAGAAGACCCCGAGATGGATGCATGGACTGATGCCACCACCTTTGCTTGCTCTGGAGGAACATACCTACATTTGAGAAGAGCAATGGTTTTTACAAGTTTATAATAAGAAGTTCCCCTCAACGTTCATAAGTCTGAAGAGTGAGATCAGGGAGATCTCAGCTTTGCTACTGAACCCCTGATCCTGCAATAGATTCTATCAGTAGTTTCCAAAATACCCATATTTTTTTTAAATGGACTAGAACTTAAAGTCATCAAGATTTTTAGCACTTATTCCATACTAAACATGTCTTTACCATCCTAATAAATAGGATGGAAAATAATAGTCTGCAAAACTGTTACTTTACACTGTTGTTGACACTCTCTTAAGCAATTTTGTGTTCCATGAGTACGAACACTGAGAAATCTCTTTAGTTTGTCTTCTGCTTCCTATAGGAGCTCTAAATAAAGTTCAGAAATCATTTCACTTTACAGAGCTGTGCAATGTAGTCTGAAGAGCACACTCAAAGACAGCAAGCACACTCAAAATGAGAGCAAACAGTCCATCTTCACTTATCATAGAGGCAATCTTTATAATTGTAAATGTATCTTACCATCTTTTCTTTTCATATTTTTCCTGTAGAAATTCCTTTACTTTCTGTGGATCCCTGAAGTCTGGAATTGCTGATGATCTATCATCAAATAGGCCTAGCCAAATCTGTTTGCACACCTTAATAAAAAAAAACACAACAACACAGATTGATCAGAGAAAATACCTTAATTCAAAATCTATTTAAGTTGATTACTGTTAATACATTAAACCAGTAATGTGTGGCTGCATAATTTATATTCCAGACTGAGCTGCTGCAAAAACTGACTGGTGCACCATGTACTGGTCTAAATACCTTAAGTTGAAAGACCATCTGTCACAGCAGGACAAGCAAATCCCAGCATCCAATTTTACCATCCAACACTCCTTTTACAAAATATTTGTAGAATGTACTCATGAAATGCAAAGCACCTGATTTCTACTTGTAATCTTTAAGATTCTTCTCCTTCACCTAATTCTACACATTCCCTTACTGTACCTCAGGGCTTAAACTGTTTCAACAGATTCCACATGCCCTAAGCTCCAAATGGTAGATTTTAAAGGATCCAAGGTTTAGTATTTATACTTTTAATTACTATTTAAGTACAGGAACTGTTTTTCCAACAGCCTTTGTTACCATGATGCAGTTTCTACAGTACCATATCCATCTGAGTCATAGTATGAGATAAGGGGTAAAAGTACTCTTGCTTCCATTTAATTTTCGAGTTGTAGTTGTGAGTGAGTCAAAGTTGAACAACTTGCAAAACTCTCATATGTTCAATTCCTAAGCAAAACGAGAGGGAAGGTGTTCTCAAAACTAAACAAGATGTAGGAGTTCTATGCCCTTCAGACTATTCTGCAAGTAACCTGAAAATGCACCCAGACAATAACACCAAATATTAGCTGCCTTCAAAAATCAAAGTGACCATTTAGAATAGGTTTCTTCCAGAGAAGCAGAGTCAAAAAAGCTTTGTTTTTATGATGCTTATCCTTTCTTCCCACACCCTTTCTGAAATAGCCCTGACCATCACTCTTACATGCCTACTACAAACACGCCTTCTACCCCTGCAAGTGTCAGGTTTTCAACACCGTCCCCAGTGACCTTCAAGGAGAAGCTCAGGCTCTAGCAACCAAGAGCTGCAAAACTGATTGCTCTGAAAGTTGGCAAGTAAAGGTAGAAACTCTAATACTTCCACTTCACCATCTTCCCCAAACAGGTTTTCTTCTTTACCTGGCCAGGGAGAGCCAGTTGACGAACATGATGAATCTTATAGGTAATTTCCAAGATTGTTCAGGATTAAAGAGATTAGGCAGACATTCTAACTATGTATTTAATAGTTGATGTTTCAGTTCTAAATAGCCTGCTGGCATATTCAACACCTAATAGTCCTTGTTACCAACATTATTATCATCTACTGGATAGAGACAAACAACAACAGGAAACAGATCTAATGATCAAAAGACATTTTTAAATGAGTATTTATATAGCTAATTTAGAGCTAAGATCAGTAGTTCCTACCTCAAATAAACTCAGCTATTCTGCATTCATTCTGCAATTGTACTCCACAGAACAGTCAAGTTCAGCACACTGATTTGAGTTCTCAAAATTAAACAGTCACAGTATAGTAATAGGTAAAATGAAACTATATATATTTGTTTAATAATTCTTCATACAAAACTTAGAAGACAACCTTAGTCAAAAAAAGTCACAAGCCTGTTCTAAAGTAAAAGCTAATATCAAGAATCACTGTTTTAACAGTACCAATCTTTCACTACTTTTTGCTGACAAAACATACAAAGTCAGAACATTTATGTGTGTAGCTTTAAACTTGCAGTGGATAGTCTGAGGTGGGCCAGCAGTAGTATTTCCATACTTAGATTTGAGAGTATAACTACACAAGCAGCAGTCATATGATTGCTAGGAGGAAGAGAAGTCCTGCTTGTGGCTATTTACAGAATCTCTAACAGCAGGAGTTGGTGGTGTTCAAATCTACACAGTCCCCTCCCAACCCCAACCTCAATATTGGAAAGAACACCAGGAAACACTGAAGAAAAGAAAAATTGTGCTTCATTTCAGACAAACAGAAAGACAAATGTTGCAACAACCCCTCCTTGATTCTACACCAGCACTGTAACACTTGGGGCTGTACCATGATAATCAGTTTGCATCCAGCCTGAGACATGCTGGCAAATGACAGAGGAGGTCCCCTTCCCCACCCATATGAGACCATCCAATTATTCCTCCTTCTGCCATGCAAAACAAGTCAGATCAAAGAAACTCATCACAATGACCATGCCACTGGTACCACTGAAACCTGGAGGAGATCAACTCACAGCAACAAACCACAACCCAGTTTTTCACATATCTCCTTCCCAGTTTTCTGCTTCATCTTCACCCTGAAGTGCCTAAGCATGTGGAGTGAGGGGGAAAGAAAACAAAACAAACAAACAAAAAAAAAAACCCAAACCAAACAAACAAAAAACCCCAACAACAAAGAATCCAAACCAAAAAAACCCTCCACAGCTCCATGTCAAAGTCTCAGGTCCTTGTGACCACTACAGACAATTTCTATGAGGACTCAGGAAACATGGTGCTGTGTGACTTCAGATCATTACCAGCTACAGAGCTATAGTAGCTACAGTTCTATGAATATGCAAACAGGAACGGAGGAGGACTGTGCTGATCAAACACCTGTTAGTTTAAAATGATGCAAGCTTCTTAAAGGCATCAGCTCTTGCCATTGCATTGCAATTTTTGCAAACCTTCAGAAAGCAGGCTTCCAAAAGTGTTTCCTGGAGCAACTAATTCCTTCTAAATACTTAACCACTAAAAGTAGTAACAACTGAAATATGCCTTAAGTCATTACTGTAATTAATTTAAACAAACTGCCAGGCACTCTGTGTTCTTCTGTTGCTGGTAGCAAAGTGGAAAGTTTTACTAATGGACAACCAATTTTACTACCAGTTTTACTAATGGACAACCACCAAGCCAAAGAATCTACTTAGTCACACACACCTCAGCAAGAGTTTCTCATTGTACCAGAGTCTGACTGCAGGAGCTGTACAAATGCAGAGGAAAACATTTACCAAATCAGGATGCAAATTAAATTTCACCTAAGTTTCTTTAGGTAAAGAGTTATCAGAGAAAGCACAATTTCTTAAAAGTTCTTCAATATAGACAAGTTTTAAACTGAAACGAGATACCCACAACAGATAAGAGTAGTTTGGATTTGGATAGTGGGAATGATGGAAAGAAACCATAAGACTGCAAGTGGGTGTACAACACTACTCGAATATGAAGGGTAAACCACATCCTCATAAGGGCATTTCAGACCATGCTTATGCCAAAAAAAGGCTGTTTTGTCTTCCTACTACAGTTGGGCTTGATAATCTTAAAGGTTTTTTCCAACCTACACAATTCTGACTTAAGTCCTTTAGAAAGCCATATTTTATAAAGCTTTAGAACCACACTAGAAACCATGAAAAAGCACATATTTCTGTCTGAAGTAGCACACAATGCTTTGAACATCAGCAGCCGTTCCAAGCAGGCATTCAGAGCTCAATAAAAGGCCCGTTGTCTTCCCCTGTTTGCTGGTGACCTGTGTGCTCTGTCTAGCTATACTTCTGCTACTATCATCTGACTTGACAGGGATCCACAAGACTGCATTGATTATGCTTCAAGTGAGACACAAAACACAATTTTCAGCCATCTAAAAAAAACACAAATGGCAGAGAGCTGTGCAATACCACAGAATGAAATCAAAATTGAAAAATAAAATTTAAAAAATACTGTTGTCAGAGACAGAGTTCACATCATGTAATTGTGGTTTTTTTAAGTAGTTATTTTTCCATTGTCATTTTAAAATAAGTCACCAACATCAACAGTCCTGAATCTTGCACAAAGAAAAAAGTTTGCTGTGAGAAGTTTTTATTTTTATTGACCAGGCCATCACTTTTTTTTTGTTTGTTTCAAAGCTATTCCAAAGTTACTCTTATGATAAATATCAAGGAAATTTATGTCATAGAACTTGCTGTTTATGGTGGGGAATGATTAATCAGCATTTATACCTTTGCTACTCTGAGTACTCCCTGCTAATTCACCATCTGAATTGGACAGATACCAAAAGATTATTTACAGCAATAAAAAAATTAGCAGCAGTATAGAAAACTCAGACTGGCACAGACTCACAGAAATTAGTGGCCAATACTTCATCATGAGCTCCAGTGCTCTGTTCTGTCTGGCCTGACAGCTGCCCAGGCAGGACACCTGAACAGCACAGTTACTCCCACAATTATTCAGCACAGTCATTCACAGCATGTGCTGACTCTTGCAGGACAGTACTTGCAGGACATGGGAGCAGGGAAGAACTGCAAAAAGGCATTAAAGGAAATGTAAACCTGCACAAATGCAAGCCTTAAGCAATCAACTTTCTCTACCAAACACAGTTTTCTTCTTCTTTAATATAAATTCACTATCTGAAAAAAAAAATCCAAAGAAGTAATCGTTCTCAATTTTTGATTATTTTGTTGAAAACATATGCTTTGAGAAACTTGAATTTGATATCCCAAGGAGCATGTATTTCAACCACTTCTCTAACTGCTCCATATATAAATCACACTTGCAGAGCTCATTCAGAAAATGCTACTGCTCAAGTTTCATGATACATCTTCAGCGCCATTTTAACAGAATTACTCATTCCTTTGCTTTTACAGATAATACATGAAGCATTATCCTAACTCACCACACAATTACACAACTTTACTATTAAGGTATTTGGCCTAAAAATTCTATGGCTTTCTGAAATCCTTTTACATTGCACCATCTCCTTGGGAATACTCTGGTTCAACCATTTAATATTAATATTGTTCTTTCTGCAACAGCAGCACAAATAAGCCTGTGCCTAAAAGCTCTGTTTATTCACCAAAAGCTTTGCTATACTCCTCCTTTTGATAACCACAGCTCTATCAAACAAAATGCTCTGCTTAGAGAAGAGCCTGACAAGCTGGAGCCAAGAGTAAACATTCAAGTTATGTGGAAGCCCCTAGAAACAGTGGAACATATCCAACAATCCATAATCATTGTCCACTGTCCCTGAAAAGTATAATTAGTCCATGTCCCACTGGTTCACCAACAGAGCAGGGGGAAAAAAAAGGAGAGCATTGAAGTCAGAATGACTAAACGTATGCAGCATTTGAAAGTCTCCTTTTGTTGAAGGGTTGATAGAAACAATAATTTGAAGTTTTGCCCCTATTACACTCTGGGGGCTGCAAAAATCAAGACAAAGCAAAGTTTTATCCTGTCAGGTAACAGTAAGTAGATAGCAAAATTCAAGAGTTGTCTTCATGAAATGTAAAAGTTCATGAGAATCCCTTTACAACCACTTTGGGAAGGATAGTACCTGTCCTCTGTCAACAAGCTCCAGTCCTGCAAGGGATGTCATTAGACACTTGGCAACCAGATACTGGGACATTCAGAATTAGATCAGTAAGTACAGCATGAAGTAAAGAGGGAAAGAGAATCACAACCAGCACCAACCTACTCACCCTGACCTAGATAAAAACCCAGGAGGTAGCAAGGCAGAAACTGTGAGTTGCTGTAACTTAAATATATCATTGAAAGGAGAAATTGGGCCAAGTGCATATTGTATGTTATAACATAGACTTTACCTATATTTCTCTTCATACCATTGGTTTCCCTGAATCTGCACTCCACAGCTATTCCATCTGAGGGAGAACTGTTTTTCCCAGAATAATTATATTTCCCATACATTAGGTTTGCCATAACACTATTTACATTTGTAGCCCTACACTTCGAGTAATCACCTTTGTTTTCAGCTTTGACAGAAAGCAACAATGAATACATCCCATTCAGTGCACATCTGGCACACTACAAAACAAAGTTAACCAGAAAGGTTTCTGGTTTAAAACCCAGCTTCCAGTAACATTTCATGCTTTCAGGAGTTCCAAGTAGGGCTCAAAGACTAAAAGAAAAATACATTAACCATTTTTCCACAGAAATTTAGTTTTTGTTTTGCTTTTAGACTTGTTGACATGTTTTGAGGGTTTTTTCCCTGTGTGTTTTACAGAGCTGGGCAAGTGGGGAAGAACAGGCCCACTAAAAAACTGCTGATCGAAGTAAGAATCAGCATTATGCATCAAATTTTGCAAAATGCTGAGAATCTAATATTCCAGTTATTTCTATTCCAGGGCTATGTATTTCAACTACCAAATAAAGCTTTGCCATGTCATAACTATTTCACTGATAGAGATCTCCAGTGTGTGTGGGAAGGCGGATATAGGAGAGACAAAGGCCTTCTGCTTACACAACACATTGAGCCACCACACTTTAGAAATTCCTGTTAGCATAGTTGTGCTGGTTCGGAAAAATAAAAACTTAGTCAGGCCAGCAAAGTAAAGCTCTTGCTCATGGAGCCTCCTGCTCTTGTATGTGGTGAAGGTAGCAAGGCAAGGAAAAGCTCTAGCAGGACAAGTCCTTGTGGTGACAGAAGCTGCACTTCAACTAGGAAAAGCACACCACTTAACCTACAACACTTCTTGAGACCCAGACACACCACTGCATAGGAAGATTACATATGTCAGTCTAGTTTTAAAAAGCTCTAACAAGATATTACCTTCCAGGAGGCTGGTAAATGCCAAATTCAGATTTCTTCTTCTCCCCCTCCCTGCCAGTAAAATATCCTCAGTTATGCACCTAATGTAATGTTGATAGTGCAAAGAACTGCACATTACCACACAACAAAACTATGTTCCAAAACATAACACCCTACAGGAAGAAAGATTTGGAAACCATTTCTTTATGTAAGCAAGTTATAGCTTTGTTTAGTAATTCTGCACTTCTGATGTCAATATTATTCATTAATCTCTGTAGGTTAAAAGAATTTTATACTGGCCAGAATACTGATTTCAAAGGCAGTTGAGGTCCAGAAGTTATAGTTGTTTCACAACAGAGTCAAGCCAGTAAATCCTGCTAACAAAGACATTGTTCTGCACACAATCAGCTCATGTATCTCTGTATCGTATTAGCAGAACCAGCAATGTACTCCAAGGACACCTGACTGCACAGCTCATGCTGTCAGGACTCATCAGCTCCAGCTCAGGACTGCTCCTTCCACTCCAGGCTTTCTAGGCCACATTCCACAGTAAAGGAGATTCTAGGGAAGCATTCTGGTCTGGCCTAATACCAGCTCTGAACCAGACTCAGACTGCTGCCAGTTCTGCAAGAGTGCAGGAAACACAGACTTGCACAGGTGCTATTGAGTCAGGAAAATTGGCACCAAACCAAATTCAGCACTATTAAAATATCTCCAAGCAGCTGAGCACACCTACATGTATTCTACTTATTAGCTCAGGTAAACATGGCCTTCCCCCCAGAGTAACAGAGATTTTCTAAATATAAGACCATCAAGAATTTTTTTCTTGAACCACATGCATATTAGAATGGGTTATTTGGAAAGGTTATAAAATACTTGTCATTTTTCAAAAGGGTAAGAGAAAAATTAACTCTGTAACCAGTTTGCCTCATAATACTATTCTTCAGCTTAGGGAAAAAGTTTCTGAATAAATATTCACAGCTATAATGGCAACAGGAGATTAGCACCACCTCCACTTTCTGCAAACAGCGAGTTCACTTCCTACTACCACTGCACAACTGAATCAGAGGCCAAATCAGCACTAGCATCATTTGAGGCTGAGTATTCAAACAGAAAAATCTCCATATCACTCTCTCCTCATTATTCCTAACATGAAAATGTGAAAATACCTCACAGTACTCTTTATGAAGACAGCAAGGTGATGAAAAATCCTATCCAGTGAGTCAGAATTGCCTTTAAAAGGATTTCAGAAGGCACTTGAAGAATGTCAGCTGGAAGATGCCTCCATTCTCATTGCCACGACCTAATCCCAACATTAGCAAATCTGGAGTCCTGACAGCTGTTTATACCTCCAGATGAGTAAGAAACACCAAAATATAGGCGTCTTCTAATACAGCATAAGAATTTGAAACTCTGTTTTAAGCAGTAAAAACTCATTTAAAATAATGTTCAAGCTGTGCCAGAATGACATTTCTTAGAATATTTATATACAGGGAAGATGGTGTCTCACCTAAGGAAGAGTTGCTCTGAGTAATCTCTCCCTGGAGCAGTTGCTTTGCAGAAGCCTTGCAGAAACTGAATGTTCTACCCATGTGTGCCACAAAGAGGCTCATTTATAACAACTGGGGAAAAGTTGGTATTTTAAATATTAAGAAGTGTTTTGGGGTTTTTTCTTTGTTTAGTTTGAGCGGTTGGATTTTTTTTGTTTTGTTTGTTGTCTGGGGTTTTTTAGAGGACTTCAATCACATACAATACACTGGCCTTATAAATCCCCTTTGAAGGAGAATGGAAAACTACTTCCTTGAACAACTCAGCACCTTAACTACTGTATCTCATGGAAATTTTCTTGCTATTTTGCTTTGTATTCAGAACAATATCCCTATTGTACAACCATGATCTACTCATCTGAAGGCAAGAAAGGTTATCACAGAGGCCCTGGCCATGTTGGAGAAAGACTAGAACAAAAAAGTGGGAATGAAAGTATTTTAGAAGTTACAGAAAAATGGAAGTTAAACATGATAGATTGCAAAAAAAAGTTGAGCTTCTTTTTACATGTATCACTGTAGAATTGTTTTAATTGCTGATATTACAACATTGGACAATTCCATGTTTGAAAAGTCTTATTTTAGGAAATTTCATTTCTTCCTATACATACAAGAGCCTCCTACACTGAACAGCAAAAAAATCTGGTTTTTTGGTGAGGTTTTTCCTGTCCAAAACATTATCTTATCTGCAGATAAGTATTCCAAAGTCCAATACCAACAAGAGAAAGCAAAATGCCTATTTAACTACTGCAATATAAAGTACAACAAAGTGAAAGCATGTTTAAGTAGGTTTTAAACTTCTAGCAGTGTAAAAAAACAATAATATCTGTTCAATATTTGAGCACTCCTTAAATCATCTGCACTTACAAGTGTCTATTCAGTGCTACTTAAGAATTAAAGCAATAATCAACAACCTAAAACTAAACTCAAGAAGACATCTTCATTTTTGAGGCAGCTCATTTAAATCATTGCAATTCTCTAATTAGAGTAGAAGTGCAAAGACCCCTGCTTTTGAAAAAGAATAGCACTGCAGAGGTCTGAACTTTTTTCACCTCAATAATAAATTATGTATCAACTAAATCATTATGACTGGCAGACTAGTCATGGCTATAAGGAGAAGGACAACCACACTAATCAGCTGAGAAAGGATCACTTATGGTTCCAGATCCAGTGAAAACAAACTCATAGATTTTACAGGTTCAGTAAAAATTGAAATTAAAACAAATACAGGGAGGGAGTTACAAACACACAATTTTCCTTTGTACTGTATGAAGCTTAAAGCAAAGCTGGAGTTTACAATCTAATCTTATGGAAAGATCACAACACACTATGTGAATCTACAGAAGATTCTTTTATTAAATTTCCCTATGCAAAAAGTCAGCAATCTGCTCTACATTTATACACACACATATGCAATGCTCTACAGTTTTAAAAATCCCAACCAATCTAAGCCAGCAAGAGTATTTTATAAAGTCTGGGAGAGTTCAGGCCATGTTTTAGCTCTGTCTAGAGGAATCATCCACTAAGAGTCATTTCAACAAATAATGCATGTTTACCAGGCCAGCAAAAGAAATTGCTACTCCTGTCTTCATTCTTCAGCCTGACAGTTATGAATGGACCAACTTTAAGAAAGTTAAGTATCAGCATTTTAGTGAATGATGGGATTTATCCCCACAAAGCTTCACAAAAGCACACTAATAAAACACTCTCTAGCCTACAATCAATAGTTCTACTAAACAGGATACAGATGCAATCAATGTGAAGCAGAACCTTATCTAGTCTGAACAGAGGCAAAATCTGCCTCTAAAATCCTCAAGGCTACAGTATGGTATTAAAACACAAACTTCACCCTCAAATTGAAGACAGCAATAGCCACATCCAGGGCTTAAGTGCTCCATGTGTTCCCACAGAGCCAATCCAACATTTATCTCCAATTTTTTCTTCTATTAAAAAGAACAAAAAGTGAGTATGCTAGAACTTGTCTTCTTCAAAGCTGCCACAAGCCACTCACTAGGTAACAATTTCTCCCTTTCCTTCCTCTCTCCCAAGAGCATTAAACATGGATATACTTTTACTAAGTAAAGAGGCTATTAAAACTACTAGATGACTTTCTGACACCTAGTGTGAAGAAATACAGATACAAGCTATATTTTTGTATTTATTTTTGTCACAGTACACTTCTTCAGGAAACACTGCTGCAATCAGTTTCAAGTTCTGAGCTTGCACAAAAAAAGAAAGATGGCCACATATTGGCTTATACAAAATCAAAAGAAAACCCAATTCAGAAATAATGATCATGTGAATCTGGATTGTCTGGGCTGGGTAATAACATCATGACAATCAGCTACCCAATGAAACAAGCTCTTCAGAAGCCTCACTTCAAATTATGTTGGCTTCAAAAAACTTCTGTCTAGCTTTTGTTAAAAACAAACAAACAAAAACCAAAACCCCAAGTTTTCTTTAAGTAGTGTTTTCAGCTTTCTATCTAAGGTGCCAAATGCACTTTATTCTCCAAATAATACTTACTTCATTTCCATGTTTCTGCAGAAATTCTATTTCCTGTTGTGTGAACGTAGTCATTGAAATCGACTTCACTCTGTGGGGTGGATTCAAGCCCCGCCTGAAAGAAGCAAGAAGCATTCAGCATGTGGGAAATTTGTAATCATACAATCATGTTTAACACTACAGCTAGAAGCCAGTCAGTTTTAAAATCAGGAGCCATCTCTGTAAAACACACTCATTCTTGGTACAGCCACACAACTTAAGGCTGCATAAGCTCCTCTCAAAGTAACACTCAGTATATGAAGCTGAGTAATAGAACTTCAGGGGAAACCAATATCCACAATCGCTCGTGCAAAGTCACTCTGACACTTTCTATGCAAATTCAAGAAAACAAAATTAGATTTTTTTCTTTTTAAATCCTAATCTGCTTCACCCTTGCCTCTACCCTTCATCTCTCACTCTTGTGTTCCTTGGTTGTACTTTCCTTTCCCTCCAACTCCTTCCTCACTTTGATCTCTTATTACAACTTCCACACAATAACTAGATTTCTTCAATCTAAACTCCCCAGCTCAGTCTTTCTCTCTTGCTTTAAGTACACTTCCTGTTTCCTCACAGCATCTTTTTCTAGTTTACTTTTTGCCCCTGCACTCAGAGGGGCTTACTCCTCTTCCTCAACACCACAGAAGTAACCACAACAAAAGCAAAAGACACAGGTTTTAGCGTGCTCTCAGAGGAGGGATAGCACTGCTAATGCCACAGCTCGAAACGTGAGCAGCTCTGCCTTCAGCCCAGACTGGCACCGCTCTCACATCCAGGCCAGGCCAGGCAGCAGGGCAGAGACACCAGGCACTTGTGCTGCCAGAGCCCGACTGTCAAACCCAGCTCAGCCACAACCTGCAGGCACAGAGAGAAAACCTGCTGAGCAACAGCACCAGGGCAAGAAAAAGCTTGCTTGCTTTTCAAGCTCTTTCTTTAAATACAAGCTAACTACTGCTTTTGCCCACAAACACAATCAAACCCAAGCTGTGCTCTGCCCAGTGGATGTGAGAACATTACATCCCACATGTGCCAAGCAGTGCAGACACTCAGGCAATACCACAGGGCCAGTTTAACACTCTGCTTAATCAGGCCTGGATTTCTGAAATACCATCTTAAAAACCAACTAATATACATTAACCATGAGATATCAAAGCACACAAAAAGCTTTCCAGGGATGTAATATGGGCCTAACAAATTGCTAAGAAAATCAACTGATAGTTGTATTGCTTGTATTTGTCCCTACATTTTTAATTCTAAATTTGGGTCAGATTACTTTTAAGAATAAAAAAACACGAACAAAAAAACCCACTGACATCTAATTTCGGACAAGTGGCTTTCTTTAAACTTTGTGATTACCCCAAAACATTAACTATAAATTAAGTTGTTATCCATCAGAACAGCCTACGACAAAAATCCGATATTCCAAATATTAACATTATATTCAACTTTGACAGAAAAATTTTAGCACTTCAAGTTTTCCAAGTAAGTCTAATGAGAATAATACTTTTGTGCATTTAGCTTGCAAATTCACCTTCACACCTAAATTTAAGTGTACCTGTAAGACAATTCTCATCCTGTGTTAAAAGCTCTCCACACTTTTAATCAGAAGTTGAATACCAGTTAGAACACTAAGCAGTAACATTTTAGCCTAAGTTTCATGAGAAAACAAATTTGAGATAATCGTTGTTTGAAACACTTGGATAAACAACTAACTGTATTTTGCTAGGAAATGCAGTGATTTTGAGTACCATAAAATCAGAAGTCATTTACAAACCTATAGGCATATGAAAAGAGTACTATTTGCTTCAGCAAATTTTTGAAATCAGAGCAGCTGACATTAGACTCCACAGTTCAGCACCTTGAAAAGAAGGTAGAAGTTTCACTGAAGTTGGTGAGAGAGGTTTTGAGACAGTTGATTGAACTATCTTCTCTCAAAACATTTAAGTTTCTTAGTAAATTAAAGTTATCTGTTTAACATCTTTCAGATTTATTAAAATTCTACAGTATTATTTAAGATTTTTTTTAAAGTAAGATGATGTAATTTAAAAGGAATCTGTAGGAGTTCTATGCAGTTAAAATTCATTGTTTCAGAGCTGGTGCCAGGATAGGGTTTTGTTTATTTTTGGGTTTTAAAAGAAACACCTTCTCGGTCTGTGCATGTAAGTAATTACATTTCACTAAATGGCACTATAGCATCACATATTGAGTGACAGCACAGAAACAAAGTTGGCATCCACCTGGCATTTCACATAGATATGCTCCATCAAATGTTATATGCCAATTACCATCCCTTGCTTTTACAGTAAGTATAAAAGCAGTTCTGTCTGCCATAGTCTGTTCAATGTACTGTCCTCCCAGTAATTACAATAGCAGCACAGTTAGGTAGTTGTAAACTATTTAATCACTATTTAAAAGCCAGAGCTATTCACTAACACATTCACATGTTTCTCAGCACAGGCAGTGTATCTCAACTTTCCCACTAGCTCCTGCTGGGAATTCCTTCTTGCAGTTTAGTATAGTTTAAGTGCTCTGTTGTACCTGTGTTTGCAATTTCAAGGCACTGCACAAGTTCTTTAAGACATACCTACTCTACACTGATCTAATAGGGCTCTTCAGAGCATTTACATCAGCAAATGCCAGTATCTTCAACTCTATTAAGCAGCAATATTAAATGTGGTTGAGCCCAAGATAAGATTTTGTTAAATCTCACCAGAGACTTCCTCCATGCCTCTCTCTCTCTAGTGAAGAGCTCAGATTACAAGGTTTCCTGATATACACATTATATCCACATGGGATAAGATGAATTCACATTTCTCTTACTCCATCCTGGTAAAAGGAGGAAGACATCCCCCCTAAAGATCAGATCACCACACAGAGGTGTCAGATGTCTGGCATGATGAATGAGAGTTACAGCACCACGTCAGTGGTCCAGGAGGACTGGAAATTCTGAACAAAACTTTAAGAGTCATAATATAAACTATAAAGCTGCAATACTGTACATTCAAGTATTTATGTCCACTGAATATGGCAAAGGATGGAAGGAACCTATGTAAAGCTTCCTCTTATGCTAAAGCAGCCTAAGAAGTCAGCCCAGAACAAGGAATTCAAGACAAGAAGCTGCACACAAGCATAGCTCAAACATATGCATTATCTTCCTTAGATAAATTTCTTTGATTCTACCATTAAAACAGCAAACTCTCTAACTTTTTATGATTTCTAACTAACACCCATGAATTGCCTGGAATTTCCCTAAAACAGAGCAGTTGTGGAATTTTTGAAACAGGATTCAAGGACCAACCCTTCCTTACCTACAGAGATTACTTAATGACCCACACGATTCACAAACAGCTCATCTACATATGGGGGAAGCTTATTGGTAGACAGCCAAGTACAATTATCCCTTGTGAGGAATTAACAAACCACCTTTTTCATAGGAAAAAATGTTTCTCTCCCTGTATTTGACAAGTGTTTCACACAGTTTTAATGCTTTACAGTACTCCCTATTTAGCAGGGGACAGAATGGATTACAGTCTCTTAGTGCAAATTATCCATGCCTAAATTTAAATTGACCCTGAACAAATATTTGCAACCTGCCCCTGTGCAGCGGTACCAGTTACTCCCTTCCCTACAACAGAGCTCCCAGGGAAGGCAGCAACCAAACGCTACCTCAGCACTTAAACCAGACTGCAGCTCTCTGCCAGGAGGCCCTGGGGAAAGATGACAGAGTAAGACAATTCTGCCATCTGCACTTATCCAGCACACCAGAGCTAGAACATCCCACACAGAGATCCCACTCATCACTGCCAACTTCTTCACGCTCAGCAACGGTTATTTCTGTGGAAGAGCACTGTGACCAGAGCTTCCAGCCCAACTCTCCTTCACTGACCCTCACTGAGTCACAGCTTCGCGTAGGGGCAGCTTCAGAGAACATGAGACCTCTGTTCTCCAGCGGGCATTGTTAAACTGGTGCTCTCACAAACAAAGGAAGCTTTAAGGCTACTGACACGGGATTCTGCAGTCTGGCAATTGAAACATTAAACATTCAAAACAGAGTCAACAAGCAGTGGATATTTCTTACTAACATAATTTAGTGGTAAATTATAGTTGAACTTGTGATTGTTGGCAGAGCAGCCGTTCCTGCATTAATCTCAAATAAGAGCTGGCAAAGTTGTCTGCAAAGGCCAGGGCTGGGAGGGGAAAAAAATGTAGAGAGTGAGCTCTGGCGGAACAGAGGGTCCCTTTCGTGGGAGGAATGGTGGGCAGACGGCTGCTCGACCCTGCTCTGGTCCCCTGGATCAGATTTTAACGCCATTTCCAGTCTAAGCCAGCAAAATCTGATCCCCTAAAAAGCAGGAAGTTAATGAGGCAAGTCAAATACCAAGCCATCATAGAGCACCCCA
Organism: Notiomystis cincta; assembly: GCA_013398075.1. NCBI lineage: Eukaryota > Metazoa > Chordata > Aves > Passeriformes > Notiomystidae > Notiomystis > Notiomystis cincta. The sequence goes on along the minus strand of VZRX01003969.1, from coordinate 46,130 downwards.
CATCCCCAGGTGTCTAGAAAACAAGCACCAGAAAACCCAGTGTCACAGCATTTGTTATTATTTCTGTGCTACTGTAATTAGCAAACGAGAATATAAGCAGCAGTGGCCATTCGTGATACTTGTAGGCCTCCCTGGAGACCCTCTGCCATCTCACAAGCTCATTTATTTTTAATAGCAGAAGACTCATACACATATTTTGAAGCAGAGTCAAGGTTAATTTAAGTTTTTTCTTAAAAAATACCCAAACATTCTTTTTGTACTGCAGTGTTCACTGTGGTATAGAGACATTTCCTTTGCTCTTCCTGCCCTGAAACTAAAAACAAGAAATACAGTAATACAGAAAATACCCTTAAAAATATATATATACACACACAGAGACACAGAACGCATAGAGTCATTTTCCAAACATGCTCCAAAGGAAAACAAGGACTGAAAAGTCATGCTGACACAACCACCTTCACTCTAGCACTGTTTATTTAGACTATTCTAATTTCTGCTAAACATCTTCTAGGGAAAGGACAACAACTCATCAACACTGCACAGAGATGTTATAGTTTGATTTTAATCTATCTGCCATCAAATACTTCCATCTGGCTGATACAGAAGTCCCTCACCCATGAAAATTTAAAATTTAAAATTTCAACTAATTACAAGCAGCCAGAAGAGGGCAAATAATTGCAAAAAAAATAGCATATAAGGGCTTTAGCATTTCTCAAAGTACCTACTATATTCTAAACATTCCTTGTTGCTGAACAAGAGACTTCCTTAGCTAAGTTGGGAGGGAGGGAGTTAGAGGGCAGTGAGAGAAAGGAGTGGCTTAAGTATCACATCAGCAGATACAAAAAAACCTCAAGATTAAATTAAAAAAAAATATAATACAAAACATGTGCAAGTGGACTCTTAAACAGGTATATTTTCCTTGGGTGAACTGAAAAACATGTTCTTTTCATCAAAGTTGGGAGTGGGCTGACTGCAAGTGCTACAGAAGTGCTTGAAAGCAGAGATGCACAGACAGCTGAGATACAAGGCAGAGAGGCATTTGATAAGACAAAGGGAAGGATGTCACTGTCAGCAGGCCACATGGGAGCATCCAGGAAAACAATAGTCATAGCTACCAACATAATCCTTGGAATCAAAGGACTTCTGTCAAACCAAAAGAATCTCCCTGCCAACATTTCCCGAGATGCAGGTTTGCTGTAATGAAGAGAAATCTTCCCGTGGTGTATGACTGTAATCCTTGACCTGAGCACACTGCTCCTCCAGAGCATCTCCTCCTGCTCTCAGGGCAGAAATGACTGTGTGCATAGTTTCAGATACTCCATATTCTTGTACAACACCAAAAAGCTGAATTACCTTGTGTGATGCTGGCACACTTTTTTTTCCCCTGCATGAAGAATTTAAACACAGGGGACAAGCGGAAGTATTTTAAGAGGAAGCAAATTCACACCACTGTGCATGAACTTTCTCCTGCATGCACCATTTTGCACAGCAAAACTTCTGCTCCACTAAACCTGATCCGATCAGACTTAAACCCCAGGTATTACAGAAAAAACCCTTCTGTCATTCACACTTTCGACTTGACAAGACTCACCTTCAACATTTAAGTCAGAAAGAGATCTTTTTGGCAAAGCCACTACTTCTGTCATCGTTTTTAGCAGCAGATGAACGAGCGAGCTAGACATACTATTTTGGGAAACAGTAGAGGGAATAGTAGGTTTTTAAAGCTGAACCTAGTAATGCATAGCATCACTCTTTTGATACACACGAAATACTTAAAGGAAATTCAGGACGGATCCAGAATTAAGATTTTGGATGTGAACAGACAGTCTTTGCCAGGACAATGAATAAACACTTCAGAAAACTTGCAAAAAAAGTTATACTACAGTTTTAAAGAGTTTAGAGTTAACTGTATCTAGAATAGCATGCCTATTTAAGATGATACTGATGTTAGCAATCACTTTCAATTAATTGAGAAACCTTTCTGAAGGAGACTTTTAATCTACTAGTATTTTAATCCTGCACTGGGCACTTCATACTTGAAAAAACCAGTCTACTTGACTCCAAGAATACTTCCTGTACCAGACTAGAAAAAAATTAATTAAAACAAGAAGCAATGCAAGTCATTCACACAGCATATAAACAAGATAAAGCACTAAGATCATTAAAGCCCTACAGTAAAGCAAGTATTATGAGGCAGAACGCAAACAGCCATTAAGAACTACAGAAGCAGCAGTACTTTTATACTTATTTGCCATTATGCGGTTTGTTCCTAAGTCGTTTCCCCGCACTGTGGAATTCTACAGTGAAGGGCATTTGGAAATAAACAAGCTGTATAAAGGACTGTTCTGACAGAAGTGTTAAAAATAAGTTTCTAGTTATGAAACAGACATGACCTACACCAAGTCTCATCACCAACAAAAATATCCCACTGGCTAGGTTCTAAGGTGCTAACCAATGCGTATGATCCTGCACACACAATTTATGGACGTTTTTCCGACTTGACATGAAAGAATGAGTCCAAATTTGTTTTAGAGGGAAGCTTTAAGTCCTCTTAACAGTTCTTTACTCCAGCTGTAAGTGTAGGTGTTACTAGCTGTAAAAACCAAACATGTTGTTTGTGGTTTTTTACAGCAAGACAACAACACTGCATATTTGGAATGAAAGAACCATTTCCATTTTATTAGAATACCAATGTATTAACCATGTTTTTCCAGGCAGTCTTCCTCCTTTAAGCATGGTAACATCCAAATGATGGTCAATTTAACACCAAGTGGCAGCTGTCCCCTGCTTATGACTCATTTCACTGCCTGTACATCCTTTTGGTTGCTGTAAATTGGACTATGCACTTTGGTAGTCCATATCTCCCAACCAACAGATAAAAGGAGCAGACCCTTCTGGACCCACTCTAAGCATCTCAGCAGCATTCACAATGTATTTGTCTATTAAAGTTAAGAAGCATGAAAAATAAAGACAAACAGTCTCATGGTGCAGCTTTATCACGCTGTCAGTTTAACCCAGTAAGAACATGTGCAACCATTAAATAAGCTCAGTGCAGTAGCTTAAAATAGTTTCACATGCCAGCACAAATAACAGTTTGCTAAGAGAGCAAACAATAGCCAGAGCTGGCTGACTGAGTGGCATGTATGTGTGAAAAACCAGAGTCTCTTTTCAATTTCACAATCTAAATGTATTTTCTGTATTTGCATCGAGTCTGCTCAAAGCCTACATAAAGGAGAAGTAAAAGAACCCCAAGTCTAATTAGCTGTCTATTAGTATAAAAGGCAGTTTGTTCCATGTAAATTCAGCAAAGTACCAACATATTTGCTTTGTCTTGCATTTCAATATAATTACCAACTTTGTTCTAAAACACCCGACCTTACTTGGAAGGGCTGTTTGGGGTAGTAAGGGGACAGAAATTAGTTCAGGCTCCTGAATGCCTTTTATGAACTCAAACCCTTAGAAACACCAATCTCTATCCTTTGACATACTATTTATTACTTCTTTGGTTACTCTTTGATTCTGCTTCATTCCATTAGCACAGTGCTACAGATCATATCACAGCATCATCAAATCATATAAAAATGAACAGATACAGCTAAGGAGACAGTAGCACTGAAGACAGCAGGGTCTTTCCCCCAAATTATGAATATGTGACTGAAATTCTCAACTGACTGACCTCAACTCTTAGTTTCATACACACTATCTCTGGGGAGGATGGGTGGAAAAGGGAGGAGTAGTGAGGAGGCCCATACAGGAATGAGGAACAGGAAAAATGCAATCACTTTATCAGAACAAATCCCTTGTCAAGGTTTACATATATAATTTGTAGGAAATACTCGATTTAAGGGAAAAAAAAAAACCAACCACCTTCTACTTTTCTGATCAAGTCTCTTAAACCATTGGGGCTGGAGTTTATCCACTGAGACAGAGCTTTAAGAGTTGTCTTACAAATTACCACCAAGCAGAACTCCATACACCTAAAGCTCTGCTCGTGGTTTAACTTAACGTTAAAGTATTATCTCTAAACGTATTCGCGACAGCGTTAGTATCCCAGCATCTTCGAGGCTGTCATGACAGTGAACTGCTCGGCCACGTGCCTCTTCCCTTTCCACAAGTACTGTCGCACACTTGTTTAATTAACCACCTCCCCGACACGTCCGTGGGGTGGTGGTGCTCCGGCTTCCCGTGCGCGCTCCCCCTACGTGCCGGAGAAACCTCCCCAGGATCACGTTCGGGCCCGGGGCTGCCGTGCGCCCCAGCCCCGCGCACCCCGCCCGCGGCCGCCACCTCCGCACCGGGGGCTCCGACAGAGATTTCCAGCGGACGCGCCCGGGAAAGCCTCCCGACGGCCTTCTTCCCTTCCCCGGGAGAGCCCCCCGCCCGCTGTCCTCCGACGTGGCCGAGCCGGCAGCAGGAAGGGCGAGCACAGCGGGAGCGGCGGCGCAGCGAGACCCGCGGCGGGGCTGCACCGCCCGGCCGCCGCCACCCTGCGGACGCGTC
>VZRX01003969.1:797-41194 GCA_013398075.1 Notiomystis cincta | reverse complement strand
AAAAAGCGCAGTTAGCCTTTTCTCGGGGAGGAGGGGATTTCCCCCCTCCCCTCAGCGGGGTGCTCGGGGCGGGCTGTTCCCCTCACACCGCGGGGTGAGCGCCAGGCGGTCCCCGCCGCCCCTCAGCCCTCCGCGGGCAGTGGGCTCAGGCCGGCTCGGGAGAGCGGGAGTGCTCCGTGAGAGAGTCACCACCTGCCTCGTCCCCAGCTCTGCCAGTGTTCCCGTGTCCCCAAAGTCTGTAAATTCAGTCACGGAGCGCGGCGAGAGCGGGGGCGCTGCGGGTCCCGTCAGGGGCTTTGCTCCCACTCCCAGAGAGGCTGCCCGGGGTCCTGGCGGCGGGGGTGAGGCGGGGACGGGCTGGTGGCGGCGGGGTGGCCCAGGTTCCGTGAGGATCGTCAGTGCGGATCACAGCAGACAGCGGATTTGTGGGGAGAACACCCCCACGGGAGAACACCCCCACGGGGGTCTGGCTTTCTTGGGACGGAGGTGAGAAGTACACAGATTTCCTTCGGGAATTTGGTGGCCGGCTAGCTGCTCCCTCAGCAGGGAACAGAGCAGAGCCAGCAGTCACGTCCATCTGGTACCCGAGAAGAAACCCCGATCAGCCAGCCCCTGATCCACAAAATACGAGTTTGTTCCACACAAAGGTGCCTGAAGGAATACTTCTCAATAGTGTGCAAAATCAATGTTAAAAAAAAAAAAAAAAAGAATTCACTTTATATTGCAGTGATTTAATTCACAAAACACCCCAGCAACACTATGTATGATTAAAATCTTTTAAGATTTAATGATTCCCAATGGAATGTATTTAGGGTCAAGTCCTGTGCCCCTGATGTCAGTACAAATAGGAGCAATATCTGATCCAATGTATTTTCCTCATAGTTTTAGTTAAAAAATCTAAGACTAGGTGTTCAGCATCAGTAACCTGTCCTTCCTCTTCTGATTCCTCTGGATGTGCTAATTTACATGAGCTGATCAACCAGTTCTAAGTTTTAAACACAGAAGGCAGTGCTCTCTTTTTTTTTCCTAGTATGGATGGCAGGAGCTGTTCAAAGTGATAAACAAACATCACTAAATAATCACCAATGTTTAAATAGCATTCTTAGGAGTAAACAGGAAATATTTCCAGTCTTATAAGAACCAAATCCTCACTGCTTCCTCTTAATTTTTCACTCCTATATGAAATGCTGATATTCTTCTTATTTAGAAGATTTCATTTATTTTGCCTTTTATGAAACATGCTAACATTGTACCTTTGCCAATGACCTAAATTTAGGGGGAAAAAAGGAAGGTTAAAATACAAGTAGTTTTGTTTTTTTTTTTTTCCTGGAAAATCCTTTGGAGAGTAGTGATTGGCCACACACCTGCTGCAGCAGAGAGTTGCTACACGCAGTCAGGTTTTGTTTCAACCAGAGTCAAAGGTGGTTTGTAAGTGGAGCGAGAACATGCAGCTTCCACTGCTCGTGTCACGACTGCACTCACGTGAATGTCACACAGGAACAGCTGCTAATAAAAACGACATCACTGTCATTGACATTGCCGTTGTCAGTAAAATGTGGAACTCAGCTCCCAGGGAAATCTTAGCACTGTTTAAGTCGATCAGAAAATTCAGCAGGAGTCTTATGGCTCCAATTTGTTTTGTGAGGAAATGGTTCTGCCATTATTCTGGTGTTTGATAAGCCTATTGAACCAAGATATGCTTACACCAGTGGATAAATTACTTATGTTAACATTAATGTGGTTAGCAAACACTTTTTTTGTAAATACCAAGCCTCTCTATTCTGCATCTTATAAAGCATATTTACCTCTGGAAACGACAGAATGAGACATCAGGAGTGTGTGAGGATACACCGTGTTACACATGAGACCTGTGGGATTTGGTTCTTGAGAGTCTGTGGGCACACCTGCCCCAACCCTTGGGTTCCTACAGTCAAGTATCTAAATCTTACACCCCTGTTTCCCACAGGAAGCGGAGCCTAAGGATACAAGGACCTAAGTAGAACTGTGTGTGTAACAGTGTTGACACAAATAGATCTAAAAACTGGCTACGGTAACTTCCAGCCCTGTTTCACCTCCCCAGCAGCAATAACGTAACCTGTGCTCCTCTTCCACTCCAGCTCCTTCCATTCTTTGCTGCTCACAGTTACCATTAATTCCCTCAGAGCAGCTGGCCTGCATTTTCTCTAATTCACTGAAGGGAAATATCCACAAATAATACACATGAATAAAAATGCTACTTTTTACTCCTTGATTTTATTTTCATTATATATTTTTCTGTTTCTCTACCCTAGAGTCCGAATTTCCTTTCCTGCAGCTTCTCCGTCCAAATTTGTTCTTCATTCTCTCCTTCAGACCTCTGCAGTTGGAAATACACTGGCCAGCTGTTTATTCCAAAAGTGCTTAATCCCTGCTGCACCTGCTACAGCTTTTAACATTAAAATGAACTTCTTAACAAGAGGTAAAACAATTATTTTTTATGCTTGCAACATTTCTCTTTAAATAAGAAACAGAATTTAATGTTCCAGTGGGTAATAATATCTGAAAGATGTAGCTTCGGTAAGCTCTTAAATATGGGCCAATAGGGTATAAATTATAATATACAAACACATAATCTAAGGGATTTATTGTCAGGACCAAAAAGAAACGAGACTCTAAGAATGTACATTTGGGAGATGAATAAGACGTTCTCTGTTTGCCACTAGGATTGAGGTCAATAATATCCACTTTAAAGCAATTAACCCAGCAGGATAAGTGACGTGAAAATTATCATGCTGAAAGGCTAATGGGCTATTAAATCCATCTTGCTTCACCACTGATGGGCATACAGAATTAATCCTGGGATTAGGTATATCGGATCGGTGGTAAACTGCTACCTCAATATTTGGATATGAAGGGCTTTCTGAAAATGCTAGGAAAGAACACAGCCAGAACCTTCACTGATATGCTCTATTCAAGGTTCAGTCCACTGAGCATAAATTAGTATGTCTGTGCCTGGTCTTAGTCAAGCAGTAGCTTTTTATTAATGAATAGATACATTTTGGTAAGCAATCAGAACAAGAGAAAAGTCATAGTAATGGTTATATAAATCATACTGCCTGTTGGCAGTTATTTAAATCTGGACAATTTAATGCAAGAAAATGGTCAGACAAATATGATTGAATTACAGCATTATCTTGACTTGCAATGCCATTTCCCTTGGACATTTCCCACCCACTGCTATGACATTAACATAATAAAAAAAGGTAAATGATAGAAAGCCCTGCCTTTACCCTTAACAGCTGTGAATAAGAAACTGGCCTCACAATAAAGAGAAAGGCACGGTCAAAATCAGCTTGGGATTTTTGTAATCAACAAGTTAGTGGTCTGTATTTTTTTAATGTCATGTTTTATTTGTGTGGCCTACACCTAATTCTTTTGGAGTAATATGGGGTAGGAAATGATTTTCAGTCAACATATGACTCTCTTCCTGCTTTCTAGATTGGCCAGTGATGTTGAAAGGTTATCAATATTTTAACCTTGCCCCTTTATTTGACACAGTTCTTGAATTTCCATCATGCCTTAAGTGCACAAGATCATATTCCAGTTTGTAATCACAGACTAGGTAGTGGAAAGATCATGCCTATATACAGTTGCAATGAAGGCAAAATATCTGTCTTAGGAATATCTTGTATGCAAGGTGAATGAATTTAATTTTTAAGTACATTTATTTTTAGAGTACATGCCAATGTTTCTGTTACTGATTTTTGTTTTGTGTTGGTTTATCATTAATCTGTAAGACCCTTTAGTTTAATGATGCTTTATAAGTTGTCACAAAAGTTTTGGTAAAATGATTGTTTCATGCATCCTTCAGAGGAACATGCCAGAGGAGAGTGGAACCCTTTAAACCACAGAGGGAGGATATTCATATTTGATCCTGTAACAGCAATAGGAATAGAATACTAAGTAATATAATACTTTAGATTTGCTGGAGTATCCCACAGGAATGTTGGCAATACACAAGGCAGCCCAAAGTCTATGGGTAGAAGGAAGAAGTTGTGGAACTGATATGAACAAAACAACAAGGATGCAAAAACCCCCAACTTTGGGAGACAAACATGTCATAGACAGAAGTCTATGGTGAAAAGATAGTTCAACTCTTCAACTCTTTTGGTGCTAAATTAGAAGAGGAAGGGACAGAATCTAAAGAGACCTCTAAACCCCAACAGCTTCTGTAGTATTTGGCTACATAAAGTACTGAACCAGGAAATGCTCTCCCAGCTCTCTGAGCAGGAACAACTTAATTTTCACATTAAAGTTTAAAAACTTAAGTTATTTCTTGATCTATAAATGAGATTTGTATTTAAAGCCCAGTCTATTTTTAAGTTCAATTCTTCAGTACCTTTTCCACTTGATGATGAGCATTTCCTGCCTATTTTCTGTAAAACTCCCATGGGGATGAAGAAAGGCCTTTGTTGCTTTCCACTAATGAATCTAAATTATTGATTAGTCAGTCTAATTTGTGGAAACTGCTATTGGTTAGTATTGTTTTAGAAGTGCCTTAGATGGGCAAAAAGAATTACAGGTAATTTCACAAAGATCTTCAGTGAGGGAAAGAATATTAAAATAGATAAGAGAAACAGCATATTCAGCCAGTGTTCTTTTATTTGCCCACACTTTACAAAACTCACATATCCTCCTTCAGACTTCCCTAGAATTTTATTTATTTTAATAAAAATTACTTTAGGGCTGATTTGCAGAACACTAGAGTAGAATTAACTGTTCTGAGCAGACATCTTTCAGTGTTCATGGTAATCCTGAAGCAGTGTCTACACTGAAATCTAGAAAACAGGTCCATTACTTTCTAATTCTCTAAGGCAAGCTGATTATATAAAGAATGAAAAAGGACAAAAAGAAAGAAAAAAGGTGCACTGAGTCACAGTTGCCAAGACGAGTCACGAAATACCTGTCATGCACTGCATGATCTGAAACACTGAGATTGTAAATCAGTGACTCCAATGTAGTAATGTTTGAGTCTTGCCTGATAAACGAAGTTTTGTGCACTCCACTGCACAAATCAATGAATATAACAAGTGTCAGAATAGCTAAACATCATGGAAACATCCATTTGGACTCAAAATGGGATGAAAAAGAACAGTATCTTCCAGTAAAGCAATGCAGATAGACATTACAAAAGAGGGAAATATAGGAAATAGAGCTTTTAGATGTCAGACATTCAACTAGAAGAACACAGAAGATAATCTGTGTCATGTGAATATGAGAAAATTAAGTTTTTCAGTCACTCCATTTCTGAAAGAAAATATTTTAGAGGACAACTACAAAAAGAAACCCGATTCTGTGAACTTTAGTGTAATGTTTCTCACTTCTGTAATTTTAAAATCTGAGATGTTGTCACCAAGATTTTTTCCATTAATCTTTGAGAATTTGTCTAATTCAAACTGCAAAGAGAAGGGCTTTATGACTGGTAGCAATAACAGATAAAAGTAAAAGTACTAACAAGATGCACAACAAACAAAAAGACCCCCCAGAGAATGTAGCACAGGCTCCTGCAGCTGCAGTGAGTGGATATGGATAATCCCTGGTAGCTGCAAATACCCTCTTAGGGGAGGTTTTCTGCAGGAGAAGCCTAATCTCAATCCATACATGGAAAAATACTGCTAAACCTAGTAATGGTTTACCACTTTCTCTCCACGTCATTTTCTTCAGAAGTACAAAAACAAACCTTCAAATTGTTGTTTAGAATAACTAGTTTATCAAGAAAAATGAATCCCCTGACATCCAGGCCTCTCGTACCTTCTCCTGTACAGCAAAAGCAGCTGCAGTGTCTTGCCTTGAACTGTGCTTAACACTGCAAGCTATATTTGTAGTTACAAACAGCTGTAAAAAAATTAAGGTTTCTTTCAAGAAGGCATTCTCTGCTGAAGTGGCAATGACAGACAACTCTCTTGGAAACAATGTGTGGGAATTTCAGCTGAGAAGGTTGATTTTGAAAGCATTTGTCAATTAGAAAAACTCTTTTTTAACCAGGAGTTAAAAAAGAGAAATGCTTATCTTCATGTGACTTAACCAAGATGTCTTGACATGAAAAAGAAGCATTTTTCACTACGTGACAGGAATATTTAATATTTGTAAGTTACATGTTTAAATAAATTTTTAAAAGTCTAAAAAACAACACAACAAAAACCCAACAACAAAACAACCACCAAAACCAAATTAATAAAAAGACATTTTATGCATAGCAATATTCCACATACTGTGTTTTGGAAATGGGAAAAGATTAAGTGTTCAGAACATTATCACAGCCTGAATAGAACAAAACCTTGATTTGGTTTGAGGACAAGGAAAAGAATAAATAAATACTCTGAAACAGCACAGTGAATGAAAATTTTGGGATAACAGCAGAAGAAATAGCAGTGTCTTACTGACATAAGCAGAGGAATTTGAGAAATACACCCCTGATGTCCAAGAGATTTTATACAAATGGGAAAAACCCCACCAACAAGGTCCTCTAGGCTACCATGGATGAGGGTAATTGGATGGGAGAAGGAACCTGACAGTTAATAAATCATCACAAATATGGAAACAAAAGTATTACAGAAGTTCTTAGGGAAGGATAATATTTCTTACCAAGTAGGACTTCTAACCAAGCCTCTTGTAATGGTTGGAGTTGGTAACCCTGTTAGTATAACTTTTTTAGAGCTCTCTTCTCAGTTTACCCCGACCTTCCTAAATTATCAAGATCCACTTTATGAATACACAGAGGTTTTACATCCTGCTCCTCTGTGTGGTTGTTTCAGAGCCCAGTGTTTTACTAATGAAGGTGCAGCTTTCCAGTTGCTCCAGTTTGATGTACTCATAGCAGCTTACAGATACTGCTCTGAAACCTCCAGGTTCTTGTCCCCCCTGCACACAGATATCTGCCCAGCTGCCGTGGGGACACGTGCAGGCAGGAGATAGAGGAGATGGAGGAGCTTTGTGCATTACTGCACACCACAACTTTGCTGATTAGGAGTGAAAACACTCAAAACTGAACCAATTTAAGCAAAGGAACAATTTACAGAGAAAGGTTTCATAGCAATTATTGAAAAGTTTCCGTTGATACTGACCTAGGCATTTGCCAGGGTAAACTCATTTCCCTCCTGGACAGAGATGACTGTTCAAGCTCACCTACCAGAAGGTGTAGTTATTTCTGTATTTTCTCATTATAAACAGCCAGTGAATGCTCAGAGTACTCTCTGCAGTCTCAGCTTTGCTCTGAAGCACCAAGTGTTTTGTTTCTTTGCTGCAGCCTCTCAGCATTGCCAGGCAATGCCAACAATTGCCCTCGGTCCTCTAGACAGTCAGTGTAATCCCCTTATATAATGAAATCCAAATAACCATTTGTCACAGCTCTTTGGAATGACATCTTCACGTTAAATAAGGTATAGTTATGCTTCAAAACTGAAAATTATCTTGAAGCATAAAATTATTCCTTGCAGGTTTCAAAAATTATCTAGCAAGAGTTGGATAACTCAGCAGTGCGCACTGTCACTAGCAACAAATCCTTTCTGCAACAGGGGGAGTTTTTCTCTAATGGAAAATTTTGAAGCTCATTCCAAATTTTACCAAACTTTATTATTTTTGTTGTTATCATCTAATCCCTGATGTTTCTGGTTACTAAGAAATGATGAGTATAGTACTCCAATCAAGAAAAAAATGTTCAAACTTATTTTTAAATAGCCTGTTTTATATATGAGACCAACCAAATTCAACCTGATCCATGATCATCTCCTAAACACTTGATCTTACAGCTGAGCTTGCAGTGGGCAGTTGAAATAACCAATTAGGAACTAAGTGGCTTGAAAGGAAACTTTCAAATAAATAAACTATGAAATAAATTACTTAATTCTGAAACCTGGGAACAATTTACAGTTTGCTGCTGGTCTAGATTTCCATGAACTTCAGCAGTCTGCCTGCTGCTCATGCAACACAGCCTGAATCAAGGACATCATGCCTGCAGTCACAGGACAGAGTCAGGGCAGATTCCCACCAGCTGGGAAAAAAACGTGCAATACTGTGGGTCTTGAAGTGAAACTGTGTGGGTGTGGGCATTTAAGTTCATTCTAAAGTAATCAGAGCAGCAGTAGAAGCAATAATGAATTGCCAGGGGGGAATCTGCTAAGTGTCAACATGAATGTCATCCTTTTTTTTCTTCTCCAATTGTTGCCTCATTGCCTGGTGGCCACAGGTTGTTGAAAACTGCCTGACTGAAAACATGATGAAATAGCATCACAAGATATTTGAGACAGAAATTAAATATTTAACATATATTTCTACTGAAAAAGAAACATGAAAGAAAACTGAACTGTTCTCTGATATTATAAACAGAAAATGACAGGGGAATCACTCAAATCCAAACCCATCAGCTCCCTAGTAATGAAAGCCTAATCAAATTATAACAGTAGCTCTCCCAAGCTCATTGCCACAGTCATTGCTTGAACAGAAGGAATAGGAAACCTTCAGACACACTTCCAGATTAGGCAACTGTATTTTTCCTGATGGCCTATAAAAAATAATTATAAACATTTCCAGTCCCCATCACTTGAAATTAAAGAGAAGAAGTTCCATTAACATTCAACTAGCTCAACTGATGAAGCCATTTTCTCTCGACTCTTTTCCTTCTTAAACATTCTCTGATGTTGGAATTATTTTCACAAATTGTTTTTTTTTAATGTTGTCACCCTCAACACCGATATTTTTGTCAGAACTTAGCAGATAAAGCTGTGCCTCCTAATGCTACTGAAATAACCACTAAAGTAACTGGATTTCTTTATTTAACCGAGCCAGAACTTTCAGACAAATCTTTGCCCTCTGGTGGTGGGAATGTTTCCCCTGGTTAATCCTCCTCTGACATGACAAACTCTGTGCCACTTCCTTCGTTTCCACAATATTTTCTTAAGTTTGCCTCTGTGAAGGAGATACTCCACAAGAACAGGTTTCAGAATGCTGTCTTTGAACTCCAATTACTCTGAATTTTCTCTCATAGGTTTAGATCTAACATAGGGCAGTGGTGCTCTACCCATGTGTTTCCTCCAGCCTTGAGGAAAGCACAGATTTTTTCATTCCACTTGGCTTAATTGTTTGACCTGGTAACATCCCCTGCATTACCTCAGAGAGATTCCTCCCAAATGTGGGTATATCCCCACAAATCTGCTCTCTCAACACGGCAGTGGGTGTGTCCTCACTTACCACCTGCTGGGTGGCATCATTCTCTACAAATGGTCAAATAAGTGAGGGCAGAACTTTTTAAAACTTCCAAACTCAGTAACTCCAGAAATTGATCTCCTGTAACAGTCAAAAGTATTTAATTTCTCCCTTCTATAAGGCTGAAGAATTGCCAGGGGCACTTTTCCTTCCCACCCAAATGCACAAAAAGCCACACACACACTGGCATTGTCAAACTGAAGATTTGATTCAATACTTGGCTAAATATGTGGGCACCATGAATCTATGGAATCTCTTGGCAGGAGCAAAGGACTACAGCTCACCACTGTCTTCTGAAACAACTTGCATTAAACAGTGTTAAGTTTCTCTGAAGGCAGATATCACAATTTTTTTTTGCAACTTTCATATTTTTAGTATTCAGAAGTGCTACATAAACATTGGCCAGGTTATTTAGATTACTATTGAAAATAACATTTTTAATAGATGCACCTACCTACGGATGCAATTCATTTTGGTTTCCTACATAAAGTAACAAAATTAGGTGCTTTAAACCACAATGGTGCCTTCAGGACAAAGAGTACTAAACTAAAAAGGTCAGGTAACAATCTAAAAATGTTACTCAAGTTAGAAAAACAAATGTTGCTCTGATTTCTATAAGCATCCCAGACTAATTAAGGGAAAACACAAGATTGTTGAGATGCTATTGAGATGTCCCTTAAAGGAGAGCTCTCAAGCACATTCATAACTCAATGAAATTTTAATCTCATTGGGATTAAATGCAAAATTCCTCCAACATCAATAAAATCAAGATTTCTTCTGATAAATAACATTGGTATAAGAGTAGGTGAGCACAACTGGCAATGAACAGTTCCAGAGGTAAAGCTGAAATTTTAATTTCTATATCAGAAAAGTGAAGTTCTGTAATCGTCCCCAGCTGGAGCAACAGGAGCAAAAGATGTAACGTGTCCAGAATTAACATGTTTGAATATAAACCTGTAAGTTCAAGAGCACAGTCCCCAGCACAGCTGCCACAGACTGGCAGAAACCTTACACTTATTACACAAAAATAGAAAGGGATGATGATGTTTACCTTCTCCCTAGAGCTACCTTTTTCCCAAAGAAGAGCAGCCCAGTTTTTATGTGCACCACAAAGAGCTGCATTGCAGTGTGCCTGTGATTTAGGAATCACCAGGAGCCTTCAATAATGCTCTGATTCTGTCACAGAGAGCAGCTGTTCCCATCTGCAGCCTCACACTGCCACAGGGGCAATTTCCTGACCAACTGGTGAGCACTGGGTCTTCAATTCCTTAGGCAAGCTGGAACGGGAAACGTGCAAAACTGGGGCCATTACATGTGGGGAACGGATTTGGAAAGATAAAGCCAATCTGTCCTTGTTGAGAAGTGTTTGCTTCTCGACACGAAATGCATCTCTCAATATTAAACTTCAAAGCTCTGATGTAAGAGAACCCAAATAGTTCAGAGCCTCTTTAAAGTTACCACAGCATTCAGTAAAGTTAAGGACAAGGAAAAGTAGGGCTCTTCTAATGTTCCTGTACTGCATCATCCCCTCCCTCTGCCCTGCAAAACACAATGACAACACATCTTTTGATGTTTGGAATTCATGGCTTTGTACAGCAGCATAACACCAGAGCACCTCATTTAAATTTTTGATTTATCATAAAACCCAAGGGATTGCTATAAGAAATAAAAAATAAATGTCACAAACCAGTAAAAGCTTTGACTTTTCACCAGCAATTTCAAAATCTTAATTAACACAGAGATAACTGTGAAATGATTGTGTTTTCATCTCCTGCCTTTAAGTCACTGCAACAATTAACGCAAGAATTATTCCTGGAGTTTGGTTGTTGGGGTTTTTTTGAGAGAAAATTGCAACAAAATATCTGGTTATTGTAACCAGAAGCTGCAGTTGAAAGCAAGGAGATAGAACAGCTCAGTCACACCACTGAGCTGCTGAGACTCAGGAGCAAAGGCACAAACTGAAAACAGAAGCAACTTAACAACAGTGCATGAAAGCATATTAAGTTTTTCTCCAATTACTTAGCTGGTACCAATAGAATAGAACCTCTCTTACCTTTCTCAAAATTAAATTACTTTTACAACACTTTAAAAAAAAAATAAAAGACAAAGTATGTAGATGACAGAAACAGTAATCCAAGACCATTCACACACTGGATTTCTCTAACATTTGGAGAAAAAGCAAGTTTAGGTTACTAGCCTTTCTTAATGTTTAGTGAGTTATTTTGTAACAATAATAATTGAGTTCTTCAATGCAAGAATGAACTGTCCTGATTCCTTTCTGTCAGTCATTATTGACACTCTGCTCTCTCTGAAAGATAAATAAAATGTGACTGTGAAAGGAGCAATCACTGGGAAACATAAATGCACTTGTACTCAGCACCAATGCAAGCAGCTCACAAAGCACTTTTCAGACAAAACTGCCATGGAATTTCATGAACAATGTTCCTGAGCTGCCATTTTCACCACACTTTGCAGATAGTGGTTTCTGTAGGTCTGACAAATCTTTTAGCACCACTTAGCTCTGGTTTATGGCTACTGATTCAAAAAACAAGGAAAAAGGTTAATAATCTGAAGTGTGTAAATGATCCCACTAGTACAGCTGTAAATCCTGAAATATATGTTGAGTGTCAGAAATTAAAGCAGATACCATATAAAGTGTTTTTCTGACCTTTAGAAACTTGAAAATAGGACACATTTTCATACAAAAACTCCTTTTTCAGTCACACCCCTATAAAAACCCAGTCCTTTCTTTCCATGTCCCCAAACTGTCTTTTCATTTGATCTCAATACATTCCATACATGTGCCACACAGTAAACTCATTTACCTTGCATCACTTGGCTTTTACCAGCACAGTATTCAGTTACCCACTTCTCCCAGGACTTATGCCCACATTCCAAAGTATAAAGCCATAGGAAGCAGATCTTGTTTTTAAAGGTAAACTGACTGAAATACACTTCTCCATCTCAAAATACATAAATATGTATATAAAAGTACTAGGTAACTTCAGCTGTAAAAAAAACCCCACCTTCACTATTGTCCTTTTAAAATAGGTAAAGAGCAATAACCTCATCTGGAAACTAAAAATAGCAAGAGTAATTTTACCATCTTTTCACATTTTGCTATTATTCCCCTGGAATATAGTGACCTTATTGGCTTTGCTTATGTAAGTGGTAATAGATTGCCTAGCTGGAATTTCTCATTTAACACAAGTGATTTTATGCATATTTTATGCTGGGCTGATCTTTCTGCCCCCCTTTTTGTATTCCAGCTCTCTCATGTGACCTCCCAGCCAGAGGCAGCAGGAAGGTCTCGCTGCTCTCAGCCCCATCAGCTTTTGACACTGGGTAAGACCCGGGGCACCGAGTGCTGTGACACTCGGGGGTCACTCACAGACCCCTCCTGCCTGAGAACACCAATAAATCTCGTTCCATTGGGCTGACAGAGCCAGCACTCACTGTCACAGCACAGACCTGCCCAGCAGCCACAGCTGCAGCCAGGACCTTTGGCTGCCAAGTGTCCTTCCCTAAACCCATCTCGCGGGCCAAAGGCGAAGGGTGTTTTGCAAGGGACGGCACTACCAGACTTGATCAGCGGCCACTGGCCTGACTTCCCCCTCCTGCCAGGGAAGGCACAGTTACTACCTGGTGTCTTCTTCTGCAATCAGTGCTCACAATGGCATAAGGCAGGAAACACTTCCTCAACAGCTGTCCTATATCCAGCTTGTTCCTTGCAGGGCTCAGCCCAGTTTGTAATAGACTCTCACTCATTTTTTAAGAAAATTATTCCAAAAGAGGCGCAGTTCTCACACATCTGTTGCCCTCTGGTAGACATGCTGAGTTTCTATGACATTTAACAGGAATATCATGTAGGTATCTGAGTTACTCCTAAGTGTCTTTCACTTATTCACTTGGAGTTACACTTAAACAGCTATAGATGCTGCAAACACAAACACTGATTTCACTGAAACCAATACTTCAGTCATGTGACTGCTTAAATGAATGTACATGGACTAAACAGGAAAGTACCAAAAAGAGAAAAAGGAGAAAAAAAGCAAAAGCTTATCTTACAGCCTATCATGAAATCATATTCTCCAATTTCTTTAGGTTCAGGCCTTCATGATCCTTATTTTCACTTATTTCTCATTTTGCAACAGAGGCATTTTTACAAATTTTAAAAATCTTTCAGAACATGCTCCAACAACAGAAACCAATGTGCACAGCAAATAAAATTTGTATGAAAGCAGTGAGACCTCAGAAGTTTGGATCCCCAACAGTGTCAGGATCATCTTCACACTTGATGTTTTCACAAGGTTAAGGACACACGAATCCAGATGCAATCCAAAGGCTGATGTTACACATGTCAATTCAACTCAGCTTATTAACAATCCTCTCCAACAATGTCCAAGGAAGCAATCATGAAACCTGTTTCTGTACAGTGAGACTTTGTCACACGTTATTAAACATCACTAAAAATGGTCTCCTATGATGTACAGAAAACCTTCTCAGCCAAAAGGCAAAAATTCAGATTAAGGGCACTTCTGTTACATTTAGGAAAATGAGCAAACATTAAACATTGTGCAAAAGGAAAAGACTTTATTTAACACCATATTTGATTTGGAAGTTTCAAGCACTGAAGACCAGAAAAACAAACTGTATTTTGCTTTTCCAAATACACCTATATTTGGCATGGAAACCATTGATTTTTAAGATCCACCAGAAATGTCTTTTAGCATCTAGTTACTGCTGACTGCCTTTTCAGCTGCCAATCCTTGTTTGGGTTTCGAGTAATCCCAAGGTTTCCTGTTCTCCGTGTATCCATAGAGCTTCCGCAGTGCCACACGTGCAGCCTCCTCCTCTGCAGCCAGCAGTGTTTCACCAGGGCCTTCAGCTAAAATCTTCTTATCACTTGGGGGAAAAAACCAAAGTTACAACCATTTCCATCACGAAACCCTGAGCACTGCTGTGTACTGTGAATAGGACAGACTGGTTTTTCTCCAGAGTCTGTGAACACTGATTTCTACATACACACACAATGGAAACATTTCTGTTGGTCTTTCCTGCAGAGGTGATAGTATATTCAGTAATGAAAACTCAGATCAGAAACCTGTCCATTTCGTGGAAGAACACCACTCTGTTCATTTAGGTTCCTAACACAGCACTGATTCTTTACAGCATTCAGTTTGTTAGGCCTGATAAAAATATGCTATTTCATTATTCTGGTTAGCTTAAACAGGAAATGAAGTGCTGTTGTCTTTTCTCCTCCCCTGGCAAGGACACATTTCAAACTACTTCACAAAGGACTGACAGAGAAGCTCTCTCTGGTATGAATTACGTGCTCAGGTCTGTTTAACAAACACCTATGGGCACTAAATAGAAAATGTTCATGAAGGGACACCAGGGATTCCAGAAAAGAAACAAAGTTCCTTTCCTTTTTTATAAGATATATCTCAGAAGAGAAACCAAAACAGGGTAAAGCAGAACAAGCTAAGGCAGCCTGCCCACGTGTTCATCTGCAGCTCCTTTAGGAAAGCAGCAGTGAGTGATGTGTGCTCTGTCCTGCCCCACAGGAGCAGCATCACTCCTGGGCAAGGGACTGAGACAAGCACTGACCACACCCGACACAAATGCACCAGGGACAACTGGCACTGCCTAAGTCTGGCCTGGACACAGACACTCCTGTGGCTCAGTTTACAGTGCTGGTGATTTTAAAACTAAAAAGCTTCTCTGGAACTTAAAATGAGTCTTTCTTCCATCCCATCTCCCTTGATGTGTCTTTATGCTTGCCTAAGCAGTGGATACAGCTGTGGTCCCTCCAAAGCCATGCAGTCATGCTGTTCTCAAACTTTGTGTCAGCTCACCCAGAACACATCCAGGCTCTTTGGTGCACCCTGTTTAGCCTCTGGAGCCCTCAGTCACAGACTGTTCATGTATCACCACAGCGAGCTATGGCAATGCTTAAACGGCTCATTTTATATGGAAGTTACTATCAGGTCTCTCTTCTGGAACAACTTGATGAAAATGCACAAGTAGAAAAGTAAAAGACCAACTTTCCCTCCTTCCCACTCCTCCAATTAAACCCATTTAACTTTAAATTCATATTGCACTAACCAGTACAACCCAACAAAGTAGACTGGCAGAACTGTGCTGACTCCCAGTTGCCTGGTAATTCTTGGTTCTGGAGCAGAGATATTCCTCTTGGTCAGTTCTTCCAGCAGTAAGCCCATCGGATTTACAACTTCCCAGATCTCAAACAGGTCTTTTCCAATCAGCTGGGGAATAAAGAAGTCCTAAACAAGAATATTTAAAAGTTACAATTAATGGCTTGAGCTTCTTGTGTCTCCTAATGAAAATCCAGTATGAAGAGACAGTAACTGATGATGAATTGCTGAATGAACGATAAAGCTGCCTCAGTGCCCCATCCCAGTGCTCGGAGTCTCTGACTGTGGTTTAGCCGCTGACAGACGCGTGCCCGGGGCAAAGTCAGCCCCGGACCCAGAGAAGGGACAGCTCCAGCCTGAGGGAGGAGCTGTGACAGTACAAGGGAACCTGCAAACCCACGGGTCTTTCACCCTCTTGTCTGTAAACAGCTCCTTGCTCTTACAGACACCTCTCAATGGTCTCGTATCAGGTAGAACAATTTAACAAACACTCCTCTGCTGCAAAACTAAAAATAAGTGAAAAGGATGACTGAAACCACAATAGCTGCTAAAACTACTTTGTCATGCTGAATTTCAATCAGACATTTTTGTATGAAGTATCTTCAGGGGTTTGCACTTCTACATGCAAAACCTATGAACTCATCTCTGTTTATATAGAAGGGAGTTTTTTTAAATTGAAGATATATGAAATCTCACATGGAATAATTTTCATTATCTGATAGTATAGTGTATGGAATGCTTTCCCTTAGCAACTTTCAGCAAATGCTAATTTCACCATCATAAACCAGAAGTGTATGATTTTATGTACTTGATCAGCCTTCTTAATAAAAAAAACTCCACTAAAATCTCCAACCTCCAAAACCCCAGCTGACCACCACCACCACCAAACAACAGATTTCATTGTTAAATTGTCTTGTTACAGGTATTGTCAAACTTCTGCCAACCTCCCTGGATCTCTCGCCGTCCAAGTACAAACCAGCATTTAATGAACCTACCCTGACAAAGATCCCGGTTCTCTCGGGCCCGCTGCTTTCCAGCAGAGCTCCTATCACGGCGAGGAACGTCCTCTGCAGCACCTCTGGTGGGGCAGGAAAATCCCTGCAAAGCGCCAGGTCCTGTACGGACAGGTTTTGAGCCACATAAGAGACAAGTTCCTGACTGGTAAGAAAATTAACAAGAGCTTCTACGCCCTTTGCAGGTAACTCTGGGTAGGCGCCTTCAAAGCACTGCGCCAGGTAAGCGCGGGCGAAGCGCAGCCCTCGCTCCGCAAGTCCGGTGTTGTCCTGGAGCTGAAGCGCGACCGCGTCCTTGTCCAGCCCCAGCTGCCGGCGCCTCGCCTCTTCGCTTTCGATGTAGCACGGATTAACAAACGCAGTCTTGAGAAGGTCCAGGACAAAGTTTTCCTGCAGCCGGTGGCTGAAGGCCTGGATCTCCGCGTGGTAATCCCAGTTGGGCTTCTCGGACCTGCAGGCGCGCAAAGGGAACCAGCTCAGCACCAGAACGCGTTACCCGCCCGCGCCTTTGGAAAGGGCACGAGGAATGAAATTGTGTTTGAATACCAAACCCAGTATTTAAATCTCTGGGTAAAGCAGAACAAGGCGGTTCCGCATCACCGTCTGCCTGCCCTGTTCAACNTTCCGGGCCGCAGCGCCCCCGGCCGGGGCGGCGGAACCGGCTCTGCGGAGGGCGCGGGGCACCCCCGGCCCCGGGACACGGCAAGGACAGGAGCGGGGCGGCTGCAGCGGCGGGGCCCGGGCTCGGGCTTGGGCCGCGGGGTGTTTCGGGTGGGACCCTCGGGCCGGGCTCCCGCCAGCCCTCAGCCACCACTCCCGCGGTGTGACCGGGGAGCTCGCAGCGGGTCCCGGGGAAGCGGCGCTCGCCGAACGTGCCCCACGGGCGGGTCCCCCTCAGGTAGCGGTGGTTCTAAAATACTTTTTTATTTTTGAGTTCCATTCCCGCGTGCAAGACAAAGTCCGGTTTTGTGCACTTAAAAGAAGCTTTATTTTTTACTATCGCCTATACAGTTCTTTGTACATCTCTCAGCCTTGATTTGCACCATCAGAGTTCATACACCTTCACTGCAAAGGTCATGGTATAAAACTCATGAAAATGCAGAAAATGTGCAAAGCAGGCCTGGCCCTTTTTATCGTCTTTACCAAAAGACAAAGGCACACGCCTCAACATTCACAGTAAGAAAACATGCAGAGCAAACGCGCCTGTGGAGTCACAGAACACAGTAACAAAGCTCAGCAAGAACGTTTGCCACAGCGCTGTGGGAGAAGCCGAGGAAGCGGGTACAGCAGCCTGTAGAGCAGTGCAACAGCCACACACGGAGCCCGCTCTGCTCCACAGCACAGGGAGTGTCTGAGAGCAGCATTCCCGCGGGCATTTGCAGCACTTGTAGCGAAATCCTCAGGCCCTCTCGTGCTGCTGCTCCCGGAGCCGCTGTCCTTACCAGGACTCTGCGGCAGTGCCCCGAGCCCCAGTGTGTGCAGCCCCAGCACCGCCCTGGGCCCCGCTGGGCAGGGGCCGCCCTGGCTCTGGGCTGCGGCCTCTGTGCTGCGGGGGGAGCGAGGCCAGCGCTGAACAGAGGGCGGCTCCTTCTCCTCTGCAGCCGCTGTGCCACTCCAGAAGCCGAAAGGGTCCTGCCCAGGGCTCTGGGTCGAGCCGTGCTAAGGAAAGCTCCCCCTGAAGCAGCGTTGCGGTGCCACTGCCGGTCTCGCACACCGGCACGAGGAGTTGTTCCGCACTCCGCGGGGAAGGGGCCGCGGCTGCTGCAGCCCGCAGGAGCTCCCTCAGCACCGCTGTGACAACAGGGACCGAACGAGGTGGAGCACGAGGCTGAGCCGGGGATGTTTTCGCTGAGCCCGCTACCAGGGCACCCCAGGCCGGCCCCCATCGCCACCACAAGGCCTGAGAGCAGCGCCACAGCCCCTGCACGGGGCTGTCAGTGCCCACCTGCGGCTTTGGAGCTGTTCAGGCCACCGCTCCTACTTCAGACTAACAGTTTAGATAAATTGTCAAATAAATTATCTTAAAATGATATTAAAACAATGGTTTGGGGTTGGGCTTTTTTTGAGAGTTTTATTAAAGATACTACATCAAAATCTTGTACTCCATAATATTTTGATCAGTCACAGACTAACTTGCTTAAAAATGTATTTTATAGAAAAACATCTGTAAAATTAAACTAAAAAAAAAATACATATTACACACCTCTGGACAATCTGCATGTTAGCAAAGAATTCCTTTTATTATTCAACCTGAACATGTACTTAAACAAGGAACATACTCAAGAAACAGGACACACTCCTTGATTATGGCACACCTCAAACTACTTGGACTAAAGGAAAACTAGTGCAATTGTTTAATTGCATCTAACAGAACAATAAAAATGACTTTTTATTCCTTTGTTTTTTTTTTTCCAAACCCATTCCACTTGTTCTCTTTGCTCCACACCAAAGCCTCCAGTGGTTATTCCTGGAGATCACTGTCACACTGCAAGCAGCAGACTGCCCATGGGCTGGTCCATGTTTACACAGAAGCATGCAAAGGAGGATACTGCAGTATTTGCAATGCAAATCTATTAAATACATTATAACTGAACAAGGTGTCCCTTTAACACTGCAATTCTAGAGCCTTTATCTGCGGTGGAAGTTTCCAGTGTATTCATTATAAAACAGCGTACAATTCAGAAACAGAAACAAGGAAATCTGCAAATTGTTTGTGTTTTCAACTAGTAAATCCTTCCCCGAGCTGTGTCTAGCGCCGAAACCAAAGCCAGCTATTGAGTAGCCAGAAAGCTACAGTAATGGAATACATGATCATTTCCCTCTTAGCTCGCTCCTTGTTCTCTTCTTCCAGGAGCTGGAGACGGCGGTTAAGTTTAATTATCTAAAAAAAAATAAAGGCTTTTAATATTTTATTAAAAGTTGCCACACTTTCTAGAGGCTTCTGAATAACCACATAAAATTTGTATCTCAAACAGATGGACATTAAACACTTGATAATTTGACTTTCTGTCTTCAATCAGTAGTGATCAGACCCTGCAGTCCCTAATATTTAGGAACAGAAACGGAGTCAGATTCTCCAGACTCTCAGAACAACACATGAAATGTGAGGGCAATCCAGCAGGGGCACAGAGAGGAGCCCTTGCCTTGCCTGTTGTGGATCCCTCTGTAGTCACAGAGCAAACCTCCTCCCCCATTTTACCACTACAGCTCTGCCCTAAGGTTGTCCAGTACCGTGCTTCACACACCTGTCTTCTCAGGGAGGCAGCATCCACGACCGTCATGTCATCGGGTGTTCCCTCGAGCGTCGTGTCGAAGGTGGACAGGCCGTATCTATCAAATGAAGGAGAGGGCTCAGTGGTCTCTGCCATACAGACCAGCAAGTACCACATTTTAGCAACATTCTAGTAGATGTATATTTTGGTGGTGATGGAGACAAGAAACACAATTTTTTTTTGCAGCTGTTACAGAGGTGCATTTCAATAAGATCCTAACTGAGTAAGCACAAACACACATGAAGTGGGAAAGTGCTTAGCTAAATTCTGGTTGATTGCTCTCCACACTTATATTTCTCCACACAAACTTCCTGCTGACACATGGTTCCTCAAAAGACTGTTTCCAGTTATTTAACTGATTCATGAAACATGAACATTGCCTGACCTAAAGTGCCAAAAAGACCTGGCAAGAGTAGAAATAACCAGAGACTTGCAAAGTGCCTTATGCTCAGTACCTACTTAAATATCCCAAGGGGACACTTACTGAGATTAAGAACCTCAGTCACATGAATGTCTGTATTTTAGGCAGAGAATCTGGCAAAGAGAACCTAGTGCAGAGTCACTCACTGCTTGCTGAACTTTGTGTGCATTAGGAAGTTTGTTCCCAGGGCACTCTCAGTTTTCCGAATGCAGCAATTCAGGAAGAGCATTCTTCCAACTCCAGGACAAGTTAAATAAATAAAGAACATTGATTATCAGTTCCAAAGTGGCAGAAAGTCTATATAGGTGTGCATTTGGATCATCCAAGTGCTATCTCTTAACCAGATTCATTTCCAACAACTAACAGGTAAAGCAGCTCCTGATCCTCCACCTACTCCTGAGCTTCACTTTCTGTCTTAAAACCTCAGTTTCCAATATCAGCTCCCCTTGGCCTCCTCCTTTCTCATTACTACCATGAACAACGGCTGCAAACAGCTTAAATGCAAGAAAATAATGTCAAGGCTACAAAAGTCCCAACAAATACACCTAAAAGAATGTTTAGCATTTAATGACAGTTAATGGTCACCTTGAACCCACAAGAATATGAGTAGAATTCCTGGAGCTTGCAGAATGCCCTTAGGTGCAGAAACTACTTTTGCACTGCAGGTTCTTCCATCACTTTTAGGAAACTTCTCTAGAATGCCCTCAGCCTAAGCAGCCTCAATTCCCCCAACAGACAAATGGTCAGGTTTCCATGTATCATTGCTCATCAATACTTTGTTTCTAAGTAAGAACTGCTATTTCTACGGGAGAGTTGTCTTAGTCTGCAGCCATTTTTTATTAGTGGTAGATGGTAAAAAAATTAGGAAATTCCACCAGATCTACAGCACAGTTGTCCCTCAGCCTCTCCTGGGAAAAGCAAGGAGGGTCAGCATTTCAATGAGATGCACACACCTCCCTCCCAGCTCACATCACAGCCTATCACTGCTGCTCTACAATTTCCAAACCACTCCAAGGGTTAAATCAAGAGGGTTACCAGCAAGAAACCCCTCGAGATATCTCTTGGACCATTTAAAAAACTGAATTCCTCAGTTAGAGAAGAGTCACCTGCTTGAATCCAGTTTCTACTTATGCACAAATCTAACCTCCATTTCCATGAAAACACTGAAGTGTAAATGGCAAATGGGAAAAATGGATGTTAGTGGCTATTTTCTTCCCATCATCCTGACCATGGGGTTATGTGTCAATCTTCCACTCAGTTCCACTGAAATGATATCAATCCAAAACAATGGCAGTGAAAAGGTCTCCAGCACAACCAACAAACAATCACTGTTACTGAGAGCACCTCCAAATTAGGGAAAGTAAAGCCAAATTTTCTAGCAAGCTCCCTATTAAATAGCAAATACTTGAACTCTTCAGCTCCTGTAATGTAAGAGGCTCCCCTCAGGCATTAACCTGAGTCAGAGCTCTGCAGCACATTGTATCCATCAGGCAACTGAGACCTGGGCAGGGGACTTGCATGGGGAAGGAATAAAGGCCTGAAATACCTCAAGAGTTGAGAGGCAGCATAAACATGAGCACTGTGTTTTAAAACAACATCACTGGAAAGAGAGAAACAGAAATCTGAATTTTAGAATTAGTGGATCATGACTAACAAAAAAATGCTCTTTACCTGGTGTTGTCATGATGAGGGTTAGAGGAAGTGGTAGCAGCTGACCCACCACGTAACATTGGCCTACAGCAGGATTTTGTAGATTGAAAGCACGAGACAGAAACAGGAAAGGACAAACAAGAGATAGGAGGTAAAACACAAAGAACAAAGGAACATCAAAATACTTCCAGATATAGTCTGTTTCAATATAACTCCTATAATTTATTTTGTTGTAAATTGCACTTTCATATTTCTCTCATTCAAATTTAATCAACACTGAATGTTTTTGCAGCTAAGATGTGTAAGAAAATTTTTGTTGATGCAGCTTCATTTACAGAAGACAAACTATTGGAATAGAAATTTGGGTGACTATTATCAGCCTTATAAAATAAACATGGGAAACTCCAGGCTTAAAAAAAAAATTACCCCCCAAATCTAAAACCTCACCCAACAATAACAGGAAATCAATAAATGTACTACACATACTTATAAAAGCCCTTTTAATCATCCTCTGCTGCCTGCAGGGAAAGGGGAGATTTGTCTTTCCTGTATTCATCTATGCAAGATGTCATTCAGACAACCTGGGCTGGGAGCCTAAGGGCCACATATGGTCTGAAGAGAGGAAGGTCTCTTCAGGGAGAAGTGACTACAGGCTTCAAGCAGATGTCTGAACATCCTCACAAGTGCTGCTCTTTCCCCTTTTCTTTCTGGGCAGGGAGGAAGAAAAGGTAGAGCTTTTTTAACTGCTGCAACTTTCTAATACACCTGAAGTTTGCAATGAGAAGTCCCTGTACTGCAGCTCACAGCTGATGTGAGCACCAGCAGTGCCCTCTGACAAGCCAGCACTTCGTGTTTCCAGTGCCTCTGGTAATGAGGCACCAGGGCTCCACATCACAGGTGTGCAACAAACTCTGCAGGAGCCTGGAATCTCTTTTCAGTCTCATTTTCCCAAAGCCAACTGGAGATCCTTGTACCATACATTTAACCCATGTACAGTCCAGGCTACAGAACTGAAGGGAAAGGGAATCTAGGTATGAAGCCCTTTCCAGCAGGTCTGTGTAGGAGGCAGAGCTCTGGTGCCAAGGTGGCTGGGAGAACCATGCAAAAATATCACAGCCACCAGCTTCCCTTCAAAAGAGCAGGATTAGGAGCCTTGCCTGGTAACTAGTTACTGGGACCAGGTCCTAGTCTAGTTAGCACCATCAGGGCACACCACAATGCCCTCCTCTCTAGCACTCAGGCCAGCATGATGTGTTTCACCAAACAGAAAGCCCCATTTCCAATACATGCAATATAAGAATGTTCTTACCTACATGTACAAGGACTTGCAGAAAGTTATTAAAAAAAAAAAAGCTATTTCTAACCAGAGAAATAATCCAGCTGGTCTAAAATCTTCTCTGACAGATGCTACAGCTAAATACTTTGTGTAAGAAATTGAGCAAAGAGCAGCTATGGAAAAGGCCACAGAATTTCTCTGAGAACTGAAGTCACCTGTAACTAACTGGCAAATATGTGAATGCCAGTGGCAGCACCCAACAGACATTTCCCACACCATCTAACACAGGACAACATTTGGACTCTGTGTAATGAGAACAATAGTCTCAAGTGCTCTCTAAATTCAGTCTCTGTGCTATCTTTTGGCAAACAAAGTTTTACAGATGTAGAATTAATCAATCCTAATTCTCAACTGCCCTTCCCAAGGAAAGCCACAGGCTTGGAGACAGCTGAGGGCCACAGCAAGGCACAAATCCAGAGCACTCTGGGATCTTTGCAAGTCAGGAATTTAAACTAAAGACCAGTCTTTGATCCCACTTCCCAACACAACCAGGCTGTTAAGAAGCTGCACATGATTTCTTCCTTTTCTTTACAGTTCACATTTTATTTTGTTACAGGTGGACCCAAAAGGAATACCACAAGATTGCCCCACCTCTTCTAAACTTACACCTGCCTGGTTTTTTATATCAACAGAAAACTGATTACATAGATCAAAGTGGCCTCATAGCTGAGAACCTTACCCCAAAATTAGCAGCAAGTCTTTTGGTAAATACAGAATGCACAAGTACAATATAGGCAAGCTATTAAATGCATGGCCTTCTTTAAAAAAATAAGTGTATATTAAAAAAAATAAGTGTACATTAGAACTTTGAATTTTCTGGCTACTTCTGTCAATTCCTTCCTAAACATTACTGCATGATCAGAAGAAGCCATAACCCTCTGCCAATACAGCAGCAACCTCAACCTCTAAGGGAATGCACAGGAATACAATTTAATACCAGTGGGAAAGAAGGCAGCAAGGCAAGGAGAACTGAATCTGGTCTGTCTTCTGCTGCTTCCACAGTGAGAATGCAACCCTAAACACACATCTGGGAGGAAAATAAGGAGTGGACAATCCAAGAACCTGGGTGCAGCTTCCATCATTTCTGTGCCTGTGCACAGGGGCTGGGGCCAGCACACACCCTTTGCTCAGCAGAGGCAGCAGCTGTGGTCAGCTCTGGCTGCCCTTTAAAACACCTCTGCAAGTCTCAGCAAGGCTGTAAGAATGGGCAGTAGGATAGAGGGATGTGTTCTGAGCTCCTGGAGTACAAACAGGGCAGTGGCTGACTCAAACTGCTCCCCTTGCTTGTCTCAGTGCTGCCAGTTACTCCAGCACAGCCACAGCTGCTGCCTTTTCCAGCCTCCTTCTCATCTGCACACCGCTCTCATTTCCTTCTGAACTGTTAGTACCCCAGGCCAGAGTCAAGTGTAGCCCTCTTTAGTGGCCTTAACTCACTTCTCATTTTATTTCTACAATGAAAAATATCATTAACTTTCTCAGTATAAAAAATGATCTTATAAAACCTCAGGATATGATTATGTGGGTGAGGTTTGGCATTTAAAAAGGGCAGTGGCTTTTTAGAAAGGGCTATCCTAAAGAAAGGAAATAATAAATTGCCATGCTCTTCCCTCCTAAATAAAATGTATTGACTCAAGAGATGAAGAACAGTTTAGATAAAGTACAGATTTCAAAACAAGCCTATACAGATATGGAATTGTCTGCTTTTCCTTCATTTAAGACATCACTAAAACCTCCTTAAATGCATGAAGTTTTTTTTGGGCTTGTTTGTTTGGCTGGTTTGTTTTCAGATTTTCCTCTGCTGCCTAGAGCATAAAAAGATCAGTCTTTAAAGGACACTAAGGGTAGGCCCTACAGTCATTCCACAGAAATAGAAACAGAAAAATGGTTAGAACTAGAAACCAAAACTGACCTATTGTCCTTGTCCAAGCTGAAGGAAATGCAAGAGTAAACAGTGATCATTAAATTGTTGCTCATTGAAATAACCCTTTATGTGAGCAGTGCTGGCTGAGCTAGGCAGAACTCGTTATCTGCAGCAGGACCGGCAGCACCTACCGTTAGCAGTTTTAGTAGATTGGAAAATGTTTGGACAAAAAAAAAAAAGACAAGCTATAAAACAAGTTAAAATATTTCCAGTGAGTAACACAGTCAGATCTTGTTAATTTTAAGAGATCTCTTCCAAGTATTAAGCATAAATGTTAAAATAGGTAAGGCTTTGAGATAGAAAGCACATTACACAGAGCAAAAGAACAGAGTGCAGGTTTGGAGCAATTTAAAATGAACAATATTTTGCAACCATGCAAGTGGATCATCCAAATTTCACATTCCCACGCCAGCTGTAATGATGGGTGTCTAAACACCCAGCCACAAAGAATACACTTTCACCTTATTGAAAAGTTCATTATTTTGGCACCTATTTATCCATAGGTGACTAGAAACAGGTTTCCCATTCCTTCTAGGGAGGTTAGTAAGAACACCTCAAAAATTAACTCAAACCAGGATGAGTAATGCAGCTTTTGAAGTATTCAGAATCCTAGAATTTTGATAATTGAACTAAGCTGAAAGTGTATGCATGTATATGGATTTGTTTTCCAGAATCCAAGAAAACACAGGCAAGAACATGCGTCAGAGAAGCCAGGAATAAAACCTGTCAGCTTCACTGCAGACTGGGAGAAGGGCTACAGTTTCAATCTATATTTTAACAAGGACTCTTGGCACAAGATCCATAAGTGCTACTGTTCATAGACAGTACAATTTCTTATCTGGGAGCTTTAATTTGGCAAAACAAATTTATAATTATATAATTTTAACATTTATAAGGCAAAAAAAGGTATTGATGCCCAACTGTTGATAGGCATGAAAATTTTAACAGCTACAGCCTGGCATTTGATAGGATTAAACAATTCATTAGTTAAACACACAGCTTCCAGTATTTCCAGGGACTCTATGCAACTAATTTTGCTTGTTTTTCTCAGTCCCAGTTTAAGAACACAAAGGCCATCAGGACTGGAGTTCTTTACAATTCAGGAATGTTAATATGGGCATTTATATATTGTCAGGTCAGCAAACATGGTGAGCAACAGGAGGTGCCAGTTTGGAAAGTGACTGCAGACACACAGACATTCACAGTAAGATTGGCTTGATAGTCACATTTCATTACCAAAACAACTAGAAAGCAAATAGTTTGAACTTCACACTACACATAGGAAGTGTGCTGCTAGGATATTAGCACAGGCAGATGGCAAATATCAAAGAATGTGCTAGCACAGGACACACTGAGGGGCTGCAGGAGAAATGGGCAGTTCCTCCCAGTGTTCTTACCAATTATTTCCAGTAATTCACCCTCCTGGCAAGCTCTGGAGGTTTGAGCTAGCCCTGCACTAGAGATGGTGTGCAATTGTTACCTGAACTTCTGTGCTGGCAAACAACTAAGTGGAAATTGCTTTTGGTAAATGAACATTGCCATTGTTAGTCTTTAGGAATGTTTCTATAGTGTTAAACATGCTGTTCTTGGAAAGCTTCCAAATCCAAACAGTCCAAGAACACACCAAGTGGGCAAACCTCCACTGAAGAGAATGGAAATAACTACACAGGGACTGCCATGAGGCTTGTTCTGCATCATTACTCTCCAAGTGTCAGGTTATCCATAAAATCAGAGTCAGCAATAATCAGAGGAGTGACCAACTCCTCAGTGTCCCCTCTTGCTCTCAGCATCCAGCATGGCCACCAGAGAGAATTATTCCCAGTATTAACCATAGCAGTTTCAAGTTGTGACATATTAGCCAAAGTAGTCTACAATGCCTTGTAGTATTCTACCCTGTTTCTGCACACTTTTTTAATGCTTTATGACATCATCAACCCAATCTTATTGATTTGCACCACTGCTGACCAACAGAAAAGCAAAAGACAAGCTTGTAAAATTGCAGGCTCAGGGTCAATTATTAATTGCATAATACACTGATAATCTCAAAACAGCAAAACCCCTTGCAGCCACAGGCTAGCCCTTCCTATTTAGATTTTTATTTGGAAGGAAACCAAAACAGTCCTATATTCAAAATAGAAGCATTTTGAAATGTGAATTTTGGACATTTAAATTGCTTATGAATACTGAAAGCAAAGGAAAAGCAAAAGCAAATAATTTCATCTGATCGTTTTGTAAACAGAAACCAAACTCCACTAAAAAGGAGAAAAGAAAACAAAGCAGCAGAAGCTGGCAGAATCAGTGACAACCAATCACCTGCGGTTTTCATCCAGCACATCCAAGACCTGCTGGTAAGCCCTACGAGTGGAAGACTGGATAAACGACAAAATGCCACGAGCAGAGTAAAGATTAGTTCCATCTTCAGGTATTATATTGGGAGGACAGACACGAGCCTGTTGCAGTGATGGGGTCACACTGTTTGTACAAGCACAGTAAATGAAGAGAGAAATACTAGAGTCAGATTTTAAATGGAAAAAAGCTTTTCAGATTGACCCCATTCCAAAATGCTTATTGCTTGCTTTTGGTTTACCCTTCTCCCACCACTGTAAGGTAACACTCCCCAGTTCCAGTAGTGTGGGCACTGTGAGCTGCATTTAAATATGTTCATCAGAAACAAACACAGGTCGTAATAAGGACACAGTTTTGATCTCTTATACAAGTTAGTTCTAGAAAGTGCTTGTCCAGCTCAATCTGTACCCACTGAAGTCAGTGTTTCCCACTGACATCAATGAGAGAAGTGTTTTTACAAGCACTGGCATTTTAAGAAAATCCTACATATCATCTTTTTTCAAAACACAGGCCTTTTTCAATAAGGACAGTCTCACACAGACCCCCTTCAACAAAGGTTTTTGGAATCTGTGATGAAGATAGTATTTGATTTGCATGTGAACAGGTTTAAAGGCAAACTACAACAAATTCCAAAAATAGTACAGAATTCACATCACAGTAACAAAAAATTACACAATCCGACTTGTTGACTATGATGCAAAAAATATTACGTAAAATATGCAGGACTGGAATTCAAACATGGCCATTTGGATTATACAAAACTTGTCTATCAGAGAGAAATTAGTTTTGATAAACTGCCTACAATTTGCTTATATTTCTTTACATTCAAAGTGACTTTATTCACATTTCCTGCACACAGCAAGACTTTTATTTTTTTAATCTGGAAATTTTATTAGTGGTGAGATGCTTTTTTAATAGGAATTAATTCATGTTAACTTAACTGTAAATATTAACACACATGCAAACCAAGCGTGAGCCACTGTACCCTTTAAATCTTGGGTTAGTTTGTATTCCTAGATTAGCACCCATAATTCAACACATTTCCTTGCCACTTGTGCTTTGCTACAACAGCTTTGGATTTAGAATGCCAATCTTTTTGACCTTGGCACTTTATTAAAACATTAATGCTGAGTAGTAGGAAGCTGGTTTGATAAGTGGCTAATCTCTGGCTGGGTCAGAATTCTGTGGCTACTCTCACTTTGAGCAGAGCTGCTCTGCAAGTGGCTGGCAGCAGGATCACAATACTGAGCAGGAAAGGAAGTTCCACTGATCAGACTGAGTCAAAGAATGCCACCTCACCCACAGCAGAGTTCAGCCACTCTGGGCCTCAAGGGACATTCAAAGATGCAGCAACTGGTGCTTGGTTGATACTGGTCACTGTTTGTTACCTGAAGGGCAGGCATCTTTGCAGGCTGCCACAGACTACATTTCAATAAATATCTGGTTGCTTCCTTACAGCTTTTATTGTTCTCCCACACTTAGAGAAGTCACTTTTCTTCTCTATTTATGATGACTTCTACTTTGTAAGCAATAGTAGTGGTCACACCCACTCATTTTACTCTGGAATTGCACTAGAAATGCCAATATTCAGTAGAAAAATATCAAGCAGCAGGGGCAAGTTCAAAATATTGCCACTAAAATGAATTTATCAGAATTTTTACTCCTTGTGGATTTACTGGATTGAGGCAAATGAGGGAAGAGTTAAGGCTTGAATGCACAGTATATTTTCATTAAAACTAAGTTCTCCTGTTCATCACTTCAGAGATGTACAGAATAGGGTGAAACACAATTTGAAAAAAAAGGTAACAAATAATATATAGACATACTGCAAAACAGAAGACATTGTGGATTTCCTCTTGTCCAGAATAGTATTACTCTAAATACCACAGTAAAGATATCTGCATACAAAGATTTGTATATATACTAAAAAGATTCTAAAAAATTAAAAAGCAAAACAAAAAAAAAAACATTTTTAACTTCAACTGTACAGAATTCTCTAGAATTGAGTTACATATTATGATTAAATGCAAAGTCATATATTAAAGAAAAAAAAATAATTCTATGAAGGACACAAAGGCCATGACTAGGGGGCAGAGAGAAAAGCAAAATTTTTCTTCTATTTTCCTTTTTCAGGATTTGAAATTGCTGTCTTGTAAACATCTGGCACTCCTTTAGACTGTGTTAGAGACCGTGGAGAAGAAATATTATGAAGCAATTACCTGATACACAAATCAGCCCAGATAACATAACAAAAAAAAAATCTCTGCCATAAGGAAATTCTCTAATATGTAGTATTACATATAATTACATATATTATTCTCTAATACGTAGTATGAGCACTTATCATTAGACATTGTGGCTATCCCCCCTCCCTCCTCCATTTCCAGTGAAATGGCCTTAGTTGTAGATAAAATTTTGTTTCTCATTTCTGAAAAGAATTCTTATATACAGCTCCAGCAACTTATTTTATTACTCCATGGTTACAGAGTCCAGTCACTTCCAGAGCTTGGAACCAAAACAACATGAAATTACAGACATTACTAGGAAAGAGCACAGCAGTGTTTTGCTATATGCAGAGTTTTTAGCTTAGCACTAATCTCCCCTAAACCTTCTCGAAGCATTTGTGATGTACACAGGCTTTATTTCAGGTATTTCTCTGACTTGCAGTTCTGGTAGTATCAAATGAGAGGTTAACACATTCAACTAATTAGGGTTACTTGAAATTCAAGCACATAGACAGACGTGCACACCATCACCTGTTCCTCCATGACCTGCACAAAGAACAGAATTTCTCAAACTGTGGAATTGAGCTCTCTAGAAAGATGTGTTATTCTAAGGAAAAGGCTGGAGCACAGAGAAAATTAAGTGCTGCCCACTTTTCCATGTACTCCTGGTGGTTTGGTGATTTCCAATACAGAATCCTTGCATTCAGCACAGGCTGGCAATGACCAACAAAAAGCTTTGTTTCTCCAGCTATTCAAAACCAGCCAAAGAACAAAGAGTCAAACGAATTAAAGCTGTTTTGAAATTTAATTGTCCCCTTCATTGGCTGACAAGTGTTCTTCCCTATGCTCTTTACAGAGGGAAACAATCTGGCCAAGTTTGAGAAACCCTGAAGCAAAATTAGAAACCACACATTCAGTGTAGCTATTTCAAATTTTATATTCTAAACTACAGGACTTAGTCAATATTAGTATTGCAGAGAATTAAACACACTCTTGCTTTTCATATACCAGGTAACGTTCAGGCTTACGTGCAATCCTTAGTCGAAAGAGGTGACTGGAACCGTGGCATTTTATTTCTTGGGACAGTATCTGATCTGTGCCACCTTGAATAATAATTGTAATCTCTTAAGTAAGCATCCTTAGAAATAGAGGGATTGTAATTTAGAGAGCTGTCATTATTGCTATGCAGACAGTTATTGTACCAGCAGGTACTTGTTAGTCCCAGGATTTCTAAGAGTATTAGAGAATTACTGATTTTAGTGAAGCCTAGCCACCAAAAAATCATCAGAACTGTCTCTGCATGCAACTGGATGACAAGAAGAGAAAGACAAGGGAAGAGAAACAACTGTTTGTGCATGTGGAGAACACTGTGATAGGGAGCCCAGCCAACTCTCACTTGCACCTGACAATCTATTCCAGAATGTTTAATTTTGTCACTCTGTAAGTCAAGCACTGGAATTTCACATGGTCCATTTGAATATATTGTCCAAGGAGGACAACAGTGTCCTAGATTAAAACTTGGGAACTGTAGCTGTATTTTGAAAACAAAGGTTCTAAAAGGCAGTGTTCCAAGTGCCTCTTCACAGCATCTGAGCAGCCCATGGGGACTTCCCTTTCTGTTTGAAGATGTGAACCAGATTCACACAGGCACAAAAACAAAGAGCTGATTTTTGTCAGGGTAGAGTACCACAGCATTTCTTAGTGCAGAAGTAGACTATTTTTTCAGCCAACACTGAATATGAGAACTTTAGGAGCAGCTAGTTTCTTGCTTTTTTGTATCACTGGAAAAATTAGTCTTTCCAGATGGTAAAGGAATTTCAAGGTGATATAAATGAGGCAACAGGTGCACAATTACATTTCCTGTAGTGTAAAGAACAGATTTACATGAAACTTGTCATTTTTTTTGCAGTTTACACTATATGTCTTGTGGGCTTAAACTGTGAGGAAACAAGAGCCAAGAGGTTACTTTCCCCCCAAGTACAGAAGGCCTGGCTTCTTGCATTTGTGGGAGCCACACAGGTTCCACTGTGAATGTAGTGTTTTTACAATCTAAATTCACAGGACATTCTCCTGAGAGTTAGCCAGGGATGAAGTCACACTCTCCACTTGGAGAGGGACAAAACCCAGATGAGGAAGGAATGTCAGACTCAGCAGCAGAGTGCCACAACATGTTCAAAGGGATTTCTTGTTTTGGATCACATTGAATCAGAAGAAGCAATTATGACAGAAAAAGAAGCCATTTCTAGGAACCTCCATGATTTCAAAGCAGATGATCTAACACTAGACACAGCATAACTTCTGTCACAGTAAAACAAGCACCTGGGAGGACAGGAGAAAAATGAAGTTCTACCAAAAGACATTATCTGCAGGTCAGAAGTGCAGAATACTGCAGTGAAGAAGGATATCTTCCACATGGGCAGTAGAGAATACAGATCAGAAGGCTCAATATCATCCAGCTGTTATTTCTCTTACAAGCAAGAGAAGAGAACCTGGATCAATCAAAAAGGTACAATGGAAGGTGCTTGGCATTGGAATTTTGATTTATTTGACAGACCTTATCAAGCACTAGTATAAGCATCAAGAGAGGAAAACTAATCTCCAGGTATGTCATAATTTCCTGGCTTTTGTAAATGATAAACTGAGTCATGCCAGCTGCCAGTTACATTCCTTGATCACAGCCTTTTAAAATTTAGGATTCCAGGTGCTTATTGTATTGCTAAGCCTCTGAAGGACTGATAGTAGATTAAAATACTGTGACAGCAAATAACATTCAGACCACGTCAACCCAGTAATTCTACATATAACTGTTGAGTGACACCAAAGCACACAGGTGAATTTTACAAATTTAGGATTTTCAGATTCAAGAAGTCCAGATGTGTGAGAAATCTGACAGCAACTACAGGCAGAGCTGATCTTACTATTTTCTCATGGGCTGGCATGGCCCATGACTTTTGGAAGACTAAACTAACACGGGGACCAAGTGTAAAGCAATTTCAAGGAACTGCAAGAATTTCTTTACCATCTGTTTTTCCTTTCAAGTGCAATACATCAAAGCAAAGCAGAGCTGGCACCATCAAAGGAGAAACACTTCCACAAGAAGCTCCCATCACATGAAGACCATGGTACTCCAGCATGCACCATGTCCAAGCCACCAGACAGGCAAGAGAGAGCCACTCTGAAGTGCCATTCTAGGGGTCCAGCCCAACAGGACATTACTGGGTAAGTGACACCACAGGGAACTTGGACACCAAGGAGGCTGAGAGAACACCCAGAGACTGAGCTGATCAGCAGCTTAAAGGTGGGAATCTCAGTTTTGTCAGCTCAGGAAATGTGTGTGACTCTGCAGACCTGAGCACCTAGACATGTGCAATCTATAAACTTGTATGAACTGAAAGTCTGATTAAGGAAGAAAGGGAAGATATGAAACAGTATTTCCATGAATATCTGGAAGAGAAGGAGAATTATAACATGTCTGGAACATGCATCAGAGTACATTTCATTTTAACCAAATTAACAGGTGGACAGATATGTAGTACACATATGTACTACATATGTGCCCCTGCTGCAAATAGAAGAAAACAAGCATTTCTAGGACATAATTCACTTGATCTACTTTAGACTAAAAATAGGTAGACTCTAAGTAGGTTATGCACTTATTTCCCTCTAGTTACTGAAAATTAAGTTTTATGGTGATTTAGCAATAGTGTTACACAGCCCACATTGGGAGAGATGAATGCCATCTTTCAAATCTTAAATCTAAAGCCTTTTCTAAGGCAAATATGCTTTTTGGCAGCTGTATTAAAATTCATATATAAAAGATTTTTATGTGTTATATTGTAAAATGAGTTATTTCCAGGTGGAAAGATGCTGTCACTCAGAATAAACCATGATCAATCAAAGACTATTGTATCTAATAAAAATTAACAGACATGTATGACTTGAGAAAGCACCCTAAGAACTGCTACCTTGGATGGTAGCAATAGATGAAGTTTCCAATTCTAAATGCCCCTTGCCATTTTGGTCAGAAAAGATTAAGACATATATACTCACAGATTCCAATACATGAAGCACAGTGACACCAAAGAAAAATTACTTATTCTAATATTTATGAGGAAATAAAGATATTTCTTCTATGAATGAAAATCATTGTCATATCAACAGTGAGAGAACTGGGAACATTTTGATGCACAAAGAACTTCCATTTCCTGAAAATTCAGGTGGAAAAACTGTTATACCAACTCAGAAACTGAAAAATCTCCTGAAATAACAAATCATGGTGAAATCAACTGTGAGCCCACAAACACTTCCACCCATCCCCTGCAAGAAGTCCCCTCCCTAAACAAAACCCACAGAAATGAAGAAAAATGCTGGCGTTATAACAGTTAAAATGACGTTCTTGCCACAGCATACAAACATTAGTTGGGAGAAGCAGACAGGGAGGGGGTAAGGACACAGAAGTGTGTCCCAGAGCTGCAGCAGTGCCCCTGCAGGCGGGGCTGCACTCACATGGAGTCATTGCGGGCCAGCTGCCCGTTCTGCCGCGTGGCGTTTTCGCTCATGGAACGCTCTCTCTTCAGCCTTCCCACCGAGCGCACCTGCAGCAAAGCGGGACAGGAGACATAAAAGCCAGAGAGTTCCAGGACACAACACCGTGCACTGGAGGTCTGT
The DNA here is from genome assembly GCA_013398075.1 of Notiomystis cincta. Taxonomy (NCBI): domain Eukaryota; kingdom Metazoa; phylum Chordata; class Aves; order Passeriformes; family Notiomystidae; genus Notiomystis; species Notiomystis cincta. The sequence goes on along the minus strand of VZRX01003969.1, from coordinate 6,944 downwards.
CAGTCAGATCTGCCCTCACATACAAAGGCACATTTTCATGGGTTTCACAGGGATTGGGAGGAAAACAGCTGATGACAGATGTAGAATTGACCTCCAAACTTACTGCAATCCTGTTGCTACCCATCCATGTGATCTGATGTCAAACTTAGGAACCAAGAGAATTTTGAATATTCTCTGGAGATACTGAAAGCCCTCTGGACACAACCCTGAGTAACACGCTCTAGGATGACCCTGCTGAGGGAGGCTGGACTGGATGACCTCCAGTGGCCCCTTCCAGCCTTACCCATTCTCGGATTACTTCCTATCACCAGAGATAAACACATTTCTATTGTATTTTAGAAGTATATAGAATATGTAGCTTCATAAATAATTTTCCATTTTTGAAGTGTCAGTTGCCGTTATTCACCTGGATACCAATGTTATACCATTCTTTGAAGCTGTTTTTTTCAGAGTTTGGTTAAAAGTCATTAATTCTGTGTGGTGTTACATCATCTGGCTATCCAGTCCAGAAGTTAACCACATACATATAATGTGTAACTATATACAACAATCTTATGTTTTTCTGATACTTTGTGAATCAAAAAAACCCTTGCAGCTTTCTCTTCATCACAAGGGTTTTTTTGTTAGAAGTATTTGGAGTAGTTCTAATTATGACTTTATTTTTGTAAGTAGTGAGTAAGCTTGCTGAGCATGGCAATCCCAGGCCATCTGCCACTTCAAAGTCTAATCAGAACTACTATAGTGCTAATAAAAATATTTTTATATTTTCCCAACATATGTCAGCACCAAGTTGATCTGCACCACAGTAGAGAAATCATTGGTCATTTCTTTAGTAGAATGCCTCTCTGCTAAGGAAAAAGCAAAATAAGTACTGGCCTCTTCAGTTTGAGGTGTCTGCTGTGGAGGTTTTTCTAGGTCCAAAAAATCTAGCGGTCGATCACTAAGAGAAATAACACGGGGAGGAGTTTTCAGTGCCAGTGGTTTGAATGAAGTAGACTGAAGAATATCAAGGTCTGCTGGTCTGGAAAATGGAATGTCTTCACTATTACCTGCAAGAACATCAATTGTCAATAGAAGGCAAATTGCTCTGAAGCCTGAAGGCCAGTGCTTAAAGTTCAAAAGGACATCACAGTGGTTACTTCCCCTGCCTATGCCAAATGATGAAGTACAACCTTTAACAGGTCTTGTATGTTAAAAACTATTGTTAAAGTGCTCATAGACACCACATTAACTGACCCTTATTTGAGCAGTTCCTCTGAGGACAATGATCCTGAGTAACCCTGAACTACATCAACTGTTATTGCAAGTGAGAGCACTTGAGACACAGTGGTGTCTTTGACTGGGGACATCAAAGCATAAAATATATGCATGTCACACATTTTGCAAACTGTTAGACCTTCAGCAGTTCTGGATCTGTCACTGTAAAGCCCATGACCACAAATACAAAAGTAATATTGACAGAGTACACTCATAAGAGATAGATTCTTAAGAAAATTAGCACTCTGATTAAAATCAAACACATTTTGCACGACAAATATAAAGCCCATTCCCAAAATTTGTTATAGTTACTTTAGCTTACAGTTAATTACTAAAAATCAGGTATAAATCAATAAACATTAATTTTTTCCCTCCCAAAATAGCACAGTAAGATGAAACATCAGCAATTAAACCTTCTGTTCATAATTAATTCATCAGCTGTCTCCATTATAAGCTACACCAGAACTACTCATGAAACATTTTCCGGCCTTAAAACTTCCCAAGTTAAAGAGCTTTAACTGTTTGAACACCAAAAAGCATTTTATAGGTGGTTCTTTTAAAAATGACATATCAATGTGTGTTTTGCACGCAGAAATGCGGGGCACCGACCGAGGTTTTCAGCTGAGCGCGATGCAGACCTACCTGCCACTACAATCCGCTCTGGAACCTGCATAGTCACACTGGCATTCGGGAATCCTTCCGGGTTGCCCTTCTCCAGGTCAGCGTTTTGCGGCGCCACTTTGAGCTTCTCGGGGACCCTCATGCGCTGGCTGATGCCCTCGGTGTACTCCATCTCGTACTGCAGCCGGCTCATTTCCGCCATCTCGGCAGCCGGCGACGGGAACGCGGCCCCGCTCATCCTGCCAGAGGGAAACCAAAACTCTCAGGGCAGCACGGGAATCCGGCAGGAAGCGTGGGAAGGAAATGCTCCCTTCTGATTACCAGGGAACAGGAGATCCCAACTGAAGAGGCTCATTTAAAGGAACAAACTACGCAGTAAAATTCTGTAGTCACAAGGCGCTGAGAGGTGCAGGCAATGAAAGAAGAACAAAGTGACGCTGTAGACAACGCTCAAATTGAGGGTCCTCAAATTGAGCCACGACAAATTTAAAAAAAACAGAACAAACCAACCTAGAAATTCTGCAGGTAAGGTTCTATTCCTGGCTGGCAGAAATAGAAACATAAACAAAGAAACACATCAAAGAATCGATAGGATTGATAGGAAATTTATTTAGGATTGGTGAGAAACCTAAATTATTGATTTGCATTCACAAATCCAGTACACTGGTGGTTGAGAAAATGGCTGAAGTCTCACAAAACTGCATGTTGCAGGAGGGGAATGACAGAGAAGACAGCCTGGGCAGCAGCCTCCTGCTCACTGTCAGTCACCCAGAACTTACCCCATCTTACAAGGACAAAGTTCCTCATCAACAGCCTGTCAAATCAGCTTGAAAACTGAGAATATTCATAACCCTTCCCAAATGCAGCAGTTCTTGAAACTTCTCACTTCTACATTTTTCTGTAAATTAAAATCTTACTTTTGCAGAACTGATACAAGATGGGGAGGAGGGAGAACAAGACTTTAAACTTAAAAGAGTTTGCCAATACTTTACATTTTCCTAGAAAAGGAATGGGATTTCAAATGAAGCAGTCAAGGAGTTTCCTAGAAACTGGCTGTGAGAAACTTACTAATACAATTGCTGGGAGTTGTGTCAAAGACCAAGGTAACTGGGAGTTTGAGAGAAAAAGAAATCCTAGAGCTGCACGTGGAAAGGGACCTCAGAGAGCTGGGAGAAGTTGATCAGCTGGGCAGTGGCCAGAGGACCTTGCTGATGGCTCAGACACAGATCACGGTTATGGGCTCGGTTAAGAGACACCCTGAAGCTGCACTTGGAGAGGGGCTGGAATGGGGCTCCCAGAGGAAACACTGAACTGCAAGAAGTGGTTGTGGGAAAATGTTCATCCAGGTAATGGCTGGCAGGCTTGTCAACAGCTCACACTGAGATGATGATTATTTTTGAGGTTAGGATAGGAAAACACAGTTTCCAGACATATATGTAAATACAGTTTTCCTAGCAAACCTGCCTATGCAAAGCATGGCTTACTCTAGCACAAAATCTATGAGTGCTGTTGCTTAAGTAGGTCCCTAAATGAAGTAACCCATCCTGGCAAAAAGGCAGGGTTTGCCACTAAAATTGCAGCTACATGCCTTTACTATTTTTGGCAGCAAGGCCACATCTGATGCTGTGTGTGCACTTTGCTGAGCTGAACGTGCAGAATTCTGAAAGCAAAAGGCCTCAGTGCAGAGCAGCTACAAGGCAGGTGAGACAGCCCCTGAGCCCTCCCTCCCACCACCTCACACAGGCAATCCTTCCACATTTATCAATAAAACCTTCAGACAATGCAGAGAAGCACAGAGAAGGATCCAGACTGTGTAACACTGGAATGCACACACAGGGAGCATATCCAAGATGTGATTCACCCGGCAGTCCATCCTGGGAGCCTCAGTGTTACTTGCAAGGCTTCCTATCACCAGGGATCAGATAAAGTATCTCATTAATCCCCACGTGTCACTGTAGCACAGTAGGAGAACAGGTGATCAGGGAGCAGGCAAAAAGGCCACTGTGTAACCTCAGAAAAAAGGTCTATGTAAATTTAAAAAAAAATTAGTTTTAAAGGAAGTACTTGAAGTGCTGCACATTTAATCTACCTGTATTCTTACTGTTTGTATCAAGTGAAAGTGAAACAACCCATTTAACTGGAAATAAACACTTTATAGCAGTTTAAGAGGTGTTTAAGGATCTGTCACTTCCAAGCTTTTAACCTTTTCACGCGGAGTTTTTTCATCCCTGCCCTTTGATTTTACAAACTAGATTTGTCCCTCTTGCAAGACATTGGCTAGATCAGCCAGTGACATGAACAAAACACACAGCCTTCTGGGATTTCCAAAAGGTGCTTTTCATTTTAAACATTGTCTGTGATCACTAAAGCATTTCCAGATCTAATAAAAATCATAATGTCAAGAGAGAGACCAAATTTTAAGAACTTACAGTACCCAGAGCATAGACTGGCAACAGCTTTAAGCACACTTGCTGCTCACATGATGTGATAGAAGGTGTTTCCCTGCTTGCTCACCTTGTCATTTTGAAATACCTGCACGGCTCCAATTTTAGTGATCAAGTATCCCTGCCCCGCAGCAGTGTTTGCACCACAGCTTGGCACGGCTTTTGGACACCAGTCTGCACAACAACTGCTTGCCAGCTGCAAGGTAGAACCTACACAAAGCCAGACAGCAGTAGAAAGTATTTATAAACTAAAGAGCACCGTGTGGGTTTAGCAGCACTTGCCAAGGACCTAGAGATACAATACCTCAGTATCTCCCTACTCTTGTCCACTGCTTCTCTACTTTGTGTCACTGAGAACTGGATTTCCTGTCAAAGTGATTTCAATTTTTACTCCTATTTACAAGAGAACAGCAAAACAAGAAACAGTGAGATTTCAGCAACAGATAAAACATTTTAACCAAGCTTCTGAACACAACAAAGTTATGTTTTTTGTCATGTCCTTCTTACACAAAGCATTAATTTTACAGAAAGCATTAATAATAAATCAGGGAGATTGAGGATTTAAAAATTGATATTTAAAGAGGCATGATAATAGAAGTCTGAGAATGATAAGGCAACAAAAATTCAATCACAAATACAAATAGAGAAAGTTGAAGTGCAAATAAGCATCCAACAGCATTTAATGAAAAGAAGAAAGGAAGGAGGAAATCCAGAGGAAGATAAGGCAAGAGAGGAAAAGAGGATATAGAAAGTGAGTTTTATGTTCAGAAAGGCACAGAAGTACCTCCCTCTCCCTCTCCTAAACATGAACATCAACAGAAGAGATGAGGATGAAGCAATGCAGACAAATGTGAGGGATGACTGGCAGCATTTTGGCCATAATCAGACATTGGCCATATCTCTGCTGCAACCGGGAATGCTCTGCACAGTGTGGAGCCCCAGGTACAAGACGAGGAGCTCTGGTAACAGAATAACTCTGCCAGCACTGAGATCAGGGGAGGTTTTACAGCCCACACCGAACTGTAGCTTCTGCAGCTCCATTTGTTTGTTCCTGATGTGGCTACTTCACAGATCCTCCGCTCAGAGCACACCAGCTACAAAGTGTTCCCTTGGCAAGCGTCCAGATACCCTTGGACCAGTAAGGAGAAAAGGAGGGCTCGGAGCAAAGTGAAAGATACGAATTAAGGACCCAAAGGACCCTGTTCTGGGGCCCTACACCTGTCAGGATCCGGATCAGAGAGGCTGTGAACCAACGAAGCACGAACACAACAGTCTGAGGGAAAGGAGCACCAGCTGTGGGCTAAACGATGGAAGCTGTGCTGTAAAGTACAGTTACAGGTGCCGAATTTGTACAGCACACTGGTCCCCTCCTTAGCACTGGGATGACATCAACAAAATGTACCCTTTACACACAAGCAATGCTCTATGATCACAAAACACTAAAGACTGCATTCTTTCGAGTTTGTTTTGCTCCAGCAAAAGGTTTTAACACAAAATACTTTTTTTTTTCTTTGTAATACCAAAAAAATTACTGGAGAATATCAGAAGAGAAACGTCACTCTGATAAGCATTCTTCTGGAACACCCAACTATTCACTGCGCTGTGGCGCATTCGGAAAACAGAGGGGGTGGAGGTGCTTCCTTCCCGTTACGGGGGTCCTCACGGCGGCTCAGCCGACACTGCCCGCGGGAGCGGGGAGCCCACGGCCTCGGCGCTTCGGCCCCGGGCGGGGGGAGCCGCCGGCACAGCGCCCGTCCCGCTGCCGAACGCTCCCACACGGGCCGGCAGCGACCCCGGCACGGCGGGAGGGCAGCGGCAGAGCCCA
>VZRX01003968.1:31083-48812 GCA_013398075.1 Notiomystis cincta | reverse complement strand
GTGTGACCAAAGGAAATGGTCCAACTTATAAGGATCTAGTGTTGAGAACAAAGGTAAGGTCTTTAATTTGTAACTGGAAGTGCTGAAGGTGCTCAGCTAAGGGTTTCAAAATTAAAAAGCTGTTTAAGAAGGTCTTGATAACTAAAGAGGGATAATTCAGTGCTTCTGAATTGAGAGTAATGCAAATATAGTGCTACATCAGAAATGAGCTGTGTAAATACCTTGTGGGGATTGGGGTGAACATCACCAAATCTGCTTGTATGAACTGTAGAATTTGTGAGACACAAAAAGACATGGGCAATATTTTAAGGAGGGAAAGAAAAATTTCTAGGGTTAGAGCCTGCATTTAAACTCAGCCTACAGGAACAGTTTGCATAACCAAAGCTGCGACTGGGTTGTTAAGGTAGCCTCTCATGAGTTCATCCAGTTCTAATTATAAAGCCACATTATTATACTCTGTGGAAATATCAGATACAGAATATGAACCCAAGAGCAGTCCTAGAGGTTTCAGTCTTCACAGTTAGGTATTTCCTTGCTCTGGAATTCTTAAGAGAATGAGTCAGATAAACAGAAAGGACCTGGCTCTGAATTAAACTCTGTAGCTCTCAAAGTTACAGTGCTTTCATTTCTCTCTTCTTCTCCAATTATTCTAAGACTTTTTTTCTTTGAGAAGGATTTAAATGTACTGAGGAAGCACCATTTTCAAATTCTAGTAGGTGATTTCCAAACCTCATTAACAACAGCCAAGGTGTGGAGAGCACATGCTTCATGCAAGGACTCTGGATCACTGCTCAGTGCAAATCTGCAGAGCTTCTGTGAGTTTTGGGAGTGCTGCAGATTTGCACCAGCTGGGCGTGCAGACTTGCCATTTCACCAGCACATATGCTAACCCTGGCAGAGAACTGAAGCCCAGATTGTGAACTGCTTCCTCACAAGGATGAACAACTACTCTTAAGCAGTTAAATTGACTTCACTGAGCCTCTTAGGTGAAGAGCTCCTTACTGGGGAGAGTGCAGGGTTCACAATGCAGCCCTTAATTTTTATCCTGTAAATAGCTGCTGGGTTTGCTCAGTGCTGTGAATGATCATTGTTTTGCAGTGGATGACCAGAGTGGATGATGAGATCTGAGACTAAAGGAATCAATACCTGCTAACACAAAAATAGAGAAAGAAAAATTCCTTTTACCTCAATTCCATTACCTCCCTCTAAAGAGATGTTCCTTCAGCTACACAGCAGCAAAAACAGATATGTGGTTCTGTTTCACCAAGCCATCAAACATTATAAAAGTCAGTTATATAAACATTTGAAGCTGGTGACATTTGATTCCAGGGCTGTGTGGGCAGCCTCATTTACAGCAGAGCTTTCTAAACAGGCAATCCAGTTTTCCAGGTAATTAAAAATGTTTGCACAGGCTAGTAGATTTATCTTTTGAAACCATTTTGGCACTAGTGCTCTCCAGAGTGGTATCAGTTGACACAGTGCATAATCTAGAAGAGACTAATTGCTGCATGATTTCTAATTTTTCTGCAGTCATGTAAATGAGCTGGAGCCTGCACAGGTGGAGCCTATTAGAGTGAATGATTTTGCTCTCATGTTGTTATCTTCATTTGCTGTTGTCTTATCAATTCAGAGTAGGGGATGTGCTGTCATGAAAAGCAGGCGAGGGAACAATGTCTGACTGAAAAGTCTTGTTTCATTATTTTTTAATTCATATAGTACTACCTGCCTAATGCAGTTTTCTGATTACCATGAGAGGCAGCCAGTAATGCAGTTTTATTCAAATAAGGGAAGCAGTGCTTTAATTTAACCTAAGAAATCATCCACATTTCTTACTAGGAAACAAGGATTGTGATTCAATAATACATGAATTTAATAATGCATAATGGTAGACTTTGCAGGTACTAAATAGCAAGATCAGAATGAATTAGTATGCTATGTTGTTCGACGGGAGTCCGTCTCCTTTGCGCATGTACTCTTCCTCTGTCCCTCTTTTTCTTTTCCTTCAGCTATTTCCCTAAGAGATAGGATAAACAAATTGAGTTTTAGTTCCTGAAACCCTCATTACAGATCTCCTAAAACTCTTTTAGGCTGTGTAGGAAAGACTAATAAGATACTGTGTGCAGCTGTCCCATGTTATGCAGAAACTCATGTCTGCAGCAAGAAAGAAAGTCAAGTAATTCAGTTTTCCAAGACAGAAGTCCTCAGGAGGCCTGAGCAGCAGGGCACTGCTGTGGCTCCTCTTAGAGAATCATTCCAAGATATAAGTGCTCTGCTAGTTACAGGTTAGGTGCTTGTTCCACGCCTAAATAAACTCATAGCTTTGTGCCAGTTATCTGTTAATATGAGAAGATGTTCTCTTTCCTTGGGCTTCTACTCCAGCAGGTTTCAGACAGCAATTACACTTCTATTGTGTGATGATGATATGTAGCTCTACTCAAATTAATTTAAATTGATCTGCCCTGGGTATTCGTAATACTACATGCAGCCTTTTATGAGCCTTTTTAAGTCTCTAGATAAGGGGAGATGCAGGATGAGAGGAGAATCTGTATTTACATCTTCTAACTAGTGTGGCTCAGTTAGGACACTAATCCCTCAGGGCTTCCCCCTCCATTCTTTAGCACCTGAACCTGGCAGGACTTTCTCCCTCTCATGGTTAGGATGGACTGCTGAATCATGAATCCTTGTGCTTCACCTCCGTTCATCAGGTATGACCTCCAACAAGCTGGCTGTTCACACAAACCTCCTGAGTGTCTATTCTTTTATCCTACTTGGAAAAGGAGGCACAAGATCCTAACAAAAACACAAAGTGAGGGTATACCTTCTCATTCTGACCCTCCTATTTTATGGTCTTTGACTTCCATGGCTTCCCCAGTTCCTCACCATTTCAATGCCTCTGTCTCACCCAGGTCGCCTCTTGGAAAGGTTTGGGATTGCATTATTTTTCTTTTTTTCTTAATGTCCTTCAGTTCAATGAGTCTTGCATTCCAGCTGGCTGGCTTCACTGGTAGCTGTCTTTGTTTTAGGTGAGAGGGCTGTTGTCACCACATGCGCACATGAGCACCCAGACCTGGGCTCATCTGGAGGGCTGGCAGCTCGAGAAGAGTTTTCTGTAAGAGCACATAAGCAAGTGTGGAACAAAGAGGAAAAACAAAAAGAGAACCGTGGTCCCCATTCTGCTCTCATCAAAAGGGTATGTAGATCTCAGTTAGTTTCCATTCTGCAGCCCTCAAAAATGTTTCCTCAGTGGAATGCCATTGGTTTAAGTAGACTTATTCCTGATTCACACTATCTTCATATGTTTATAATAAAAATTCTTACCAGTGCCATTAATACCCTGCAGATTATCCAAACTGAAAGAATTTTTTTGCAACAAATTCAACTTTCATCATTTATGCTTTCTGTACACTCCTTGCATTTCACTCATCACAAGCAATAAAATCTTACTGATCAGTTTCACTTTTATTTACAATCCAATTAATTCCCTTGCACAATGTCATCCTGTTTAGGTTCACGACATTGGAATGAATTGGTCTGAATGTTTTTTAGAAGCAACCTAGTTCCATTCCTATTTTTTGCCTTTTTATTTTTTAAGCTGATCGTCCTGTTTTATTGGCAGCTTAGGAAATAAAATATTTGTATTCCTTAATAACATTCCTCCTAATTCTAAAATGCCCCTGGGAAAGCTCTGATTAACTGTACTACATTCAAATGCAGAATTATCTAATTACTGTTCCCATACCGAGAACTTCCAGAGGACAGGATTATGTTGTTTTTAGCTCCTTTGTGTTTGCAGAGTGCTTCTGTCTAACATCTGTGTGTAGAGAGGTGTGTAGGGCAGGGTGCACACATACAACAAATACATGGGTGAAGAACTACAAAAGGTGACATTTTGTTCCTTTTCTATCTAGGCTCTTTTGTTTAGTATTAGTTTTCTTTTCAGCAACAAATTTTGTTCATCCTCTGTGGACAGAAGCTTGCTTGAAGTTGTAAAATAGATTTCCTCTCACATTGTCCTGTTCAATAAAACTCTTGTTCCATTGTGGAATCTGTGGAAGCCTTCTCTGGGGACAAAGCTAGAATGTGGAATTCATTACGTATTGCCCAGTGCTCCATGTGAAGTACTCCTCCGGATTCCTTCAACACAAAAACGTACTTTATACCATTGCAGGGGCTTTTGAGAATTTTGAAGTAAATCCAGCTCAGAGCTGGTATATCAATGGCAAATCCTCTTAGCTCTGGTTACAGGAGATCAGGATGTTATTTCAGCATTCATATTTGGGAGCTGTTCCATTAACACCTATGACAGTAGATGCGGGTATATATTTGGCTGCTGTTTAGGAGGATCTGTTTGATGACTTATCCTGATGACAGGGTTTCAAATTCTGTTCTTACTTGTAGCTCTGTATCTCCATGGAGGCTGCTAGTTTAATATTTCCAGCACACCATCATCTCTCTGCCAAGGCTCAAAGGAGACACTCACTGTCTTAAATCATTGACACCATATCCTGTTAACATCCTTGTATCCCTAAAATGTCCTTATTCAGAGGTGCAGTCTTTAGATGTGGATTTATTGCAGGGACTAGTCCCGCTCATTAGCACCAGCCCACGCAGTGTCGTGTGGCCCTTTTCTTTCCCCAGGTAACTCATGGCTTGTTTCCCCTGTCCTGTAACTTGTGGCCTGCTTATGGCCAGGCCAAATAATTCTTTTTCTAGGGCACTATTCACAGGGAAAGATGTGAGGAGGGTTTCAGAGCTTCCATTCCTTCCTGGTTTGTATTGTGTTTGTAGGGTGTCTTGTAAGAGAAGAGCTGCTCAGCTGTTGTTGGGCTCAGATATATGGGTAGTGGAGGGGTAACTTGGAAACCACCACGGAAATGAACGGTGCAAATGACATCAACAGAGACAGAGCTCATGAGTGAAGGGACCCAGAGAGATGGTTTTTCCTGGGAAACCCTATTTAGAGGATTGTCAACACTGAATTACATCAGTGCTGAAAGTGATATTTCATATCCTGGTGTGTATGGAATTTGGGATAATTTTCCAGGCATTTTAGTTATAGCTCAGCAGTGAGTTTAAACAGATAAATACTTACCAACTTGTCATTCTTTCCCACTGCCACTGTCCTCCATCAGCTCATCTAAAAGCCTTGAAGGGCGTGGAAATTTCAGCTGATTTCAAAGCTGGCTCACTTCGAATGCAAGTTCTGCCAGCACATTTCTTGCTTTGGGTCTGCACTGAGCTGTTCAAAGGTCTGTGTTCTGGATAGCAGCAGAGATAAGAAATACTTCTGTGCGTCCAAGCCTATTGTGGTATGCAATGATGGAAAGGGTTTTTACTAGGGTGATATTTGGCTCAGTAAAAATATGAAAGAGCAGAAGAGCTGGTAGGGAAATATTGTTGCTTGTGTGATTAGCCATTTATATACTTAAACCACTTCTTAAATAAGGACATCTCTTTTTAAACATCAAAAAAAATATGTAGCTTAATTGATGCTGTTATTTAGCTGGTTTTCTTGAGAATAATTTCCTATGTTTTATATCAGAACTTCCCTAATGAACTGACCTTCTGTCCTCATTGTCAGCTCATCCTTCTTCTTTAACCATGACTCTTCTGATATTTGATGCTTTGCATTTGCTTTCATTTTTCCCTTGATCTTGCAATTCCTGAAGGCACATATTCAAAGAAAATACTCAGTTTTCCCTTAAAGAGCTAGGCCTTCTGTCTATTGAAAAGACTGTGAAGATGTGGCCATTAGAGAGTATCACATCCATGAAGGCATAAAAAATGAGTTTTGAAGTGGAGTATTTTCAGTATGTCACTCATTCTCAGCTTATCCTATGATTTCTGGGTGACTCTCCTATGATTCTGAGATGCAAGAGGCTGCAAGTTTGGTTTCTTGTGTGTGTGTTAGGGAGTGGAGAGTGAAACTTAAAGTACTGATCATTTTAGATGGGGTTAAGCACAAATGTTTGAAGTTTTCAGGGTTTGTATTCTAAAGGATCTTAATCAGTATCATTAAAATGCAAAGGTTTGTTTCATTGAGCTTTGAAAGTGGGAGTTGTCATGGACTGTGTTTATTACTGTTGGGCATTTGAGGTCAACACAAACTCGTTTCACTGCCTGAACATGGAGCCGTAGGTGTCTCTTGTCTTCAGAGATATTCCAGTGGANATTACTGTTGGGCATTTGAGGTCAACACAAACTCGTTTCACTGCCTGAACATGGAGCCGTAGGTGTCTCTTGTCTTCAGAGATATTCCAGTGGAAACAGGGAAGGGAGCATAGTCAAGGTGAATGGAAGATGCCCTCATGGAACAGCGTGAGCCCCTTTCAATTCCCCAGTGTGGGAGAATGAGCTGAATTTTGTGAAAAAGAGGTCAGTTTGTCTATAAGGGTAAAGGTAACAGAGGAGAGGGCAGAAGAAAGGAAGGAATGAGGTGAAGGTGAAGATAGGCTGCAGTCAAACAGCTTTGGAGCAGGAAGATGTACTTGGAGGATGTTTCTGTGTGTCCAGAAGACTCTCTTTTGGCAGAGTCTACAGTTTCTCTTTGAGGTTTCTTCTCTGGATTTGGCCTTGTGGAGGAGGGGGGCTCCATGTGGAGTTTGTGGGGCTTGAAAAGCAGTGGCTGTCTTAGGGACTTTTCTGAATCATTGGGGACAATTAAGCTGGGTTTTGGTATTCACTTTCCTAATGTATATTTCCTCTGGTAATTCTCCTTTCTTTTGGTCTCTCAGCAGTGAAATGATGTGATCAGGAGCTACTCCTGTCTCAGGTGTTCCATGGGTACACAAGGAGTGTTCTGGAACAACTTCAAGGATAAAAGAATCAGGAAGAAGGATGAAGCAGAGCATTATAAAATCAATGTTAGCAATCTTTGTAAAGGACAAAGTTGTACAAGGTTTGAGTGACAAGATTCCTTCTTACAGCACAAGTCTCCACTTTATAGTTTGATCTCCAGATGGCTATGATTATTCTCAATCTGGAAAAAGTATATCAATAAAGATTTTGGGGTTTTAAATATGAATTGTCTTTTAATTGAAACTATCAATTTTTTTTTCATTTTGTTCAACGATAAATTCAGTAGGGAATTGTAGATCCTTCCTACCAGAGAGGATTGATGTCATAATCTCAGCTTGTTAGCAGCATCATTTGTAAATGCAGGACAACTTTTTTTTCTTTAAATAACCAGGTAGAAAAGAGAAAGACTTGCTGAAATTGGTTAGAGCAGAAACTCTGTACTGGGAGAATTAGACAGTCCTCCTCCATCAGTAAAGAGGAGGTACTGTATAGATGTAGCTGCAGAGAAGTGAAAATCATGAACACTGGTGCATTGAGGCTTATGCTGGACAAGCAGAGACTGTCCTCTCCTGGTATCAAGGGAGAGGAAGCTACAGGAAGGAGGCTGGCTTGTTTTTGTAGGAGGAGACAAAAACAGAACAAGAATGATAGGGTGATGTGCCGGTTTGGACACAAATCCAGGAGGAAACACCCCGGAAGGGAGTCTCTCTCCTCTCTCCTACCAGCTGAGCAAGCAGGTTCCAGCAGCCCCCACCCCTCACGGGTTCGGGAGAAAGAATTTCTCAAACGAGAGTGAAAAAAACCCCATTTATTTAACAAAGCAAGTTCCCCCCTCCCTTCCCAGAGGCGGAGGTCGGTGGGTTCCCCACAGTTCTCTCACATGTCCCAGGCCCAAGGCCCGAGCCCAGCCGGGCCCTGCCTGATCGAGGGGTCCCAACCACGAGTCCCAGAGACGGTGAGCTGGTCTCGGATGAAGGAAACGAGCTGAAAACCGTCCAGAAAGGAGCAGAAGCCGCAGAGGCAGATCTCTGTTCCTCTCCAGCCGACAGCTGAAAAGCAAAGGTTTAGAGCAACCCCCCCCTCCTCCGCTACCAGCAGAGGGGAAAAAAAGTCTCCAGCTGGGCAAAAATATGTAAACATTCCGGCTGCAAGGTCAGGCGAGCTGCCGTGAAGAGTCCTCCCGGCTACAGTCCGAAGGCACAAAAAAACCTTCCAGCAGGCGATAGGGAATACAAGATCATCCCACGACAGGTGATTATTCAAAATCTAGAATTCCTTTTTTTTTTTTTTCTTGTGGCCAGGACTTGCTTGATTTTGGTACCTCCTAGCTCTGCCTTCTTCAGGAAGAAGATGAGAATAAGAATTTCTCAGCTCTCTCTTGTTCCTCCTTTCGGCATTTGCTCTAACAAGCCACCCAGAGGGTCCTTCTTTTCAGTCTGGCAGGTCACAAAGCTTCCCTGTAGCAAGGCAGGCCCAGTGTTCTGTTGTACCTGCTGTAACTGTATTTTCTGTCAAATTTGTTGTGGCTTGCAGGCACTGTGTTCTTCAGCCAGCACCCTCAATACAACTTTTTTTAGTGAGGAAATTCTGTATTACAGCACATCACCCATGTATCTAGGAGAAAGAAGACTGGTTTTTTTGTTACATTTTGTCATTTCAGAGGGAAAGAAAGAGAAAATTCTGTTAAGCACATGTTCTTTCCATAAATGATAATGGTGGTGGATTTTAACATCTCATTTAAAAACTCCTCTCTCAAGACACTTCCTTTCTGATTAGACTGAATGTCATAACACTACATTTACTGTTTGTTAGGGCAGTACTACCCTCTAGGGAGCTTCAAAAGTTATGCTGAAGGGATTCAGAGGTAAAGGTGCTTTCTGGGTTTTGCGAGAAGGAATCCAGCCAGTCCTGTAGATCAGCAGGTCATCAGGAGTAGAATGACTGTGCAGGTCCAGGAGATAAAAAATTAGTTCCGCAACATGGAAACACATCGCTGCTCTTGCAGTGGCAATGGATCTGCCTGGAAATGTAACAATTCGTAAGACATGTATCCGAAATTGTATTGTTCGAGAGTGGAACAAATTAATTAGACTAAATGGAGACTTTGGCTGTCATGACTCCAGTGAGAAAATTCACAAGCTGACTTTCTAACAGCTTTTCTTCTTCTGCCTGTGTGGACTAGGGTTTTCCGTGCCTTTTTTGCTCCCTGCCTCTTCATTCAAATCTCTTCCCAAAAGCTAAGGGACTCCTGCTTCTTCCCTGGATAAAGGACTAGAACCCAGCAGTGAGGAGGGTCTGAAGTCGAGGATGTGCCTTTCCAACCTCTGTGGTTATTCACAGAGTCAGTTTCTCCTCTCTGTTGAACTTAATCCCTCCTTTGAGGTCTTTTCAAGCTATTCTTGATGTGCTGCTCTCTATTCCATCCCCACAGCGAGAGGGATGCAAATAGCATGTTCCTGGAGGGGGAAGAGACCCTCTTAGTTGCTTTCAGGAGCAGAGCTGAGTTTCACTGCTGTGCTGACTGTGATTCTGATGATTTCCTCATGTTAAATTGCCAGGTGGTTGGAGTAATTTTGGCTGTGTTGCTTTTTTTAAAAAATTTTTATATTATTATTTGAAGTTTCTGACTCTTTTGCAAACAGGAATGTATCAAGGGAAGATGAAGGATGTGAAGAAGTAACACTATTGAGATTAAAGGGCCCAAATTTTACCAGCAATCATAGCAAATATCTGACTTGCTTAAGTGAAGCCAATTACTGTATTATTGCCTCCTTTTGCACTATGCACAGTAGGGATGTCACTGGATAATGGTTTGCATGTAGAGTTAATCACTTTGATGCATTTCTGACTGATCCCAGCAAATTATGTTTTGGTTCCACTATATTAAACACAAGTGCAGGGGATTATCATTAATAAATCTAAGGCACAGCATGCATAAATCTTGAATAAATCAAATATCAATTACATAGCAGTATCTACTGACATCTGCTTTCATCAAATAATATATTTGAAATAGATTTTATTCCACTTTATTGGAGTCAAAGGAATGTTAGACTGGTGTGCAAAGACCCTTGGTCTAAAGAGTTGGGTTATGTAGGAGTGCTATTGCTTGCTGAGCAACATAAAACAGTTCTTTTTTTTTTTACTGCCTTTCATTTTTAGACATAAATAGCACATTGGTTTCATAGGGTAGTTCACACAGTAAAGGAAGGACTTGTATCTTTTGGGAGAAGCTCTTCTGCATGTTCTCTTTTCAAGTATTTTATGAGAGTTGGTTCTGATGAAGCTGCCATGTACTTGCAACCTTTTCATGTCACAGCTGGCTGGGTGGGGTGAATCTGGCCTAGGATTTCCCTGTGGGTTGTGACAGGTGGAAAGAAAGTTAGTTAATGCCTGATTTCAAGGGAATTACAGAAAGGGAGGATTAGGTGTGGGCAGAGCTCAGTAGCTGTGGGTGTTGGAAGGCCTGTGGGTAGTGTGAGTATTTATCTCTGAATACATCATCTCCCTGCCAGGGACAGGTGGGTGTTTCTCTGGCTTGTGGGAACACGCAAAGCAGGAGTTTAAGGCGATGGTGAGTCCTCTTCAGCTCTCCTTCCTCTTCCTGGCTGCAGAACTGACTCCCTCTATTGTGTGCCTTCCCTGCCTCCCTCCCCTGGGTCTTCCTGCAATGCCCCAGGGCGAGGAAGGGCTCCTCCTGGCTCCCTCTGATGGCTGAGCCACTCCTCCAACAGGGCATGGAGCAAGTAGGTAATATGGTGTTGGCATATCAGTGCAGTCTTTTCAAATATTTTGGCTTCCCCTTTATTTTCCTTTTCTTATCAACTACATCTTCACCTCATTTCCCAATTAACGGAGACTGATGCGGTGACCAATGACAGGACCTGAGAAAATGGCATAAAGTTGAGTCAGGGGAGGCTTAGGTTGGATATTAGAAAAGGATTTTTCACCCAGAGGGTTGTTGGGCACTGGAACAGGCTCCCCAGGGAAGAGGTCACAGCACCAAGCCTGACAGAGTTCAAGGAGTGTTTGGACAATACTCTCAGGCATAGGGTGTCACTCTTGGGGTGTTCTGTTCAGGGCCAGGAGCTGGGCTTGATGATCCTGATGGGTCTCTTCCAAATCATCATTTCCCATGATTCTGTGACTGTGAGCACCCCATAACATGAGAGCACACTCTCCTAGTGAAGAAAAAACCCAGAAAAGATAAAACAAGTATGCTCTGAGCACTTCAATTTCCAGCTCTGCTCAGCCTGCTGAACTCCCATGTTTGCCTTAGCTCCATGGAGGCATTTCAGATGTTGGAAATGCTGCTTAACAAGGCCAGTGGATCTACAAGTTTAGTTTCATGGGCTCTCTGGATAGAAAAAATTCATCTGAAGACCCTGGGGACATACCAGACATTTCTTCAGGGTTTTCTGTAATACAATTCAACTTATACACAGATGTTTTGAAATATGTGCATACACTATATTAGGTTTGAGTACATGTAGGTGGATTTAGTTCTCCAATATTAGTTCACCATTTATACAGTGTGCTTCTTTGTGAACAAAATCATTTAATTTCTGGCTGGACTTGTGTTGAGTGTGTTAATTCTGCGAAAATGTGCAGATATCAAAACTATATTGTGCAATCACCAAGCCAGAAAGAAAGTAATAGATTTTCTCAGGGTTTTTTTTGTTTGTTTGTTTGTTTGTTTTTGGTTTTTTTGAAAGATCTGTCAGCCTCTAAATTAGTAATTTCAACAACCATAAAATTCCTTGTCGATGTTTTTTACAGAAATTTTTTCCTCCTTAGAAATGCTGATGGCCAGTATTTAAGGAGAAAAATGGTTGTGGCTGAGCCCGGAAAGCATGTGGGTGCGGCACCTCCCTGTCTGGGGGTTTCTCGGGGAGGGGCAGAGATACCCGGAGGGGTGGAGCTGGTGCGGGCTGGGACGCAGCCCGGTCCTGCTCGCCGGCTCGGCCTTCCGGAGCCCTGCCCTCGCCCTGCTGCTGCTCTCGGCTTTGGGAGGAGGACGCGTTGGGTAGCTGTGACCAGGGGAAGGAGCTCACTCATCACCGCGGTCCAGCCCAGCCTGTTTCTCCTGCTGCAGCTGCAGAGGTTGGTGCCCTGTTAACACCTCGCTGAGAGAGGAACTCTTTTCACCTGGGGACCCCGAGATCCTGAACCCGCCTCTCCCAGTTCTAACCGGACCGCATGGCTGCTGCTGCCTCGGCCCCCACCGCTGCTGCCCCGGCCCCGCCGTTTCTTCGGCACTGCTCCGAGTTCCAGCTGCACCAGCCTCGCACCCCCACCCCGCCTGCCAAGGTGTCCTGGATTCCCAGCTACAGTCACGGAGCTTCCAGCACATCTCAGCCACCACCCCGGGATCGCTGCGGTCGAGCCGCCATTGGCGTCTGCTCCCCGAGCTGCCCCACAGCGCCCCCTGCAGCCGCGGGGGAACCATCGCACCTGCCCTGCCCAGCGGAGCCACAGCGCCCCTGCCGGCCGGGACCGGAACTGCACCAAAGGGGAAGGTGCCTGACACCTGAGAGCAGCTGTCAGTGGGTTCTCTGGTTCTGGTTTTGTTGTCACCATTATAGTTGTTGCCTGTTCTACCTCATATAAATACTTAGTAAAGATCTGTTATTCCTATTCCCTATCTTTTCCTAAGAGCCCCTTAATTTCAAAATATTACTAATTTGGAGGGAAGGGGATTTACATTTCTCATTCCAAGGGAGGCTCCTGCCTTTCTTGGTAAACACCTGTCCAAACCGCGACGTTCCTTTAACTTATGCATTCACAGAAGCAAAAAAGTTTCTATCCTATGGATTTATGTATTTAAATACAGCCTGCTTTCTCTTGTGCATAGTCCTGAAAGGCACTGGGAGCCTTGTCCAATTTGCAGCCAGTGCAAATCTTTACCCTGATTCCTGCAGTAACACCAGCAGGCCTGTGGACAACACAGCACTCAGAGCGTGGAAAGTTAAGAAGTGTATGTGTAAAGAATTTATAGGAGTACTGTCCCTTGGGAAATGTTTGAAAATATCTGACACTTGATGTAATCTACTGCATTCCAAATGCAAAAAAACCCACAATGCTCTTTAGAAGTGTTTTTCTGAGCCCCAGGGATGTCCTCTGGCAGAGATGGTCCACCTGTATCCAGAGAGAGAGGGATTCTACTGCAACTAGCAAAAATAAATACAATAAAATAAAAAGCAACATACCTGCTGGTTTTGTTTTGGTGGTGAGAATATTTAAGATGTTCAGCAAGCACACTTCAGGCTTGTGTTCAAGTTTGATTCCTTTCTTAAAAGAGAGTGAATTTCAATATAAGACTTTAAATTCTCTTCCAATCTGCCTGGTATGATTCCCATTGCCTTCTGTGGACGTTGTACCTGTGCAATAGGAAACAGGTTCTTATTCCCCCTTTCAGTTTAACAATTGAAACATTATATTAACAATTAACATTATACTACCTCTAACTGCTGTCAGGTATAATGATCTGAACCTGGGGGTGACAGGAGGGATCTGCAGTGGTGTAACCTTGTCTTATCTGTGCCCTGTTAAGAGCTGTAGTTCACTTGAAAATAGGCAATGTTCAGCTTTTGCCTGTCACTTCTTTTACGTGTTTGGTTATTTTGTGGTTTTTTTGGGTTGTTGGGTTTTTTTTTGTTTGGTTTGGGGTTTTTTTTGTTTTGTTTTGTTTTGTTTTTTTTTTTACAGCTTTGAAGAAAATTCAAAGTAAGAAGTGGTTTTTAAGGCAGAGATCTTCCGTCTGAGGAAGGGATCCAGAATGTTGAAAGAGATGTTGCTCTGACTGTAGGAAAACAGGACCTGGCCCATGCCACTGCACAAGAGGATCTTTAGAGGTTTTTTTCTCTCACAGATGTTTAAATCATCTTGATTTAGTATGGGCATTGTTGTGTGTTACCTCGTGTCTGCTGCATGTACACATGTGTACGTGTGCGAGGGGGAAGCAAAAGCTGAGAGCAGGGAGGTATTTCACAGCCAACATTTGCAGCCAAGTCACATTTCTAAGTGCAAGGAGAACAGCAATTTAAATTTGATTTTTTCTTTTTCTCTAAGTGAGGCGTGTGCAGCATGAATTTGATCTCACTGTATGACAACCACCTTGCCCACAAGCCAGGAAGGTTACATTTCATTTTGTACAGTCTCATTCTTTAATTTGCTGCAATTTTTTGTCTTGATGGAGTTTCATCACCAGCCATGGGCTACTAGTCTGGAATGGATCAGAGTTTCAAGCTCAGTCACAATGTTAGATGATGCAAAAAAGGGAGAGGTGAAGGGAAAGGTGGAGGCGAGTACAAAATGAGAGCAGCCAGAACTGCCAGCAAGGAGAGCTTTGCCCACTGCTGCTGGGCTCCATGTCTCTGGAACAGCCCCACAACTGCCAAAGTACAGAGATGTGGATAAGTAGATAGAACATGAGGAGGTGCTGAATGGGCTGTTCCATACAGCCTGTCCTCCAGGCTGATCCCAGACTTCCTGTCCCTATATCAGCCCACGGGGTCTTGACCTCCCCTTTGACATAACCTTTGGGCCCACCACCACAGTTTTGAAGGAAATGAAAAAAGTAGACCCAGGCTTGTCATGTGAACCAGCTCAGTTTAAGGAGAAATCTTTCCTAAAATGAGCTCGTCCATAAGACTGAGTGGAATTTGAGTTGAAAGGAAAAGAAACACAAAGAGTTAGTGTAAGATAGTGGGAAATTAAAAATACTGCCATTTCCCTGGCCTTCTTTCTTTTTCTGTGAGTTTAATTGGTATCCAGCAATTATTTAAACTGGCTAGCAACTGTAGTGCAAGTATTTACAGTCATTAGCAACTCCTCATGTTGGAAAATAAGCCTATTGAGTATTAAATTAAGTCAGACTGCTTAATTAATACCATCTAATGGTTGTCCTAAAGAAATTTCCCTACTTGTTGGTCTACATGGATGGCAGAGTACACACTCATAAGCTGATCTGTGGGCTTTGAACCAAACTGGCATGATGTGTTACTGAAAGCAGTAAGATTTGTGTGGTGCAGGCAGTTTGCAAGGCCTTACTTCTGCAAGGATGAATGTGGCAGGCTTCCCAGATCTTTTATATTTATTTATTTATATGTACGGACATATATAATCTACCTTTTAGTTAATTAGCTAATGTAAAGTGCTTTGAGGATTAAGTGCTATGTAAGTGCTAATTATTATTATTATTATCTCTCAGTATGTCTCAGTAGACAAGGTCAACCAAGAAGACACTGAAGAACATTTCTGCTAATGAAGGCTGGGTAGACTGTTGGCTCTTCATTTTTCTTCCCCACCCCCCTCCCTGGGATGGAAGATGGTGATGGGCAGTAGGAAGGACCTCCTTAATGGTGCATTTTGGTGAAACCCTGGACTGAGGAGCCCGGTACATGTCTGCTAAGGGCATCCTTAAGAACAGGACTGACAAGTTTGTGTCAAGGAGGACTGATGTGCATCTAGTCCTGCCTCAAAGGACCAGGACATGTGTGGTGGCTACTGGCAGTCCCTCCAAGACACCAAATATGGTGGCTGCCTTCTACAGTCTGTCAGTTTGGTGCTGTCCTGGGTCCGTGCAAGTTGAAATGTCCATAAGCTGAACGTGCAAGGCATTGGAAAGGTTGTAGGGCATTGAAAGTGTTGTAAAGCATTGGAACACACTGCTCAGGGAAGTGGTGGAGTCATCATCCTTGGAAGTGCTTAAAAAACATGTGAATGTGAATCTGAAAACACAGTCCAGTGGTGAACATGGTAATGGTGCTGAGTTGATGGTTGGACTTGATGATCTTAAAAGTCTTTCCCAACTTTAATGATTCTATGATTCTAAAATGTGCAGTTGTTTCTGGCCCAGCAGGAAAACTTCCCACAGAGGTGTTGAGGTTTTGCCTGCGATCCTTTTAAGAAACTGACATGACGAGGTTGCACTGTTTCATTGCCCAGCACCCCCTCTGTGTGGTTTTAACCCTCCCAGAGCCAAGCGGGCAGAATTTCTGCCTTTGGGCCACCAGATCTTGCAGCCCATGCAGGAACACAGGCTGACTTTTGCATTTGACACAGATTAATAATGTGCTTAGCACTGCTTTGCTTTGTTTGAGGGGCCAGCGAGGGGCCAGGTGCCAGCAAGGAAGTCTTTTGCTGCTTGGCACAGATTGTTCCTCCATGCCTTTACCTTTCACCAAGTGGAGTTTTCCCTTTTTCACTTCTCTCTGGCTTGATATCATGTGAGTGACTGTTAGGTGCAATAAGAGTGATACAGTGTGTATGAAGAGTGCCTTTCAGTCTTCTTTATGATATGCAGACATTAAATAGCCCTCATAAAATCTTTTCAACTAGAATGTATGTTTTTATTTAATACATACACATAAATATATTTAGAGAGGTCTATGTGTATGTATATGTCCAAAAGAAAGAAGTAACAAACCAAGACAATGAAAGGTTAAAGAGAACCCCCAGAAACCTCACCCAGCATCAGACTCCATAACTTTTGGTCAGAGGTTTTCCATGAGAACAGCAAAGCTAATCACAATTCTTTATTTCTAGGCATCTGACTAAGATTTAATTACTCTTAATTGTTTATTTCCACACTTGCACCAAGGTACGTCCATGGTAATATGGGTGTGTTGTGTTGTGATTTGATGTGATATTTGGTTAAGCATATCTTTAATTGCTGGCAGGTAGTAACTGGTTCTCAAAACTTCTGTTGGTCAAGATTGAACTATTATTCCTTGTCTTCTTTATCAAAAGAAGAGATATCTGATTTTGGCTTCATGGCATCCTTTTATTTATTTTTGTTAAAATTTGTTAAAAATATGGATAGGGGAAAGAAAAGATATTAATTAAAGCACTAGATGTAGTAAATATAAAGTACTGCTTTCAATTTAATATGGTTTTCTTTGTTTTTCACTGCAGGAATTTTTTATAAACTCCATTTTAGCTTTAAAGTCTCTTAAAATAACCTTAAATTAATAGGATTAATGTTTTTTGGTGGGAAAAAACAAACACAGTTGAGAGAGTCTGGAGTTGCTATGTCTGTTCTTGCAGCTGAAGTTCAAGCCTTCTTTCAGGACAAAGCAAATGCATGTGAAAGGGGAAAGAAAAGATGAGGGAATTGTCAGCACCTGAGACAGAAGCTGTTTTTTTTTTCTTACTGGCTGCTACAGACTCTGCCCTGAGACCTGACAAACTCAAATCTGCTGGGTAATTAAAGGCATTGTGTCTTAGTCTGCGTTTTGCTTGGTAGTCACAGAAGCCTTGCAAAAGATGGAATCATGCCTGACAAGGTGAAATCATTTTTTATCCAACGGACAGCAAAAGTCAGGTTAAAAAGGAGCAGAAGTAGAGTGAGGAGGGAAAAGGTGAGAAGGAGCCACCAGAGAAGCAACGTGCAAGGCTGGTGTGGCTGGTGTTGTAGGACTTTTTCCCCTCTAACCTGCACACTGATCCTGAAAGGGATGTGTGTCAGTAAACTTCTCCTAACTACGACACATTCCGTTGAATTAGAGAATTAATTAATTAGTCACAGAAATTTCTGTTTAGTTATAACTTGTATTGTTTATGTGTTATGTACAACATGCATGTATGCATATGTATAAAAAAGTTAAATATATGTGTGTGTTATGCTTAGATCATCATAGCATTTTACTATATAATTATGAGTTATTACATAATTCAATTACAGTAATTATTGAAAAAATAATATATCATTATGCTATAATATGATTGTATTATTATATATATGTGTATATATACATAGTAGCTCAGGACATATCTTGGGTGGCTGAGAGAAGGTTGGACATTGTCGCGGTTTGGACAGGTGTTTACCAAGAAAGGCGGGAGCCTCCCTTGGAATGAGAAATGTGAATCCCCCTTCCCTCCGAATTAGTAATATTTTGAAATTAAGGGGCTCTCAGGCAAAAGATAGG
>VZRX01003968.1:0-30548 GCA_013398075.1 Notiomystis cincta | reverse complement strand
GGGATCCCCAGGTGAAAAGAGTTCCCGGGATGCCTCGGCCGGCAGGGTGGGGGTGCAAGCTGGTGCGGCTGGAACTTGGAGTGGTGCCGAAGAAAAAGCGAGGCCGGGGCCGCGGCGGCAACCACGTGGTCTGGTTGGAATTGGGAGAAAGGCGGGCTCCGGATCTCGGGATCCCCAGGTAAAAAGAGTTCCCCTCTTGGCGAGGTATTAACAGGGCACGAACCTCAGCAACTGCGGCAGGAGAAACAGGCCAGGCTGGACTGTGATGATGAGCGAGCTCCTCTCCCCCGGTCACAGCCACGTGTCCTCCTCCGAAAGCCGAGAGCAGCAGCAGTGCAGAGCGGGGCTCCGGAAGGCCGAGCCGGCGAGCGGGACCGGGCTGTGTCCCAGCTCCTCCCAGCTTCACCCCCCGCGGGGTCTCTGTCCCTCCCTGAGAAATCCCCAGACAGGGAGGTGCCACACCCACATGCTCTCTGGGCTCAGCCATTTTCTATTGTTTCTCCTTATGTACCGGCTTATCGGCATTTCTAAGGAGGAAAAAATTTTCTCTAAAAAACGTCGACAGACATAAATCTGAGTAAAACTCAGTTGCTGAATTGAAGTTAATGAAGCCACCAAAGGTGCAAAATGAACTTTCTCTTTTCTTTTTCTTTAGAAAAAAGTACCTATATTTTCAGGGTAAATAATTTCATTTCAAAGGACTTCTGGTAAATTCACTCAGGTTAGTTATCAGGACCATCCATTGCCAAAGAAAAAAATCCTGTATCAGAAGGGTTACAGTGAAAACGAAAACATAAAAGCACTGAGAAAGGTGGTGAATATTTGGAATTACATTGTTATGAGAGATAGTAAATAGGCTGTGTGAGATACTGATTAGCCCATAAAAGTGAAGCTTGGATGAACCTGATAATGGTCTGAATGGTGCGAAGCAAGTTTCCAAGCAATGACTTTACTGCTGTTCGTACTATTGGAACAGGAGGGTACTCCCTGAAATAATTAGGCAGCAAGTTGAAATCAGTGAAAAGGAAGTTTTCCTCTCTCCCTGCTTCCCCAACACCCTCAGTGTGCAATTGTAGTGTGAAACTCCTTGTCACAGGATGTTGTAGAAGCCAATGGTATAAATGGGTTCAAGAAGGGATTAGACAAATTCATGGAGGAGAAGTCTACTGGGAGCTATTAAACATGATGGTCCAGATGCAACCTCTGGCTCAGGAAGTCCCCAAACTGCTGATTGCTGGAATCTGAGAGGTTATACTAGAGGAGGGATCAATGTAATTGCCATGCTGCTTATATTTGCTTCTGAAGCACCCAACACTCCCTGCTGGGGAAAACGAGATACTGGGTCGGATGGGCCATCAGTGATTCAGAATGGTTCATCTATTTTTCTGTTCTTGATTGTTCTAAAATGAATAGGGAAGTTACCTCGTTTTTCTCCTCTCTGCAAGCTGAAATTCACTAGTGCCAAGAAACTCAAATTTCCAACTGCTTGGGCCACTCAGGATGGGCTCCTCAGAGCCAGAAACAACACAGCACAGCTCATTAAGTATAACATGTTCCATGCTGGCCTCTGTGGCTGCCTGGGGCCAAGTGAGGCAAGCAGCCCAGATCAATGGCTGGAACCACATCTTCTCTCTGGGTACAAATGCCTATTGGCTTATACAAGTAGAGATAGTTAAGCAAAGTTGACTCCAAACTTGGGGATGGAAACTGAGGAAGAAAAAAGCACGTTGCTTGCTGTTCCTACTTCTGTGGAGCAGGTAGGAAAGGATTAAGCAGCAAGGTTGCAGATGGAGGAAGGTTTAGCTGCCTGCACATAAAATACCAGCAGTTACTATTCTCAAAGCTGAGCAGAGACGCTTGGAATTTGTGGGTTTGTGCAGTATTTGCATTGTTTCACCTGTAGTGGTAGAGGGATGAAGGTAAACTACTATAGATCCAGAGCCATGACTTACGTCCTTGCCCTAGACTGGTGCAAAGGCTGATCTCACTTGGCCTGCCTGTAAAGAGGCTTGTTCACACTAAGGGGTGAGTTAAAACCACCTCACTTGCCTGCATAGCATTGCCTTGGGAAACAGGAGTGTGTTGGCCAAAGTGACTTCAATTAAATCTTTGGCCAAATTGAAATTCATGTTGAAGAGCTAAGAAAGGAACTGACTCTCATTAGGTTGTCTGTCGGGCAGCATCCTCCAGGGTTAATTCTGCAGGGGGTTGTGTCTAGGGCTGGGTGCTGTGTGCTTAGGCTAAATTATGGTGCAGACTGCAGCGATTGCCCCAGAAGAGAACTTAAACCCAGGGGTCTGGACACAAACCAGCTGAAGTTGGAAGCATTTTGGAGGCTCAGGTCTGCTTTTCAACCCTGTCCAGCACATATGTGTTTACCCAAAGTCATGCTCCCCTCCCGCTTCCTCCCCCCCCTCAGCATCCCCTTTCCCTAATTTTTCATGAATGTTGCCACTGGAGATTTGTATATGAGAAAAAAATGAGGTGAAAAAAGCAAAGGGAGGAGGAGGAGGAGGAGGAGGAGGAGGAGAGCTGTACCTCTTCTGCAAATGCAATAATTCAGATGGGAGAATGCACTATTTAAGTTTCTGCCTTGATGTGTGTATGTGAAACGTGGCCAAGTTATGGTTTCTGTGGGAATTGTACGTTTGAATTTTCTGCCTTTTGTGTGGTTAAATTCTCAACCACAACATTGCATTAAATAGTCAGGCCTTTTTTTATATTAGTTGTTGTACCCATAAAGCTTAATGTTTTGCTGCTTTCTGAAGGTGGGAGGGTATTTGTGTGTTTTTCTGCTAGGGCGATGACATGGCGGTTTACTTTAGATCAGAGTGCGGAGGATGCGCTCGGATTTCTGCCAAAGCAAAAGGAGGGGGGAGGTGTTGGGAGCTCTTTCTAGTGAGAAGGGATGGCTCAGCAACAGAGGTGTACTGCCAGACCAACAGCAATTAGCCTCAGGGACAGGAACAGGCCTTGGGATTTCCTGTTGTGATACTGAATATTACCTCTAAGTAAGCAGTTCCAAATTGTCTCCGACTGGTAGAGCCCACCGTTTTTGTCCGCTCTTCCCTGCACCTTCTCTCCTCCAGATATTTGCTCTGCAGCCTCTGGAAGCTGATGTGAGCGACTTTTGTAGGAAAACTACACTGGCCATCCAGTAAAACCAGCTTCGCCACCAGCATTAATTGCTGCTGGAGCTGAGACTCTCCACACAAACCAAGCACTGATGTGATGTGAAGCTTTGGTTTCCTGTCAGCCCCTACAGGAACCTACAGAAGGTCAGAAGAAGCATGGGGGATGCTGGCACCACATCCATTCTGTTTGTCTGAGGCTGCCAGTGCTGGACATTTTAATGCCAGTGTAGATAAGGGCTGTGGTCCACTGAAATGTAAATTAGAATGGTTTCACAAGAAGTGTTTATGTGTTGTGCCAGCAGTAGGCTGAAAGGTGAAGGCTTAAACTTGACTAATGTATTTTCTTTTAATCAGTGACCAGGAAGAGAAAATGGATGTTTACAGGTCCTGTGAAACACATTAGCTTAGGCTGGATTCATTTTTGCAGCTCTGAGTAGTCTCAGGGATTCACAGGCATTAGAAATTGTCTCCTGTAGCACTGAGGGATGTGGAATAGGCTGGTGAAGGGAGTGTGCTTCTTTTTACTTATGTGTTTTTTGGACACTGTTACCAAATTTTTTCTTTGAAAACACAGGCTCCAACTTCCTGTACCCCCCAAAAGTAGTTACACTTTTCAGACCCTGGTCCTGGTGGAAGTCAGGCAAAGCTTGGAGCTTTGCTGGCCCTGTTGGAGATGGAGATCTGGGAACAAAGGGAAACCAAATCACCACAGTGGTTTATTCTTTGTGGTAGCTTAAACCATCCTCTTCCAGCCTGCTGAAAGTTATTATCTTCATGAAAGGTTATTATCTTCTATATGGAAAATGTTACCTTACCTATCATTCCTGCTATCATTCATACACCTAGTGAATCCTTTCCCACATGAACACCCCTGGTATTTTTTGCCTTGATGTGCCTGTACACTCCTTTCCAGGCAAGAAGAAATGATCCCATATTTCAAATCTAAGGTTGTCCTTCTGACCTTCCCACTGTGTCTTCTCACTGTGTTTTGAATTTCCACATTTCCTATGGGCACAAACTTCCAAACCAGATGGAGGTGGAATTTCTTTGCTCTTCCTTTTTCTCCCACAAAGAGTGTTTGGGTGCTTTTGACACCCTGAGCCTGAACTGAGGTGGGTGAGGGCCATCCTATGCGTGTACATCAGTGTTTATCCCCACAGGATATGCTCAGGGCTCTTGTTCTCAGGCCTAATGGGTAAGTAAAAGGCAACTGGTTTTAAAACTCCTTTAAGAAGAATGGAAATACATTTTCTATTTTAACCCATCAAGTCCTTGAGCAGCTTGTGATGTTTTGAAAACGCAAATGTCCAATTTTCTTCAGCGTCTCCAGAACAAAATCCTGTGCACTGGGGCGGGTGAGATTTCCCTTGGCCTTTAGGAGAGAAGGGCTTCAATCTGTATGTGTCCTGGTAGAGACGGTCTGGGTACTTCTATGGGTTTGGCCCCTTGACAGGATTTTCTGGTCTGCTGGAAAAAGTTTTCTTCTCACTCTGACTCTGAGAGCTCTAAGGGCACAGGCAAGGACACTGTCAGCAGGAAAGCTGAGTTTATTGGCTTCCTATCCTGTGATTTGGTTACTTTCTGCCCTTTTTTGAAACAATTCTTTGGTTTTGAAAGCAAATGCTGTCTATAATAATAAAGTGAATTGGACACTAAATTTCTATTAATTCATAAAAACTAAAATAGAATCCATTAGGAGTAGTTTGGTATTGGTGTGAAAGGAGATGTAAATTATCTACTATCATGCTTGAAATGTGAAAGCTAATCATGTTTGGCATCAGGCCAGCTACCATTAAAGTAATTATTTTTAATCATCAGCTTTTGGTGACATGAATACTCATATTTGTTGATTTACTGTGGAAAGCACTTTACATTGTAAATAAAAAGCTGAGAAAATATACATTTTGTTTCAATAATAATAACTTTTCAGATAAAAAGACATTTGCTTTTATGAAGCCAAAAGAGTCGGTTTCTGTCCCCACATCAGACGATATAATCAGCCTGATCTAATGCCCGTCATATTAAACGGGAAGTCCACCAACTGCAGGAGGGCTTTCAATCCTATTCCTGCTTGAACAGTACATTTTTTATCTTTTAAAATTACCAATAATTATTAGCAACCTGAACCACTGCTGTTGAACATCTTTTCTGTTTAAGCTGACATAAATTCAAGCAGGGGTTTTCTACGTGCAACCTATGTTTGATGATAAACCCCATAAAATACCGTAAATGGTCGACATGAACTAGGTTAAAATTCCTAATTTTACCTTGTTTTCATTAGTTTTTTAACTAAGCTAAGACTTCTAATTGCCTATATAAGTTCTCTAAGGGAAGATATAAGTGCCTTGTTTATTTAGGACCACTGGAAATCACCTGTATTCTGCAGGAATAAAATTGTATATGCTGGCATTGCATGACAAAATATTACTCTGAAATTTGGAAGTATGAAAGAAGAGGACTTGCAATACATTCAGTAAACAACTTGTGGATATGACTGAAAATCTGTATTTACCCGAGTGCTCTATCTCCCCGAAATATGTATGTCTGGTTTGCAGAAAGTATTCCTTAATTTCACAGGCATAGAATCTTTTGGTATAAAATATACAACATTTAGGTTAAAATTACTTAATTAAGAAATTAGGGAGTCCGAATTCAGCATGTAGTGACTGGACAGGTAGTAAGTATATAAGCCATTCAGAGAGGGGAAAGGGTTACTAGCAGGTAAAGCAAAAGCAGCACAAAATAGTATGTGTAGGGCTGTTTGTGGTTTTAAGAAAAGAGGGGCTGTTTCCTGGCTGTTAATTACAGTAGAATAAAAAGCTTATTACAGGGTGTGAGAGGGCGTGGGACTAGCGTGTACTTGGTGTCTCAGAGGCAATTCCACCATGTGCATCTTGACAGAATTTTTTTGTCCAAGTCCAATTATAAAAGAACCGAGTAATGCAGGCAAGCAAAAAAAGGAAAGCAAACAAAAGCTCATCTCTCGATTCTCTCCTTAGGTAAGCAGATCCAACCAAACACAGGCTGTTTCCGAAGCCTAGCCATGCTATCTGAGCTGGCCACATGCTGGGTAGCTTGGAGGACCCGTCGGAGTGCTGTCTCCCATTTCCTTGGCACCAGCAACTCCACCACTCAGCAACCTGGGTATTGATTTTGTCAGACTTCAAGTAGCTTCCTTTCCCTCCACCTGTTGACCACGTGACATGTTGTGTTGCTGAGTGTAACATGGCTTGGCAGAGGTTCGCCTGCTGCTAAGGAAGGAGGTGTGCTCCACTGCAGTTCTGTGTCACTCTGTCCCCACACAAGTTCCATTCCCACAGCTGAGACATTCTCTGGGCCTCTCCTTTCTGTGGAGCATGGTCTGTACAACCAGCCCTTGTATGGTGATGTCTGTTTCATCAGGAGTGAGGAGCCTCTGTCAGCCTGCTCTTGTGGGGTGTGCGAAGCCCCCAAGCAGTCACCAAGCCCTGAGGTACAGCTGCCTCTGGACACCTCGTCCTTTGGAGCTTGAATTTGGGTCTTTACAGTCTAAAAATAGGGTACAACTGCTTAAAAAAAGGGTATTGGTTGGCCCATGGTTTTCCTTGTGGAAACATGCTCTGTGAGTGTTTTAGGTAATTTCTTAAAAGAATAAAACCCCAACCAACCAAAAATGGATAAACACATTGTGGGAGGAAGTTTAAGAATGTCTAGTGAGTGGTTTAAAATAACTTGGGTCAAAAGTAGAGATCAAAAATTTAAATAATGGTTTAGTTGGTTGTGAAAATAAAACTCAGTTGGATTTTTCTGAAGGCTTAAACATAAATAGATAATTGGGGCAGTGCTAAATCAAAATGCTTCATATTTTTGTGTATTTTAGTTCTTTTTCCTTGACAAAGCTATGAAAGGTGAAGATGTACTCTTTTCTGAAAATGATTCAGTCCTATGTGAAACAATAATTTAGGTAAATACATACTTTATTAGCAATTCTTTGAGAAAGGGATGTTCCCCAGACAAATAGTTCTTTAAATATTGTGCCTTATCCCGCAGGCAGTTCCAATATCAGCTTAACTGACTTCTTATCAGAATTGTAATGGAGAAAAAAGAAGTTCTGAAAATTTTACATGAAACTCTTAGGGAGAAAAATCCTTTCTTTGAGTTTTTTAATATTTGGCTTCACTCAGAAATGCATTGTCCAACAATTTCTAATTTTTCCAGCAGCTGGAAAAAAAAAGGGACTTGGAAATGTTCCTTTTATAAAAATTAACATGCATATTACTAAGTTTGGTTTTTTGGGATTTGTTTTTACATTTTATATAATAATACAATTGTATATAATTTTATATAATTTATATAATTTTATATAATATTTTACATAATAAGACAACATTATAAAATACCGAGAAAGAATTTGCTTTAAAAAAGGAAAATTCCAGATCTTTCACTTCCAAACACTATACTCTTTTGAACTGTTCACCCTACCGTAATTTTTTTATATCTACAGGAACATTGCAGCAAATATTGCATGAACTTGTTCAAGATTTTGATTGACTGTCTGATTATTTTCTCAAAGTTTCCTAGGCACCTTCCATTAATTTGGTAGCCCTTTGTTAAGCTTTCTGCACTCAGTTTTGCTTCCACAGCATTTTTCTCATCCATTTTCTCTCTGACATCCCAGCAAAAATGGTATTCTCATCCATGTCCTGCTCTCATGTTTTCTCAGATTGTTGGACAAGGTACCATTTAATTTGTTTTATAAAATTTAAACTTATCCTTCCCATGGCCATTTATACAGTTTGGTTTTTTTTTATCAGAAAGTAATTTATCCGCCCCATCTGTCTTTATGTGAAACACTCACTCCGCTCTCGGTGCTTTGCTGAACCCTCCCTCTCCTTCCCCTCATCAGTGTGCGGCTCCCGTGGCTGCAGCGCTGGGAGCCCCGAGGGACGCGCGGGTCTGTAGCAGTAGTGTCGGTGTGTTGGTGTGGGTTACCTTTGCCGTTAGCTAGATGGTGCTAAAGAATTTGTGCTTGTCATCGCTGAGGAGACCATTTGGAGTGCAATCCTCCTTTCGGTTCCTGGGCTCGCAGTTAAAAAGAAGCGCTTTTGCTTTGTCCTGAGTTCGGTATCTGTTTACAAGGAGCCTAAATCAGTGAGAGACCTGCTTTGGAGCTTTTACGAGTTAGGCCTCTTGCTTTTGATGACTTCAGCGCACTGTGGATCAGCCCCAGGAGCCTTACACATACTCTGACATAAAAGAGGTTTTGCCCACAGAGGAGTCCCTCCCTCTCCTGTGCCTGTTTCTGATCCTCAGGAGCAGCAATGGGCTTACAGCAACAGGCAAGCACTTTGCGTTTCGCTCTTGCTATGCCTGTCTTGAGAGAGGAAAGACTTCCTCTGCCTTTCAGAGCTTAACCCTGCAGCAGTTGGGAAATCTTTAGAAGTGAATAATTTAGAAAACAAACAAAACCCAACACCACCCCTCCAACTTGCAGTAAGTGCTCTTGGAGCCCAGGGTTCCTTGCTGTTTGAGCGCTGCTGTTTTGGATTAACAGAGCCCTGGCTCTGATAAATACTAACAAAGTGTAACGAATGGTCAAAGCTGCATTTACAACCCAGTGAGCTTGAAATGATTGATCTGGATGACATAATAATGATAACCAGTGAGATGAGGCATGCAGGACTCTACCCCTCCAGGTACTGGGAGGAAAGAACAGGTATTACAAATGACTCCACTTCTTAGGTCATCAGGTCATTCCCATTCTGATATAAGTGGAAGATAAATGCAAGACCCTTGCTTTGCCTCAGAAGAGCCCTGCAGCTGCTTTGGGCTGTTCATATTCTTTTGATAGTAATTAATTGTTTTGTACAGATTACAAAGTTTGACTGTGGACTAAGTAAAACTGAGTCGTTCATGACCGTTCTCTGTACTGCTGGTGATCTCAGCCTCTTGCCTGTAGCTCAAAGCATGGTGTAATCTCAAAATGTTGTTCTTTACAAGGCCCAAGTCACAGATGTGAAAGGATATGAATGTGTCTATGGCATGGATTTTGCCATCTGAAGGTTTCCTATTATCCCCCAGAATACTGGCTGGAGAATTAGCGACAAGACAACATAGACAAACCATAACTGAAGCTATGCTTTAAAACTTGGCTGCCTCTGGTGCCATGATAACATCTCCAACAGCAACGTGTCTGCTTATAGCCTTCCAGAATTAAGCTTCCAACAGACTTTCTTTCCTCCTACAAAACATAAGTGCCTATCTACTGGCCTTAGACCTGGCAGATGAGAAAGAATTAAGCCTTCCTTGTTGTGTTCATTTTTGTCTTTTTTTCTTCCTTTCAGTCTTTGACAGCAAAGACTGTCTGGATGTTCACATTCCTCAGCATTCCTTAAAGACAACTCACACTTCTATAAAATCAGCATGCCCTCCTGTTTATTTCTAGCAGGTTGCTTTTTCCAGGTAGGAACAAAAGACTTTGTACCCCTAAAGGCACCAGTTCAGTTATGGAAGAAGTCTATGGAAGAAGTCTATGGAAGAAGTCTATGGAAGAAGTCTATGGAAGAAGTGCAGACAGAAGATGCTCTCACAATGTTATGAACATCTTTGCTCTACATCTACATCAGGCCTGATCCTGATGTCTCGCTTTCCCTGGATTTACAGCAGGAAAGGATCCCTTTGGGACAAGTCCTCTCTTGCTGCTGTACTATTAGCAGCCACCAACTAATTCTTCCTTTCATTTTTTCTCACAAAAAAAAGAAAAAAAAAGTATGGCAGTCAGAATAAATTTATTCACACAGGGGCCAAGGAACACTAGCATTTTAAAAATACTGGGCTGAATCCTCAGCAGCATGAAAGTAAACAGTAACACCTTTGAAGTAAAGAGAATTTTCTCATTTACCGTCTGACAATTTTATTTTTTTTTTTTGATACTAAGAGCATATTCACAGTATCTACATATACAGGAGGATTTCTCCAGGTTTCCAATAACATTGACAAGGAGACAATCACTTGATTTGGAAGTGAATAACGAATTAAATATGAATCTGAATTGCTCTGTAGGAGAGACTATCTTGTATTCTCCCTGTCCACTGCAATCTCTTTGCCCTTTGCCTCTCACTGGACCATAAGGATTCTGCCAGCTTAAGCACCTGAAGCAAGGTGTTCAAAATTTGGTCAGCTGAGTATCACCTCCTGTCACCACTTTCAGCACTAACTACAGCTGTCCCTTGAGGAGTTCCTCAAAGCAGCTCCATCTGTTTCTCTAACCTAAAACACCCCTCCGCATCAGCAGTGACAAGTAGGACTGACAAGTCTGTGGATAGATATGAACGCTTTTCTAAAGATTTCTAAACTACCCCAAAGTTCTTTCACCCGTACAGTGTTACTGTATATGACAGCTGACCTCAGACTTGGTTCTCTGAGCAGTGAGTTCAATTAGCTTTAATACTTTCAACATTTAAATAGTTAACAGTAAGCAAAGTTCTTTAGAAGCGTAGGAGGATGGCTACATGTGCGTCTGCTGAAGTTGTCAGGCAACGATGGAAAAAAAGAAAAAAATATTTTAAAAATCTCTAATTGCTTCCAGACAATGCCTTTTGGATAGGGCTATGAGAGCGCAAGGGGAGCTCATGCTCTGACAGAGGGACTGCTCCC
Organism: Notiomystis cincta; assembly: GCA_013398075.1. Taxonomy (NCBI): domain Eukaryota; kingdom Metazoa; phylum Chordata; class Aves; order Passeriformes; family Notiomystidae; genus Notiomystis; species Notiomystis cincta. The sequence continues at coordinate 19,779 of VZRX01003968.1, read as the reverse complement.
AGCCAGAGAGGAATCAGCTGCAGCCCTGACATCTCTCCAGTCCTGCCTGGTGACCTTCTCAGTGCCATTGGAAAAGCTTTGCCCAAAATAACTGGGTTCTCCAGGTCTCTGCAATACCCCTGGCTAACAGGAAGCTTGTGGAAAGTCAAATATCCAGGGAATTGAGCCAGCAGATCTGGGTCTACTGCTGCCTTTCTTCACAATCGTGGGCTCGTCCTGCCGCTGACTCTCATTCTTCCTGCCAGTAAAATCTGAGATAAATCTGAGCTGTTGAGGGCTGGACTTTGGTAGCTAATTTGTTCAGGTCCTACAGTAGGAAGTGGCATTGTGTCATTGATATACAGATAAATTCCTGCAGTTTTCAATGTATTCTTAGCTAGCAGTATAACCCTAACACAAATCTTCCTGCTTTATCTTCCACATTATTTTTTGGAGTTAGTTCATCTAGGTGTTGGCAGAAAACTGGATTCACATACTTTTTGCTGCAATTGGAAAACAAAAACAGAAGGGGCTGGGAGAGACAGCAGCAGAGAGCACTGAGGAAACTTCACTGGCTGCAAACAGTGTTAACAGTCAGTGCCAGAACTGAGGGAGGAGTAATAAGGTCATATATTTTGTGATGACAAGTGGGAGAGCTTCTACTTGAACTACCAGGTTCAAGCAACTCCCACCACTAGTCCAGCCCTGGTTATAACAAACCATCCTCAAAGGCAACTTTTCAGGAGAGCCTAATTCCTGGAGAAGCACAGAAAAAAAAAAAAAATAGGTGTCAGAAAATTTAGCTCTCACTGGATTCCAGAGAAGTGATTAACTGTTCTCCAAAGCCTCCGCAAACTTCTGTGTTCCTACAGTCTTACCATTTACTCTGCTTTGGCTCAGCCTCAGATTTTTCTGATATTTAAATGCTAGGCATTAGAAATGCATCTTAAGATTTGAGTTTAGTTTATTGTACTGGTTTGAAAACAAACCACTGAGAGAGTCTAAGTCAGAAATACAATTTAATAGAAAAAGAAAATAAGTAAATGAAATAGCATGAAAAAGAAACCACTGACAGAGTCAGAATACAACCTGGCACCCTGTCAGTCAGGGTGTTGGTACCAGTCCAGACAAAAGTGGTCTTGTTGAAAGTGGTGATCCTGAAGACAAGGTCTGGTCTCCACCAGAAGATCCAGCAGTAGCTCTTCTCCTCTGGGAATCCAGCAGGCAAGGACTCCCCGTGGTGTTTGAAAGTTCAGCTTATATCCATGATGGAGTGCTTGGTCCCTCCCCCTGGGCAGAGCATCTCACAATGGGATAATGTGTGAGACTAAATGGCCCATTAACAGAAGATATCCCCTAAAAGGAGGATGGGTCATGGGAGAGATAAAGAACCCTGCTCCACCTGGCTTCAATAGCCGGCCCATTAACAGAAGATAGTCCAGAGGGAGGAGACAAGGAACACCACCCCACCTGGTTTCAACAGCTCATGAAGATGGTGATAGAATACAATGCAACCCAGGACATTTATGGTGGCATGAGGTGATAGTATTGAGGTTATTTCTCTCTGGAAGAATCTGTATCAGTCCTAGTCAGTCCATAACAAAGATACTCATCTTATTACTCATCCAGGTGACTGATTGTGTCCAGTGGATACTGTTCTGCACTTATGTCTTTTGCTATCTCAGAGTTTTAAAAAATCTAACTATGGTGTTGAAACCACTTAAATATTTTATTACAGAAAATGTAGGTTCAGCATGTAAGTTTAGCAGTCAAGCTATATTTATATCTGTGCACATGTACCTGCTTTTAAAGACCCTAGGGTTTTATTTTATCCTAACTAATATAAGAGTAAATGCTTTGATTGCAGTAGAATTGTTAAGGATGTATATGAGCATCATTTTATATCAGGACTTAAACAAGTGTCCAGTAAAGCAGTATTGTGGTTTCTTGCAGTTGGAAAGATCAGATACTATAATAAAAGGAGTCCATAGAAATGGATGACCCTACCAGCAAAGAAATCCGCAGGAACATGTTGAGTGAATTCATTGCTACACGTTGACATCCAATAAAGGAATGGTCTCAGAAAGCCTCCTTTCATCATCTATACAGCAACCTTAGGCAGAGCCCCTGAAAGTGATGTTGCTTAGGTTAACCTGAAGTTTTGTCTTTCAGATGGATTTAAAGAATTTAAGTCACTGTCAACAGTTACTGCAGGAAGACAAGATATTGTTAAAGCAGCACATTTCATCTGGAGCCTTCTCCACTCATGGCTGAGCTGGTGTAATTGAGTTTATGAGGAACCATCATCTGTTTCAGTCTAAAGTCAGCTGGGTTAATTTAAGGCAGGGCTGACTAGCTGGCAGGGGAGAGCACTTTAAACCTACCCCAGCCATTACTGCTGCTGCCTGGCCTACTGCCAGCATGGAGTCTACAAGGAGTTGGAGTATATTTAACTTCAGCTTATTCTCTGCCCCCTCACCTTACATGCTGACCCATGCCAGCTGTGACTCAATTCTTCCTGGCCCCTTTTGCTGACATCCTCCAACCTGTCTGCTTGTTTAGATTCACGCTGTTTGATGGCATGGTACTTATCTTTGACTGTGAAAATTTGACTGGGCAGCTGCCTTGCTCGGAGACCTTGGGAAAGTCTTTTAATCTCTCATAAAGTTAGTCTGCAGATCTGCAAAATAAAGGATTACTCCAAGAGTCCTGACAGGATGCTGTAAGGTGTGATGCTGGATATTTGTGCACCACTCTGCTTTCTCTATAGAAAAACTGAATGTATTTAATATAGCATATATCATATATTTGTAACATTAGCAAAGCAAGTCAGTCAAGGACCATGTGTTTATTACTTCAAGAAGGGATACAGTCCTGCTGTTATTTCAAAATAAATTAAGCTCTTATTGTATTCACAGAAAAGTTCACCAGATTATAATTTCCTCCTCCAAACACACACTTTTAAATCTTGGAAGCTCCTTTTTCATCCATTCCAACTTTGACTTCAATTTTTCGTGGACAAAAAAATGTCAGGCAGCTTTATAGGATTTCCAGTTACAAATGATACAAGTCTTAGCACATCTCATAGGCAAGGGAATATGATGTACTTTATGATCTGATAAAAGTAAACCTGAGGGAGTTATTCCTAAAAGTGCCACTCAAGGTCAAGGATGAGATCACATCTGAGACAGCAGCAAATACCTTTTGTAAAACAATGGCATAAAGGGTTTTAGAAAGCTGGCCTGAACTCAGGGGTCTTGATTGGCCCCTAGTGATGTCAGCTTTGTGCCTATAATGCCTGGAAAATGTCTCATTCTTCTTCTTTTCTAGGAATAATTACCCCTTAATGACAGCAACAAGTGAATTCAGGTCTCTTGGTCTCCCTGTGAGCTGATTATTATGTGCTCCCAATAGTCACAATCAGTGGAACTAAGGACCAAAGAGATTTTGTTGGGCAGGTTTTTCACTTTGGACACCTTTTTCATCCCATCACAGCAGCATCAACACTTTTTGAGTTGAAGTTCTTTACCTGCCTTTCTTGGGCTATCAGGCTAATTTTCAGTGTGGTCTCATATATTGACCCCTTTCCCTAGTGCAGGTGGCTCAGAGCTCCAAATAACCTGGCCTTGAACAGTTCCAGAGACAAGGCATCCGCAACTTCTCTGGGCAACTTTCTTAGAAGCCCACTAAAGGTGACAGGGAATTGTGTTAATGACAGGTGGGAAACCTCTTTCATTCCTGAGTGTGTGAGGTAATTAGGTGTTACTGTGGTGCTGAGTACCAAATGTGCCTTATTTGAAGAACTCCACCAAGGCTCTTCCTAGATAAGTGTAACTGCAGTCTTGTGCCTGACTCCTGCAAAATCAGGAATAGGACAGGCTGAGATTTTCACACCTGTGTCCTGAACATTCATAAATAAAATGAGTAAACTCCTTGTTCCTCATGCAGTGATGTGTCATGCTTGTGTCTTTAGTAAAAGTCTGTCCCTTCACTAAAAAGTCTTTGTGAAGTAGAAGACTACAACTGTTGGTGATTTGGTTCACTTTCTAAGAAAAGAATGAAATTATTGACACAAATTCAGAAAGTGAGAGCTAAAAGGTTCATAGAAAAGCTAAGGGGTGTTTAACAACATATGCAGAAAGTAGTCTGGAGACCGGGAGCTGTGTGTTTTCACTGTTTGATCTGCATATAACATAATATGATCCTTTTGCAGATAAAAGTGTATTAAGCAAATCCTCATATAATCTGAAAATAGAGGAAGAGCATTTCTTAGAGCAGAGGGAAGGATAGCAATATGTAGGGAAAATGGGGGAGAGGATTGGGATGGAGAGGGAATGTAGCCAGAAGGTTGGTTATCAACTTCAGTTTTACTTTCAAATGTATTACCAATGTCTGTGGCCCTCATCATGCTCCCCAGTTGGTATTTCTGCAGGTAAAACATATGTAAATTTTAGTAATTTACACCACTTTGGACACTATTCTAACAAAGTTAATTTAACAGAGCCACTGAGAGCTCTGCCCACTTGTTGCAACTGGAGGCTGTTTAACTTGTACCCAGGTGTCCATTCCACGTGGCAATGATCTCAGATCTGAGCAGGAATATCCCACCCACTGCTGTCCCACCAATCTGAGCAGGTTTGGAGTCAATGCTGTTCAGCTGGCAGGGCTGGCAAAGAAAGGACAGTCTAACAAAGGACTGCTCCAGAGGAGTTGATGAAAGGTGTGTTGTTCCTGATTGCCCTATCCTTTTCTTCTGCTTGGCCTAGAAATTGTACCTGATTGGCTGCTGACTCCTGTTGCTGGTAATGCCTCTCACTGACCCTGGGTTCAGGTTTGTTTGATAGGCTGGGATCTGTAAAACTGCAGTCTAACAATTCTGCCACTTGTTCTAATTTAGTGAGGGGTGAGAATTAACAGATGGTGTCATTATCAAAAGCTGTTCAAGTGTTGAAACAACATAAATTCCACAAATACAGAAAAACAAATATAAACTGCTGTAATTTTTCCAATATCCGCTGAATTATAATCGTACTTTGGATTTATACAGGGCTTTTTAATCCACAGCTTTTGAAGTGCTTCCAGATTGTAACTAAAGCTCAGCCCAGATCTGTAAGAGAGGAGAGCATAACATTACCTGCTCTACTGAAGTTGAAGGTGTGGTGCTGAATGTTAAAGGCTCTGCATTGGAGACCTGTACAGGGACTCAGGCTTCTTCCCCTGGCTCTTCTGCTGCTCCAGCTGAATGGTCCTGGGTAAGTGGTTTAATTTCTCTACAGCTGAATTTCTGTTTGGGAAGTGTTTTGTTTCCACCAGATGTAAAGTGCTGTGTGCTGAGTTGTAAGGTGTGGGTGTTGTTGATATCATCAACGCTGCAACTATTGAAGAGCAGATGCTGGGAGGGCTTAATATGAAATACATGGTCTAGGTTTCCAGAGGGACTGAGGATATCAGGGTTCTAACTGAAGTTCTGAAAGTTCGATTTTTAAGAGTCCCATGGTGAAAACTGTAAAACAAAAGTAAGGGTGTTCTGGTTAGGTTTTTTTCTCCCCCTCTCCTTTTTGTTATCCTTGGTAGTTATTACAACTTCTCAGGACCTTTCTACATATTCCATCTTCACAGTATACCAGTGTGTTGCCTTTGTCTTGCCTGTGCTCCTGCAGGTGTAAATGAGGGATTCTGCAATTAAATTAGGCAAGTAATTGTACTGAGGCAAAAAGTTTGAAGATTTGAACTCACTTGCTCGAGCACTCTTTTTCTGGACTTTGTTCTGAGGTCATGATTCAGGATTAAACACCCTCAGATACAGTGAAGATGATCTCTTTTTGGTAAGTTGAGTGTTAAGACTGCATAACAATAGTAATAGATTTTATGAAAAAAAGATGAGTCTATGATGATTGGATTTCAGTGTTGTGTGTTTCAGAAGATAATATTTATGCTGTTGATTATATTTACATTTTGGTTGGCCCAAAAAATTCAGTGGTGCTTTGTGATAGATGCTTTGAGGATCTGCATTTTCATAATAAATGTGAGTGGGGAGGGAGGAAAGAAAGAAGGAAAAACAGAGGGTGGAAACATTTTGGGAGAGGAAGGTCTCAGATTAATCGTGGGCAATTCTGGCCCAGAAGACAAAGTTAATGTATTTAAAATTCCCTTCCTCATGTGAATGCATTTGTATGGGTATCGTATTGGGAGGGACCCTTTGCATCATTTGCTAGATTTGTGTTGTGCGTTTGCTCTCCATTCCTCTGGGCAAATATGATGTTACAGCTGGTATCCACACAGTCTGAAATCTTCACCTCCCAAAAGAAGTCAGCAATGCTCAAGTGGCTTCCTAGGAGCAAACCCTAGCCCATGGCAACCCCTGAACTCCACTTGGCCCTTGGTAAGGAGAGAGCCAACTCACCTAGGCTAGAAGTGGGCCAGAAAGTGCTACTAAAGCAACAAAAAGAGGACCATTCTGGTGCCTATCATAAAACTGGCTTTGTTCACAGGCTATAGCTGGTGGTCACATTCTATAAGACATTCAAAATCCTTCTGAAAGGCTGGAGTCAGTCCTGATTTCTAGTTGTGTGTGGGATGGATGTCTTTTCAACATACACTTTTTTTAAAGAGACCACATTTCGTACATTTCTTATAAACTGTTGCACTTGACTTGAATTTGTGCTGGAAGATGACTTCTCCTGCCAGAAGGTTCCACTAGTGGCCTGATGATGGGGTAGGAGTGGCAATGAGGTGGCAGAGCAGGGAGTGCCCTGTTGAGTTTTACCTGGAAGAACATGGTAGGGACTTAGTCCCGAGACCCAATATTCTGTTGTCTCCCTTTATACACCAGAATGTTATGAACGGTGCTTATTTATTTATTCCCTTGGTCTTGGTCAGATGAAAAAATGAAAGAAAGGACTACTTGAGACTTTTCTACCTTTGACAGAATTTGAGGCTTTATAAATATGGGTTTCAGCTGCGCTTGATGGAAGTTACTGCAAACTGGCAAACCAGCCTGGAAGCCAGCACAACACAACCACAAATCTGGCAACAAATTACCACTGCCAGATGCCTTTGCTGTTCCTTTAGCTTTCTATGGATTTGAGGCACTTTGGTTTTCTTTTTTTCTTTTTTTTCTTTTCTTTTCCTTTTTTTTTTTGTTAATTCTTTTTTCATTTTGGAAATACTCTCAAAGTAGAACGCAGAGTTTTGGGCTGTCTAGACAAAGTTTAGCTGTCCTTTTGCATCTCTGCCAGACTTCCTGTTTTCAGTAAAAACAATTTATTATCTTGCTGGTTCTTTAGACCTGAAAGGATTTGCAAGTACAAATAAACTTGTGGTGGTTTTTGGTTTTTTTTTCATGGCCTTTCAAAGAATAAACTCACTTGCTTCCTCTCAATTATGTGGTCTGTGCTAGCAAAGAAAAGTATTTAACCTTTGGGCCACTAGCAAGATTCTGAAAATGTTTTAATTATGCAAAACTTCTGCACTCCGAACTTTTAAGGTACAGACAATTATTTTTTCATATGCTAGAAATCTTTGTTTTCCTGTGGTTGAGCAATAGCAGCACTTGGCCACATGCTTGTTAAGGGTGTTTGGGATGAGTCAAAATGGGAAATTTTTGTTCTAAAAATTTCCTAAGCCTTTCCTAAAGGTTTATTCTTGGCAATCCATGGAAATGTGTGTGGTAACAAAATGAAAAAAATCTGTGGCAGGTAGGCAGTAATCCTCCCTCTTACTGACCAAATGAGATCTGAAGTAAGAAATTAGGCAGCAAAGCTATCCCTTGTCTTCATAGGGGGAAAGCAAGAAGTTGTAAACCCAAGCCCTGCTGCAAAGTAATTGGAGAAGAATCTCTTCTCTAAAAAATAAAATATATTAAGTTATCCAAGAAGAAAAAAAAAAAAAACTCAAACAAACCAAACTAGTAATCTATGTCATTCATCCCCAATGCCTCTGTAGTGTAAGGGAATGGAACAAAAACATGTTTGTAAAATTGACTTTGGCAGAAGTAGGGGTGGGAGGTGGTAACTTGCTATTAGACAGCTCTATCTCTGTGTGCCTTCAGAAATTACTGCTCATTACCTGCAACTGTTGGGAAGAGGTTGAAGTCTATTTTTTGTATTGTACTTCAAAAGTTTTGCAAATTCTTTGAAGGTGACTTAACAGCTATTAAATGATACTAAAAGAGGGGGAAAAAATCTAAATCTTTCCAAAGAAGTTTAAAGGATGTGTTTAATATTAGTTGGAAATGTGCTATAAATCCTTGTAGTTTATGTGTGTCACCATCTCTGAGATGGCATTTATCACAGCAGAGGGAGAAGGAACAATTCACAGAGGAAGGGATCTTTTAAGAGTTTTATATGTTCCTCCCTATGTCACTGAAAGAAGGAAAAAAAAGATATTTGAGCAGAAGCCCTCAGCTGCACAGAAATCCTTGAACAGTTGTAATGTCCAGGTTGTATGATAGCAGGACACTCCTGCTGTTTTCCTTAAGGAAAACTGTACTTTTAGCCATTTTTCAGCAGTTTGTTTTCTTTCATAAGGTAGTTACAAAACCACAAGAACCTCCCTGTGCCAAGTAATAGAAGGAAGTAAAAAATGTCATTTAATATGTGGAAAAAAACCCAATATTTGAATCATTAAAGTAAAAATTCAAATGCTCTGAATGGCATGCTTCTGTTGATATTTTCTATTCTAATTCTATCAATTAATTCATGTTGGAAATTCTAAAAAGTGTCAGGAAGATAAATGCACCTGTTATTTATTAGTTGGAAAGATGTAACTCTAGAGTCAGTTTTAATTTCTTGCCCCTTTAAAAACCCAAGCCAGGGGCTTTGTCAAGAACTCTGTATTCATACTTTCAAAAGTTGAAAGCATTTAAAGGGATTTCGCAAATAATTTCTGATGCCACTAGCTTCAAAGATGTTAACTGCATTTAATATCCTTAGCTTTTAGCTTAATTGGTTAAATCAAGCTGCTTCTGAAATTTATAGCAAAATTGTTTTTCTCTGGGGAAATAATTACTATTCCTCTTACTGGTGTGTGTGTGTGTGCAGATGTTTGTCAGCAGAGGAATCCAAGTCGATGAGTTTAAAGGAAGTGTTTCATTCAGTAGCACTGAGCTAGTATCCTAACAAGAAGGGGAAGCTGATCTATTGATTCTTGACTACCGAGGTTGTGCCCTATTGATGGGGAATTCTGCTCTGATAGTTTTCCTGCAAGTGAAACTTGACTGACCTGTAAGGGGTTGTAAATGAAGTAGGGCTGGTTCATTCTGGGCTTCCTGTTCACTTTGCCACAATGGGATGGGATTTTGGCTTTCAGGGCTATCACTTGGTGGCCATCAAGCAGGAAAGAGGTGTTTAGCATCTGACAGCCTGTAGTAAAAACCCTTCACTTTGGGTGTTCTTAATGAAAGCATTTCTCAAGAGAAGGGATTTAATTAATGTGTGCACCTTGAAGAGGCTTTGATGGAGGGACATTCTGGCAGACCTGCCTGGCCTGAAAAGGCATTGACCCTTGAGGGGAAGGATTTTGGTGAGATGCTGGAATAGATACACATTCCATCACCTGCTGAGTGTCATCTATTTCAGCCCCTGTCTTGGTACAGATGTTGGGGATCAGAGAATTTCTTCTGGTTTGTAGGAATCTAAGTGTGTTTTTTTTTCTAAACAGGGAAAGGCACTTTCTGGGGAATTTGGGACATTGTCCAGAACCTCCAAAACTGGAGCTGAGTTTTTCAGTGGATTCCATATCTTTTGTGTGTTGTCATTGAGAGATGTAAAGCTTCTAGCCTGGCCATGTACAATACCTGCCTGCAGAGCTTTTTGCAATCTCCTCTGAAAGGAATGGTTTGTATAGTTTCCGCCAAGCTACTTGGTGTCGCAGTTTGGACAGGTGTTTACCAAGAAAGGCAGGAGCCTCCCTTGGAATGAGAAATGTAAATCCCCTTCCCTCCAAATTAGTAATATTTTGAAATTAAGGGGCTCTCAGGAAAAGATAGGGAATAGGAATAACAGATCTTTACTAAGTATTTATATGAGGTAAACAGGCAACAACTATAATGGTGACAACAAAACCAGACCCAGAGAACCCCCTGGCAGCTGCTCTCAGGTGTCAGGCACCTTCCCCTTTGGTGCAGTGATGGTCCTGGCCGGCAGGGGCGCTGTGGCTCCGCTGGGCAGGGCGGTGTGTGGCAGGTGTGATGGTTCCCCCACGGCTGCAGGGGGCGCTGTGGGGCAGCTCGGGGAGCAGACACCAATGGCGGCTCGACCCGCAGCGATCCCGGGNCACACACACACACACACACACACACACACACACACACACCCGTATCTCTGCCCCTCCCTGAGAAACCCCCAGAAAGGGAGCTGCTGCACTCACATGCTCTCCAGGCTCAGCCACTTCTATTGTTTCTCCTTAAGTACCAGTATTAGCATTTCTAAGGAGGGGAAAAAAATTCTATCAAAAACATTGACACTTGGTAATGCCACATTCCTCTCCTCCTGAACCATGCAGCATATTATGGTTTTGGGCGAGAAGAAACTTTGCCTTAAATAGTTTAAAGTCTCAGTTCAGAAGTAGAAAGCCATACTGGGAACTTTCTTAGATCTCTAGTAGGTAAATCTATCAGTGAAATGAGAGCCAGATGGATTTGAGTGATCATCTGCTGCAATACTGCATCTTGCGTTGCATGGAGGATGGAAAAAGGAAAGGGTGGTGGTGGCTCATCAGCTCCTGGCTTCCCTGTCTGCTGCAAGAAGCAGAAGAATAAGTTTTGTCAAATCCACTAGTGGCTACAACTGACAGATGCTGGAGCTTCCAAGGCTTATAATAAATAGATGAGAAGCACAGACGGTGCTGTACTGCCTTTTGGGATGCAGCACAGCCCTTGGACAGGTGCTGCCTGGTTAGTTTTCCCCTGGAGAAAGTGAGAACCATGATGGTATCTCTGATAGCTTAGAGGCTGGCTTGGATCTTGGCTCAAGTGAGTTTTAGATGCACATAAAATGCTGTTTATGTTGAGCTCTTTCTTTTTTAACGCTTAACCAGTGTTCCTAGTGAATCTGAGGAATTGCCTATAAACAGATTCTACATCTGTTTCCTCCCCTAGGCTTGTCAGTTGTTACTTATATCCCAGTTGTGGCAGAGAGGAAATACTACTTTTCTTTATTCAGTACGTCTGGAACCCACCCTGAATTTAAAGCACCTCACAAATTTTTAAAACAAGCCATTAACAAATAGTAGATGCGCATCTTTTTTTTTTTCCTGGAACTGATTTTTAGTGACAAGTCTTTTTCCTGCAAAAAGCCAAACACCTTGGCACATCAGCAGAAACCTACAGCTCCCTGAAAGTGCTCCATCCCAAGGCTGCTGGAAGACACCTTGCAGTGACCTGTGGATTTAGCTGTGAAAGAAGATGGAGTACACTGTGTGATCTAAGTTTTGGGAAACTAGAACTGGAAGAGTATTTCACAATCAATGGACCTTTAGGAGAGCCAAAGGATTTGTGTGTCCTTGATAAGTTCAATCATTTGAGTGACATGCTTTCTACTCCAGCTATCTACTTTAGACCACAAAATTTCAGCCAAACAATCCCAAAAAAATAGGCTTGGTAGAGTGGAGCAGTACAGGGAGAAGGCTGGAACAGTGCATTGCAATAGTAGATGGGGAAAAAAAAGAGAGAAACATCCAAATCTGGTGATCTTTTCTTTAAAAATGTGTGGCACATCCATGTGGCATGAAAGCTGGCAACAAACTGGCTTTTTTTTCAAGGATATGCCTTTTGCAGCTTTTGTCAAAATCAGCACAAATTTGGCAAAGCTGCCAGGGTTTTAACGATCTTGGTTCATACATATTCAGCAGCAAGGAGTTGGATTTCAGTGGTGCATAAGTCTCTGCCCAAAGAGAGCTGGCCTCGAACAAGTGGCTGGAGCAGTACAGGGTGGAAGGTGAAGATACACATTCCATGTGCTGCCCGTTTCCTCAGGGCTTTTAGAGGATGGCAAGCCCTTGTGCTAGGAAGCCTACACCTCTGCGTTGGTTTATTTTTGTCAGAGCAGTCTTGAGGGCTCTCCAATCTGAATGTAGATGAAAGGAGTGGCAGGGAAGGCAACCCGAGAGCAGAAGCCTGGAGTTTGGTTGGAAAGGTGAAGGACTAGGAAGGTGGGAAAGGAGGAGCAAAGAGAAAGTGAGCCCTGGTGAGGACTTGGCAAAGGGCCAAGGCCTTGGACTGTGGCCAGAAGGATGAGGGATGAGGTCAGGAAAAGAGTCTGGAGCATGGAGGGGCAAAGTTGTGAATTCAGGCACGGAGGTTTGAAGGGGTGAGAGCTTGCTGGGGAGGAGAACAGAGAGAAGAGCTGAGTTGAAGTAAGTGAGGCTTCTGTTATTCTTGCACTATAAACTTCCTCTGTGCTAGTGCCAGGCTAAATATGTTAAATAAAAATGACAAGTGCCAGGATAAAGTTTGCCCCTAAAATTGAAACATCCCTGCCTTTGATCATGTTCCTTTTCCTGTGTCAGCACATAGTCTTCAGGAACTAGAATTTAATTTATTTGACCAGGTTCTCAGTTGGTTTAACTTTATCAGTAGCTTACTACAGATTTTTATATAGACAGCCTGGTCCTGTAAGCATCTTCCCACTTCTGTTATTTCCTAACATGACTTATGCCTTTAAAGATAATAAAGATGTGGTCTGATGCTCTCAGATCTGTCGGGAAACTTATTAGTAGCCAAGAGCAGAATCTGTCTCTTCCTCTGTAAATTATCTTAATTTTACTGTTTTAAAATGCATCACTTGAAAGTCTAAAATATTTGACAGTCTGCAAATGTATTCAAAATACTACAGCATTTAGCAATGGTCAAATATCTAGCTATACATTATATACTGTCACATATATTTAATACATGTGCAAACATGTCACCAGACAGAATAGTTATGGGGAAAATATCATAATAAATGTAAAAATTGTCATCTACTGATGAATATGACCCTAATTTATTTGGACCACCAACACACATATATATCTTTACTCTGACATTTTATTCTATAGTTTTAATAAATAACTTAGTTTTAGTACTTGTTTTTATCGTGTATAATGTCCTGGGATGAGGTGGGAGTTGGAATGCAGAAGGAATCAAGTGGAAATTACTAGGTGGTGCCTTTTGTTTTCCAAGAGTAGTGAAGTAAAGTTTGAGTGTGTTTTAATGTTCTTGAATATTTCAATGCCCTGGGGCATTTTGTATTTAGAAGGAATTTTTTAAAATTAGCTTCTTTGTGTATTTTCTGGTTTTTTCCTTCCCTGTTTTGTGTGAACTTCAAAGGTAATTTTTTGCTTGGGACTTTCTATGAAATGCTGGAAAATGTTCAGAAGGTCAAATGGATTGTTTTGATGTGGTGTTTGGATGTTCATTCTCTCATCATTTTTGAAGTAAGTAAGGCTATGTTAACATAAAACCATGTAACAAGTTGGTTGCATTAGCTAGCTGGTAGACTGGAGAAGGGGATAGATTTTAATTCTTTTTTCTTATGGATATCTCTAGTCCACATTTGACTGCAGATTGCTGTGGTGTTATCCAGGGACAAAGTCCATCAGACTTCTGAATATTCTCACAGCTGCGTGGACCTCACATGGGAGGTCAGTGGACTTCTTTGCAGGCTCTGGGTATTAAAATACAAGATACCAGTGAATCTTTCTGAATGGGAGTGAGACTTGTAATATTAGTAGGAAAGTAACAGTCTTATTTTCCTCGGTTAATTTCTGAACATTTCTCAGCCCACCAGATTTAACCACCTTACTAATGCGCTCTTACAGTGTTCTGTACCAAATATTTATATCGGCGTTATTACAGTGTCAGTACTTCTCTGGTGTTAGCAGATATATTTTTTTCATTATATAAATCTGGTCCCAAATACTCCCTGCTTTCCAATTTAATTAATCCTCTGTCACACCAATGCTGCCAAGAAACCTGTAGCTATTTATAGAAAGGCATCATATTTTAATATGCAAAAGATAAATATGACTTGGAATGTTAAAAACTGTGCTACAAGTGGGATTTGAAAGTAAAAAATTAATTTGACTCAATAGTAAAAGCTACAGAATGCCTTTAATGCTTTTCACCCTGTGAAAAATGTTAACTGTGATTAAGCAGATAGCAGATCAGCTTTAATTTTGAATTTCTTGACCTTGAGAATGCTTTTCACCCTGTGAAAAAATGTTAACTCTGATTAAGCAGATAGCAGATTAGCTTTAATTTTGAATTTCTTGACCTTGAGATCTCTTAGACTAGTCTGCATGTGTGTTGATGGGCCACACTCACACAAGGAAAAATAACTTCTAGTTATCTCTTTGTGCTCTGTACAGCAGGAGCACAGACCACAGGGATCAGGTGATAAAATTTCTCTGTAAGAAATTTTTTTGGGCAAACAGTTTTTGTTTGCTACATAGAAAACTGGATGGATAAGTCTTCACTGGTGAGTCACCAGCATTTTCCAAGACCTGCCATATGGCAGGGAGGGATATACTCCCACATCTCCTCAAAAGTGCCCAAAGGTTCATGATCAGATCAAGATTTGCATCAACCCCCTGCATATAAATGTCTCAATTGGGAAAGAGAGGCTTCAAAGAAAACATGGAGATTAACCTTGAAATATTGGGCAGAAACAGCTTACATGTTATGAGTTTGGAAACTTACATTCATGCCAAAACAGTAACTTTCTGGTGGTATTGCTTCAGACCATAAATTTGCTGGCTAAAAGCACCTGGAACCAGCCAGGGCTTGTATTGGATGTGTCTTTGGTCCTTCTTCACATCCTCAAATCTAAGCTGTGATCCATTTTCCTAAAAAAAAAGTTATGTTGGCTCTTCCCCAGCTTATTGAGTTTAGCTTTATCTTGAATGTTTTTATTCTTTACAGTTTCTGCAGCCTTACTCCAGAAACTGCTTGTTGCTCTTTATTTCCTGCAAACTTTTTTTCTAGGATGGGTGATATGTTTGTCAGCTGCAATGTCTCTGGCGCCAGGTGGATATAAATGGTAGAGTTCCAGTACCAGTAAGTGATGTTTTCATAGTCTGGTATTTGAATTTCTTTAGAGTTCTTTGGGGAAACAGAAATGAGAACTGATGTGCTCGCTTGGCTACTGTGCCTTTAAGAACTGAGAAATTTGGAGGCTTTGTGCAGATGATACAGTATTTGACTTAGCTTGTCCTGTAGTCTTACTCTGCAAAGGCCACAGGAACTCTTAAAACAAGTTGAATTTTTTCTTAGTATACAATGTGAAAACTTTTGCAAACATTGGGTTTAAACTAATGACTGTGTACTTACATATGCAAAATAAAAATCAATTGTAATCCTAATAACATAATAAATATATGCCAGTAATTCTGTTGAAAAAAGTGCTTGTGGCACACTCTCCATTTTTCTATTTAGTACTGCAGCTGTTTTACTAGTCCACATTTTTCTTTAAAATACTGAAAGTGAGAAAAACATGTTTCTACATAAAAGTGCTTGAAACTATTTTTGATTTGACTCAAAGGCATTCAGGAGCAAAAAAACTGCTGTCAAGTGTCTTCAGCAAGTAGATTAAAATTTCTATTTAATACTTGCATAACTTAAACATTAGCCAAGAGAATTTAAAGCATTTTTTTCTTTAATTTGACTTAAAAAAAAGTAAAAAATACTCCTCCTGGACTGAGATCTTTTATCTCAAGTTTCAGACCGAAGTAAACTTTTACAGCTGAGTTGTAAAATAGCAGTTTATGAGAAAAACTCTGCCAAAACTTTAACTATAATTGTGCCAATGTGCCATTATAATAATCCAACAATAATCATGGTCCATTATATTAAATCACTCGCACAGACAAAGGTTGCTAACCTTTCCAAGTGAGAAAAAATGCTCCTTTCAGATCAGGGATAAATTCCAACTGAGAAGACCAAATGCTGCAGCCCTTAAGTAGTGAATACATTTACTTCTCCCCAGGGCTCAAATAACCCAACATTTGGTAAACGTTTAACAAGGACGAATTCTCCCTCCCATTTGCCCTTTTCTCATATACACTAGATTAACAAATTTAGTTTAACAAGATGATCTGTGTTACCCCCTGGTATCCCAAATTAGATCCTTCCTCCCATTATTGGCATATCATCCCAATCTATTTGTTTGAAAAGAGGACCCAAGGTAATTATCTGTGTGGCAGAAAGTGCCTTCCACCAGCCCTGCCTCTTACACAGGTAAGTCTCCCCCCTGACACAAGAAGGTGCTTTTGCTCTTTCCTTTTTTTCATGTGTCTTTTAAGGGGATCTCCTTTTTTGTAGCATTTTGCAGAGGATATTAAGCAAGCATGGCATGTAACTCTTGACTCCAGTTACGCCTCCCCTGCAGCATGTCAGGAGCTAAATCAAAGTCTCTGCAGGAATTCACAAATCCAGCTTAGAAATCTCATATTTAGTCCTGGATAAATGAACATTGCTGAGGACAGAATAACTGTAGACGCTCTGACAGATTCAGGGGGCAGTGATAGGCTGTACCAGTGGTGTCTTTGTGCAATCACCAATTTTTCTGTTAGCCTTCTCTATTTTCAGCTGGGTTTTGTCACATTCAGATGCACTGTTGTTGTTTCATGTTGTATCTGTCAAGCTGGATGGACAGCAAAACTATATTGCTTAGGCTCACACCAATGAGCAGGTTTCAGATTTGGTGAGAGCTTTCCTGTGTTTGGTTTTTTTTTTTTGTTGTTTGCTTGTTTTGGGGTTTTTTTGTTTGTTCATTTGTTTAATTTGTTGGGGTCTTTGTTTTTTTTTTCTTGGTTTTTCCTTCTCTACAACTTGTAAAGTGTCTGGGCTTCTCCTGTGAAAGGAATTTGGGGCTCTCCTGTTTTCTTGGGAATATATTAGCAACTTCAGAGCTACCAACTATGTCCCAAGACATTCACAGAGCTTAAAGCTTGCAAGGGCTGGGAGGAGAGCAGAGTTAGGCTGGGAAGGATTTGAAGCTCATGTTGGTGATCTGAAGTGCTCTAAGCACCTGCATTTAATTCTAGAATTAGAGCTTCTACCTACGCTTAACACTGGAACAGGAGTGGTGACAGCTGGGAAAAATCTCTAATGCTTTTAACAGCCATCAGTGTCACTGATGAATAAAGCACCTTCCCATGCCTTAATCGGAGAAAGGGCTTTAAATCTGTTACTGAAACCTGCCTAGAGGATTCTCCTGCACGTGTGTATGCCATTATTGCCAGAACAGTGTTTTGTAGGATTTCCCTCCCATTCAAAAGTGAAGGTTTGGTTGAAAGTTGGGCAGTGGTGTTGGTATGCTGGAGGAGACCCAAGGCAGGAACAGTGTGATTCTGCTTAGAGTGCACTTCAGCACTGCAGCATTCCTCTGTGAGCCACTGAGTTTTGTCACTTCGCTGGCACCGAGGGTTCTATGCCTGATAGTGCTCAGTGACTTAAAAATCCTTGTCAAAAGAGCCCTTGGATGAGCTCAGGATTGTGGTGATGACAAGGACTGTGGTGGTCTTCTTTACAGTGGGGATGACCCTGTCATTTGAATTGGTGAGTCCCCAGCTGAGCACCAAGCCATCACCATTCCAGGTGGCTTTTTCCTGGTTTCTGACAGACTGATCTTCAGGAAACATACATTTTAGGACTTGTTCTCATAATTTCTGCCTCTGACACCTCAAATTAGATGGTGGCAATGTCAGACTTTAGTCAGCCTGGCCATTGAAGCTGATAGTGAATATAATTTTCTTGTGTGATATCCATCACCAGGGGCTTAATGCTGAGCTGCTTGCTATGGCAGATAGGAACTGCACCATCTTCTTTGTGGGAAAGGTCTCATATCCTAGGAAAGGATAGACAGGTGTTTTCTTCAGCTTCACCTAGGGAGTGGTGTGGTACTTACCCTCAGGTAAAGCAAGAACTTTGCCTATGTCCATGCCTTATCATTTTGGCTGTGATTGCCAAGGTGATAGGTTTGGTGAAACTCCTCAGTGGAAGGGAATTTAGCCATGAGCTCTGGTTCTGAGGAGTTTTTGCGTGAAAGGGTTGAAGGTGTTTTATTTGCAGCTGCATTCTTTAATTGCTGGCAGAGGAAAAAAATCTCACTTGTTTGTATTTTTATTAATCAATCTAAATAGAATAACACAACATAGGTGCAGGAAGGCACCAGCGGACTCATTTGGATAAATAGGACTCTTCATTCTCAAGTTATTCTCACAGTCATTCTACTGTTCTGAGGCACAAAGAAGAAAGAAAAAAAAAAACAAAAACACTGAAAATGCTTCAGTAACACCAAGAAAAATGAGTCAGTGGGAGGATTATGTAATAAAACTGTGTCACAAGATAATCACTCCTTGCTGATATAAAAATGCTACAGCAGAAATCTGTCCTTGTTGTAAAGATGCAATTATGAATGTCTCAGAAGTTTGAACAAAAGGTAAATACCCAGAGGATGGAGCAAAGAGCCAATAGCTCCATCTGCTCCTTAACCAACTCCTTATGTATGTGTGTGTAATACTTCCCATTTTTCTCATCTTTCCAAGAAGAAAAAAAAAAGTATTTCTAAGTGCTTGAGAAAAGAATAACCCTTACAGAAGACATGCATTCATTTAAGGAATTAGGGAAATAAAAATTGTATTTCCTGAGTTTGACAGATTATTTTCACTTTGGGGGCTTATACATAGCAATGAAATCAGATCTCCAAATTACTAATTCTACAGGTTCAGGCATTTCAAGGCACTGAAGTGATTTCTTTATTGAAATCAGCTTTACCAATACCTGTCCCTCAACAGCTTTCCTATCTGGTTGAGATGCTCTTAATACAGATTCAAGTAGTACTTGATTCTGCGAAATGCCAAAAATGGTCTGCAAGTCCTGAAACTCTAGTAAGGTTTGTGAACAACACAAGAGGTATTCTAGACCTTGCAACATATTTTCATGGATGTAAAGTCCATATTAGATGGACTTTAATCTTAGCAAGGTCAGGAAGTGATTCCTAGGCCTGAGAATTTGCTGCAGTTCAGGAACATTGGGAGGGTTGAGAGCAGCTTTCCTTGCAGGAAAGGATGTATTTGATTAGGATGGGATGATTTGTTGACAAAGCTTTTCTTTATTTTCTGTTTGGCCCACTGATTTTTAGCTGTTTTAAAAGTCAATTACTCCAGTTTCTGTTCTGATAAAATCTAGTGATAGAGCTAATGAGTGTCTTTGGAGTTGCTGATGTGTTACAGGCTGTTTAAGCAGCAGTTTCAGTTCTGGCTAAGTTGAGGTCTCTTCAGATGTGCTCAAAGTCACAATCTGTTCAAAGATCTGCCTGCTTCTCATGAAACTCACTGAGTGGAGCCCTAACCCCAGACCAAACGTTGACCTGGTTTAGTAGTGTAAGACTGAGGAGACACTTAAAGGAGTCTGTCATTGAGCCTTGCATCATCTTGCGTTGGAGCGACAGTCCTTGTGGAGGTGCAGAAGGATCAAAGAGATCTGAAGCCCTTACAGCCTCTCCAGAGCACATTTCATTGCTTCCCCTAAGAATGAGCTGTGCTCTGGTGATGCAGCCTGGTTCTGGGAACAACTATGCATTTTGTGTCATGAGGCCAGGCCACACCACCAGGCCGATAGGAAAATTTGTGCCGCAAAGTCGGTCTTGTGCCCAGGGAAAGTGCTAGAACCTATGATCATCCCAAAAGACTGGCAGAAAGATTTTTGGTTCTGTTCAGAGGTTGCTTAAATGCTCTTCTGTAAAACTAGGTTTTGTCTGAGAAAATGGTATGAATGATCTGGAGTGAAATGCAGATGTCTGTCCCGGTTTGGACAGG
>VZRX01003967.1:24711-70663 GCA_013398075.1 Notiomystis cincta | reverse complement strand
TTTAAAGGAGAATTTGTTTGTATTTTTTATTTACATTTTATATTTTTGTACATATTGTTAGGAGGTCCGCCATTTTTAAGTGATCTCGGATTGACCAAAAGGGGGGCTTTGAAGTGTATATCTCTCTTGTTACCTATCTCTGACTTTACTTGTGGTGTGACCAGGCCCAAACCATTATCTCAAAGGAGAATAAAACAAAACCTTGTAAAAAAAAAAAATTAAAAAAAGAACAAAAATGCAAAAAAAAAAAAATTTACAATCTTATTCTGAGCATTCCAGTAACTTTTTTTGTGTATGTACTTTAGCTGTACCATAGATCGTGGTTTGTATGAGGTGGCAAGGCCAAAGATAAAAAGGTTTTCTTTTTTTTTTCTGTCTATGAAGTTGCTGTTTATTTTTATTTTTTTCTTTTTTTTTGGCCTGTTTGATGTATGTGTGAAACAATGTTGTCCAACAATAAACCGGAATTTTATTTTGCTGAGTTGTCCTAACAAGGCTGCCTCCCAACTGCTGCTTTTTGTTTTAGTTTTCATTTGTTTTAGTTTTTTATTTCTTTATTCCCTTCTTTCTCTCCTTTCTTTCTTTGCTTTGGACTTGGGCTGGGAAGAGAGAGAGAGAGAGAGGGGTACAGGGGTGCATGGTGTTGATGGGGAGGGTCTGTGGGCTGTGCTGTCCCCCCGCTGCTGTGGGTAGAGGAGGCAGTGTCTTCCCATGGCAATATTCCTGTGGAGAGCTGCAGAGTCCCCAGCATGGCCTCTGCATGATCCTGCATGCTCTGGCTGCCCTGGGCAAGAGGGTAGGGATGGGTTGGACTGGGAAACTCAGACAGGGATCTGGACAGTGAGTGTGGGGAGCTGGGGTATGGGCTGCTCAGCAGTTCTGTCTCCACAGCCAAACTCGTTGGGGATTCTTTGGCTTGTGTAGTGGGGATGAGAAACCCATCCCCAGAATCCTTCTTGCAGTCTCTGCTGTGGGTGATTGACCCCTGGTTGTGGGATGGGGAGAGCTGAGGCCACTTAATGCTTTCCCTCCCCTGGGGCTCGTTTGAGCATTGCTGGCAGGGGGCAGGAGCTGGTGCCAGCAGGGATTGCATTCAGCCAGAACTGGTCCTGGGGGGCTGCTCCAGCCTGCACTGGTCACCCACCAATTCCTGGGGTGCCAAGGTTTGGTGGTGGGACCCTGTGGAGACAGGCTCAGGTTTGTCTGTGCACTCTAACAAACCAAAAAGGCTGTAACTTAGCCTAAGCCTCTGCTGCTTTGTTCCTAACCTTCCTCCAACTCATTTTTCCTTCTTCCTCCAGGGTGTTGGAGCTTGGAAAAGCTCAGCCTGCTCTGCCAGGTGTGTAGAGTTCGTTTGCAAGAACCTGCTTTGTATCTGTGCTCCCAAACCCTCACCCTGGCTCTGGGGAGTCCCCTTTCCCTACTGATCCAGGCTGTGCCAAAGCCTCACCAGATGGTCTCGTTTCCTCTTCTCACACTGCAATCCCAGAAGTCAGTGTTCAGATGCTTGGAGATGATTCTTTTTTTTAATTTTTTTTTTTTAAAGAGGAACCAATGTCCATTTAACGCACTGGCTGCCAGGGTCACAGCCCCTCCTGATCCCCAGGAGCAGCCAAGTCACTTACTCTGCACTTACACCTGTGGTGAATAAGCTCAAAATCTGGCTTCTTGTCCTCAATTATCCAACTAATTGTGGCGCTGCCTGATAGCTTATCAGATTTACTGCCTCTCTTTGCAGGCCCTGTCCAGCCCTGCCTGGGTGAGGGGAGCTCACGGCAGGGCTGGAGGCAGCACTAGGTTTGGTTATCCAGTGCTGCCCTGGGATGTGACAAACGGTGCTGCTGGGTGGGGCTTTGTCCTGCGGGGCTGGGAGTCGTTTCCATGTCCCTGTGTCCTCACCAGTGTCCTCACCACCAGCTGCCCCATGGGTGGCTCCTGCATTGTGATGGGATGGGCACCAACGGTGCAAGATTCAGGCTGGTACTTGTAGATTTGCAAGGCAAATTATTCAAATAAGCTTTGCAGCTGCATAGACCAGGGCTGGCTCCAGGTGTCCCTGACATGTGGGGACCCTGCACACACAAAGCTGGCGTGAGGGCCCGGGGGTGGACACTGGGGGAGCAATGGCCTTACTGTCCCCCTTGGCAGATGGACTGGTCTGCCCTGCAGCCCCCCAAACACCTCGTGGTCTTGGGTCACAGGCTCCATTCTGGTGTGGGATAAAACTGGAGGCGGCCCCCAGCCTCCCAGGTGGGCCTGGAGCAGCCAGGGGGGTGTGGGCAAGTCAGAGGGAGCCCCAGCCCTACAGCTCCTGGGCTGCCCCGAGTCCCTGCGGGCTCTGCTGCCAGAGAGGGCAAACCCCGCTCCCTCGCCCCCACGCCCCCTGGGCTTTCTGTGCCCCGTCTGTGCCCTCTCGTGGCTTGGTCCCGGTGGCCCTGGCTGCCCCTGCCACCCCGGCCCTGGGCTGCTCGGGTGTCTCCGCTGCCATCGGGGCCGGGGCCGGGCGCGGCTCAGGGCAGGATCCTCGCAGGGCTCCCGGCCCCAGCCAATCCCCACGTGGCGGCTCAGCCAGCCAGCCAATCCCACGCTGCCACCTGGCCCTTCCTGCCTCATGCTGCCTCCACCAATCACAGTCAAGCAACACTCTGGTCTGACCAATCGTGTGCTGCCACCTGGTGCTTCCCCACAGCCAACCACGTGCTGCCACTTGTCTCTGCTGCTGCCTCAGCCCTTGCAGCAGCAGCCCACCAATCACAGCACAAGGGGGACTGTGTTGAGCCAATCAGGAGCTGCTGCCTGCCGTCTGTCCCAGCCAATCAGGGGCAGCCACACCCTGCCCGGAGCTATAAAGGTCCGTGGGCAGTGAGGCAGTCCCAGCAGTTGGGGTCACCCCGGGGCGGAGGAGCTGTGGTCCTATGGTCCTGTGGAAGGTGGGTCCCTTGGGAAAGGCTCCCACCTGCAGGCTCCTGGAGGGACGTGGGGGGAACATGGTGGGTTTTTGGTGCCCAGTGCTACAGGGCCCGAGTGAATCCAAAATGCCAGAGGGACTGCTCACCTGGGCGATGTCTTTGGCCAGGGACCGGGAGCGGCAGGTTCCCCAGCAGGAGGTACCTGTGAAGATCTTGGAGGTGGTCTCCGTGAGGAACCAGCCTTGTGCCAGGGTCTGCCCCTGGGACCAGGCACCTGCCTTCGATGCCCAGGAGATGACCCAGCCCTGCCTGGGGGCCGGAGCTGGGCTCTGAGGGGCTGCTGCACAGGATGGACGGTGAAGAGCACGCGGCCCTCGAGCCCAGAGCGGTGTTGGGCCCCTCACCCAGAGCTGTCGCGGGTCACACGTTCAGCCGTGACCTGCAGGGCAGGACTGCCAGTGCCACCCTCGCCTGCAGACACCACGTGTCCCGAGGGATCCGAGTCCTGCTGATCACGCCGCTCCTGGGGCCTGGAGGCAAGTGGATGGCGCTGTTCCGAGGTGTGCCGACCTCTGACGATGGCTGAGGAAGCTCCCACACGAAATATCAGGAGGGAGCACCAGGAGAGCCTCGAGGGCGCTGGGAGGGACTCGGGCTGTGCCAATGTGCTCCAGTGGCCACTTGGACCAGGGGCAGCCCTTCCCAAGGATTCTGCTGTGTCTGGACCTCAGCTGAAGCCGCTTTGCCTGGCTCAACACCCAGGTGGACTGAGAGCAGCTCCCACGTGCCTGGCCTGATGCACAGCGCTCCGGTGGAGCCGTCCTGCGGAGGTCACGGGCGGCAGAACCAGCGGGGCCGAGCCCATGGCCTGTGGGCACCTGGACCCAGCCTGGGCCAGCACAGCTGCCTCCAGTCCTGACGTGCCCATAGTGAGTCAGGACCTGTTTCATCAGCTTGAGGATGTCCTGCACCAGCTGTAGCTTTTAGTTAGCCTCATCCAAAACTTCTTGTTGCATCTTGACAACCTTCATGAGATTTGGAGCACCTTGGGGGCTTGGTGGAGAACCTGCCTGCGGGGAATGCAGAGCTTGGACTGCAAGACACAGGCTGGGGTTGGTTACTGATGCTGTTTGTGTCTGGGCAAATAATTGACATCTGCCTAAGATGATGAGTGAAACTGCTTTCCAGGTGTGACTCCTCAGGACCAAACACAGAAGCAATTTTGAGTGGTTCCTGTTGAAAATAGACACGAAAAGCTGCTCCTGCTGTGGAGCAATTGCCACCTGGCTCAGGATGAGAAGTGTCCCATTGGAATACACCCCTCAGGAGTGGGTTGTGGAAGCCCAAGGTCTTGGCCAGTCATGACTCAACCCAACAAATATTTGCCTCCTAAATGGCTCAGGAATGTTTGTGCACTTGCCTCAAGAGCTGCCTGGTGAGGGCAGGAAAGCCCAGCCCAGGCTGAAGAGCAGATGTGGGACATCTTGTTCCTGTCTCATCCCTTGTGTCCCCACAGCCTGTCCCCCTCAGTGAGCTGGAGCAGCTCTGCCCCTGGGCCCTGACTTGGCACTCGGAGGGACCTGGCCCTCCCCAGCCCAGTGGAGTCCTTGAACTCCAAAGCCCAGCTGGATGTTTACCCCCACTGCCAGGTCTTCTTGGGGCCACCACCCCAATCCTTTCCCCCTCTGGGGTGGGGGCCTTGGAGAGGGAGCAGAGCTGGGGTGCCTGGAGCTCCTCCTATGCAGACCCTGTGAATGCTCCATCCTTGCCCGTGGCTGCTCCATCTTGTCTGGCTGAGCTGATCCTCTCCCAAGGGCAGGAGAACAGAAGGAAGGGCTGAGAGGGACCCTCAGCTTTGCAAACCCCACTGGGGGCTGTGGCTCCTGTTCATGGCTGGCTGGGAAGCTCCAGAGGGAAGCGTGGTGGGCTCAGAGGCCACTCCACAGTGCTGTGCTGTCTGTGGGCCAGGAAGAGACCTGGGAGTAAACGTCAAGTGCTGCCCTTCAGAGCAGATGTGGACCTGGAGAGAATCCTGCATTCCTTTTGAAAGGAAGCACAGCTCAAGGGGAACAGCTGGGGGTTGAGAAAGTGCAACCAGATTTGCCCTTGGAGAATGCACAGGGATGGGATCTTTACATGTGTCCTTTCTTAGCCAGGAGAGAGGCCTGAAGGCGAGGGGCTCTGCCTGGGTGTTGGGTGGGGATGTGGGCCTCCAGCTCACTCTGCCCTGGGCTCTGTGGGCACCTCCTCGGGTTCCTCTCCTTTGCTGGAGGCAGAGCAGGCTCCTGGCACTGCTCCCTCAGGGAGCTGGGAAGCAGCACCCCTCTGTCAGGGCTCCAGGCAGGAGGTGAGAGGGAGCTGCAGTTTGTGCCCAAAGCTGGAGAGCCCAGTGCTCAGAGGGCACATGACCCACAGGCCACGTTCAGGAGGACAATGACCCACGGCAGGTCCAAGGCAGCTGCTCCCTGTCCAGCAGCCAGGGCACTGCCCGACCCTGGACCCCAGGCCGAGGAGGGATGTGGCTCTAAATGCCCTGTCTGAAGCAGCAGGGAGTCCTGAGGGCCTGTGTGGGCTGGAGAGCCTGCACTGGGTTGTCTCCACCAGCAAGTGAGGCCCTGAGGGCTCAGAGCAGCTGCCGTGGGGCGCAGCCCCTGCAGGGATGGTGCAGTGCAGGGTGCTGAGCTGGTTTTGGTTAAACCAAACCCCAACAATTGCAGGGACCGGCTGCTTTCCTGTCTTAGGGCTAATCCCCCTTATCCCTGCTCCCAAGGTGAGGATGTGCTGCTTCCCTGGGGATAACCCCAGCCTAAAGCTCTGTCCCTGGGGTGGGCTGTGGGACAAGGCTGCAGCTCTGGAGCAGCATCCTGGGAAATGAGCAGCAGGCAGGAGCGGGACTGTGGGGCTCTGCCATGAGACACCTGTGCCCAGGCAGGCACTGGAGCTGGTGCTCCCTGCACTCCGTGCAGCTCTGTGGGATGGCCACGGGCACCCCTCAGCTCTGACAGGTCCCAGCAAGGGCTGGGGGCTGTGTTTGGCCGTGGGGAGCCCCACCGGGCTGTTTGCTGCAGCCTTGGGCTCCAGGGACTTGTGCATCCCCAGCTTGGCAGGAACATGGTCGCAAGAGGGATGAAGGCAGGTGCGAGGCACGGAGCTGTCGGGGCCTGTGGAGGTACCGGGACGCCTCATCCGACAGCTCCTCCCAGCTCGGGCTGGCACAAGGAGCAGCGTGGCCAGCCCAGCTCCTCTCCTGGGGTACAGCAGGCGGCACGTCCCATCCCGGGTACCCCGCCAGCCTGGCTGCTATGGGGCCGGCCCGAGCTGGCCCTCGGTGGCTCTCCCGGGCCTGGGCCGAGGCGGTGACCACGAGCAGCGTCCTCCCCCCCGGCCCCCCGTGCCGTGCAGCCCAGGCAGCAGCGCTGTCTGCCTCGCAGCTCCATCCAGCGCTGTCTCGCAGCTCCATCCAGCGCTGTCTCGCAGCTCCATCCATCCAGCGCTGTCTCGCAGCTCCATCCAGCGCTGCCTCGCAGCTCCATCCAGCGCTGCCTCGCAGCTCCATCCAGCGCTGCCTCGCAGCTCCATCCAGCGCTGCCTCGCAGCTCCATCCAGCGCTGTCTCGCAGCTCCATCCAGCGCTGTCTCGCAGCTCCATCCAGCGCTGTCTCGCAGCTCCATCCAGCGCTGTCTCACAGCTCCATCCAGCGCTGCCTCGCAGCTCCATCCATCCAGCGCTGTCTCGCAGCTCCATCTAGCGCTGCGGGCTGGGCAAGCCCCGCGCTCCCCCCGGGAGCCGCGGCAGCGCCGTGGGGAACAGGCCGTGGCTGCCCCGCGTCCCGGGTCGTGCTGCCAAGGCCAACCTGCCAGGAAGGCCGGCCAGGCTGCTGGTGATGGGGGTGAGCAGGCGGCACAGCGTGGCTGCTGGCCCGGGGCAGCCGGAACTACCTCCCCCGTGCTCCTGCTCCGTGCCAGGGAATTTCCTGCAAGGATTCCGGGAAACATCAAGGGGCGCAGACGTTCCCAGTTCCTGAGCCAAATGTATCTGGCCTCAGCTGCCGGTTTTGCCACCTCCTCCCATGGAAACTGGGCCTCTGCCCTCTCCGTGGAACACTTGCTTCTCTATCAGGCTCCAGCTCTGTCAGTCCCTCACCCTCAGGGTCTTCACATCACTCCTGTGGTTTCCTCCTGCATCCCCAGCACTTTCTTGGGGCCCATCTGCCATACCTGGTGGGAGTGTGATCCCTTCCCACAGCCTGTCACTGTTCCCCTTTTGCACATTCAGGGCAATGTCAGACCTTTCCAGCCTGGCTTTGGGGACACCAGGACCCCAGCACTGTTACGCTGCCCTCTCGTCCCCTTGCTCTGTGTCCCCTCTTTGTCCCCTCTCAGCTTGTCACCCCTTCTGGATGTCTGCCACCCTCTGTACCCTGCCTGGCACTGAGTGCTGGGAGAGCAGGCAGGATTCTGGTGTGGGGGGGACGATGTAGGAAGGACTTTGGCACAGAGCTTGCTGCCATAAGAATGGAATGCTTTTCCAAAGGGGCCCTGGCAATGGTGGGCCCCTCTCTTGGAGTGCTGCTGTGGGTGTGGATGTCAGACCTGCAGTGGGGTGAGGCAGCTGCTGAGCCCCCACAGGGATTGCACCCAGGTCCTGTAGCACTGAGGGGCTGGTGACCAGAGGGTCCCCAGGGCAGGAGGAACTGGGCACCTTGGATCAAAAAAAAAGGGTACTTTGAATCCTGTCTTTGCTCCAGCTGCCCTCCTCCTGTCCTTGGGGACAGATGGAACTGTGCCCAAGTCACCTGGCAGTGAAATCCCTGTGTCGAAGTGTTTGAGTGCCTGCCAGGAGCTCTGCCTGGCAGATTTGGCAACTCAGGGGTGGGACATGTACCCCCCAAAAGGAGCAAAGGAACTCAAACCTTCCTAGGCCTCCTGTCTCCTCCCCGTGCTGCTGATCTGGATGGCACTGGGTGAGGTGGGACGAGATGTTGCTGACCCCGAGGGCTGCCCGCTGTCACCACACCCTGCCCGCTGTCACCACACTCTGCCCGCTGTCACCACACCCTGCCCGCTGTCACCACACCCTGCCCGCTGTCACAACACTCTGCCCGCTGTCACCACACCCTGCCCGCCGCCTGCCCGCGCCACCGGCACCTGCGGGAAGGTAAGAGTAGCAAAGCAGACACCGAACATAACGTGGCCCTGGGCTGTTTGTGCGCCTTTTGTTCGGCAGCAACTTTCATGATTCAGCTCATTAAGCACATTAGGATGGCTCTGCCGCCCCGCCTGAGCCTTGTCGGGCGGGGCAGATTTGGGGCTCCCGCAGCAGCCGCGGTGTGTGACAGCCCCAGGGGCGCTGGCGATGGGCGCCGAGGGTGGGAGAGCCTGGTGCTTGCCGTGGAGAGCAGGAGCCGGCCCTGCTCCCCTCACCCTCAGGGCAGCACACGGGGAAGAATCTCACACCCCGTGCAGGGCCCTGCTCCAGAGCCAGCCCTGCAGCCCATCGCGGGCTTCCATTGCCACAAGCCGTGCTTCAGGGAGCCCTATGGTGTGATGGACCCCAAAACTGTGCAGAGGGCTCCCCTGAAGCCAGAACGGTGTTTTGCATCACCCTCCTCCTGAGCTGCCGAGCTGCTGTGCAACAGCCCAGCTTGGAGTGCTCCCAGGCCAAGACACGGCTGGAGGGGCAGTGAGGATGGGGCTTCACCCCAAATCTCTTGTGTGCCAGCCCCCCAAGCTGTGCACAGCTCTCTCCACTTCCCGATGTGCCTCTGTGGCCCCTGACTGCGTGCCAGGCTCCGCAGGGCCGCCCTGCTCTCACCGCCAGCTCTCCAAGGCTGCCAGGGCTGCTCACAGCCCTCCCGAGCTGGGGGACAAGTCCCCTCTGGCGACTTCCCAGCTGGCAGGGAGCAGCCTCCCGAGCTTCCCGAGCACGTTCCTCGCCCCGAGGCTCTCGCAGAAACAAATGCCCCGTGTGTGCCGGCGGCCGGGAGGCACCGGTGCCGCCGTGGGAGCTGCCGAGGCCACAACACCCCGGCTTGGCCGGCCCGATGCCGAGGGTTCCAGCGGGTGCCTGGAGGCAGCAGCTCCAAGTGAGCCAGGGATTTTGAGTGGTTGGGCTTTAGGCAAGGTCCTGCCAAGTGAGAGGCTCCCCAGGGGCCCAGCCAGGTCCTACCCTTGCCAAAGTTGCCTCTCTTCCACTATGGAGCCTTCCCTTCTTGCAGAGCCCTGCACGTGGACCTGTCTGGGGGAAGTTTTGTGCTCCAGAAATGCCTGCCAAGGCTGTGAACTTCCAGGTGGGAGCTTATTTGGTAAATAAGAGGAGGAATCACTGTGTTGGTCCTTGCACTCACTTTCCAACCCCACACTTTGCACAGAGAGTGGCATGAGGCTGCCCTCAGTTGCAGCCAGAACCACCACGGGGACATGGATGGTTGGTGGCAGTGGTGACACCTGCACTCCTGGCCTCCTGCTCCCCTCTCTCGCTTTCCAGCCTCTTTTCTCTTCGCTGGCACCTTTACCATGCAAGGGAGCCAAGATCTGATTGTGCCATGCTTGGGCCCTGGGCATGGGATATGCCTGTGTCCCCTGCCCCTTCTCCCAAGGCTCCACATCCCATCAGCCCCACAGGGAGGGAATGCTCAGTTGCCTGGGCCACGAAGGGGCTCCTGCTCTGAGCACCCAGGGGCCCTTTGCCGGGGTTTTGGGTGGTGGCTGCTCGGCCCCAGTGTCACCGCTGCCCTACGGCCCCGCCGTTTGCTCCTCCGGTTCCTCAGGGAGCTGATCCCGGCGCTGAGGGGGTTTGGAGAGGCTGTTCCGGACCGGGAGCGGGGGAGCTGCTCCCGGCTATTTCCCACGCAGCCACTGGAGGGCGGCAGTGACCCACGGCAAGCGGGGCCCGCCGGCCCCAACTGGGCCAACTGGGCCAGCTGGGCCAACTGGGCCAACTGGGCAAACTGGGCAAACTGGGCCAACTGGGCCAGCCGGGGCAGGGCGGGCGCGGGCGGGGAGGGAAGGGGCTCCGCAGGCCCCTCAGAGCCGTCTCAGGACCCGCGTCCCTCTGGGCCCTCTCCCAGGGCTGCTCACCGGCGGGAGCCTCAGCCACGCGTGTCGGTGGCTGCTGGAAGCCCCGCGGAGCCTCCAGCGTGAGCGGCCCGCGGGGAGCAGGGGAGGTTGAGTGGGTGTGGGAATTCACAGCTCGTCTCACGGAATGATGTGGGCTGGAGAGGACCTTTAAAAGTCGCCTCGTCCAACCCCCGTGGAATGAGCTGGGACATCTCCCACCAGGTCAGGTGCTGATCCGCTGATCTGACCTGATCTGGGAAACCTGTCCTGTTTCACCACCCTCACCCTAAAAAACTCCTTCCTTATATCTAATCTAAATTGACCCTCCTCGAGTTTAAAGCCATCACCCTTTGTCCTATAGCTATAGGCTGTTCCCATCTCTTATAGGCCCCTTCAAGTACTGGAATGCTGCAAAAAGGTCTCCCTGCTACCTTGCAGGCTGAACAACCACAGCTGTCTCAGCCTGTCCTCACTGGCAAGCCACCCCTTCCCTCTGATCAGTTTTGTGGCCTTCTCTGGACTCCCTCCATCAGATCTGTGTCTTCCCTGAACTGACACCCCAGGGCTGGACGCAGCACTCCAGGCAGGGTCTCACAAGAGTGGGATAGAGGGGGAGAATCACCTCCCTCGACCTGCTGGCTGTGCTGCTTTGGATGCAGCCCCGGATACGACTGGGAAGAAAAGGCACCAGGGTAGACTCAGACCCACTGGGAGCATCCATCCCTCTGCTCTGGTCAGGCCTTGGTTGGAGCTGAGCTTGGCAGAGCTGCTGCCTGCTCCTGTCTCTGCTGGACACCTCCTGTGTGGGTCTAGCAGAGCATCTACCCTACATCACAAAGGCACCTGCTCTCAAGACCTTCAGCCTTTTTTATTTTTCCTTTTTGGATACCTTTGTGTCTCCTCTGGTCCCACCCTCACCGGGTGTGGTTCTGCTGGGTGCAATTTAGGTTAATGTCTCTGTTTGAAGGCTGGCCTAGGATGGGTCACACTGCTGACAAGACTCTGCCCTGCAAGAGCCACAGGCTGGGATCCATCAGTGAGGTCTGGTGAGGAAGTTGCTGCTGTGGCTAATGGGGATTAATGATCCAGCTTCAAACCCCCTAAACAGTATTTACTCTGTATCTCTCCCACATACACCCAGTGGCTGAATCCAGGATGTGAAATGAGGCCTTTCATTTCCCTGTGGCTCTGAGGATCTCAAGCCCAGGACAGGCTGACCAAGGCACCGAGTGATTACACAGCTGCCTGTGATGTTCAGGAGCAGAAGCTGGAGATGCCCCTTCCCACGATGTCCATGTGCTAGAGCTGATTACAAACAGCAGGGAGAAGTGGCAGCAGGGCTGGAGAAATCTGTCACAGCAGAAGTGCTGCCGTGTGTCATTGAAGCCTCCACACGTGGGGAGTGTTGGTGTCAGCAACTGCAGCCCCAGTGGAGCTCCAGGGAGCCCAGCCCAGCACAGGAGTGATGCTGGTGGGCTCAGGGGAACACGGGTTTTCCAGAGGGGCTTGAGTGTCCCCAGGCACTGGGAAAAGCAGAATAGTGTGCAGTGCTGGTGACAAAGGGACAACTGGCCCCGAGGGGATTAACAGACAGAGGGGAGGCCAAGGAGAAGAGAAGTCAGGACACCTTTCTGATGTGGCCAGTTGGAGGAAGAGAAGTTTAACAGAGATGGGGGTTGTGGAAGGGGCAGGGCAGTGGAATGCCCTGTTCTGCTGCTGGCTGGAGTGATGGGAGTTTGTGCCTGCTGAGGTACATTTCTGTAACAGAAAGGAAAACACACAAAACTAACATTTCTTCCCTTCTTTGGACGGTAGGAATGTTTTAATTGAGAAATTAGTTTTAATTACATTAGGTGATATCACAGTCTATTTTACAAGTTTGGGGTAAGAGGATGTGTGGACCGGTTACACAGAAATCCAGCGAAAGGATAAAAATCTACAACATGAGAAAAATGAAAAGGTTAACTTAACCCCAAAAGAAAAGCATTGAGTTTGGTATGAGTGGAAATGGGACATTATACCAGGGTCCAGAGAAGTAGAAAGGATGAGACTAAGATAAATTTACAGTATTGGTTCTGCATGACCATCATTTGCCTGTGTTCAGAGACAGCCTCTCTTCCTGAGGGCATTGCTGAGCAGATGGCCCCGTCTCTGAGGATTTGGTCTGGTCTTGTCAGAGGAGAAAGCAAAATAACTGATGGGCAAAGGTCACAACCCACGCTGAGCTGGTCCCCAGGGTCACCGCCTACAGGAGTGTCTTCCACTGGATAGTCGGGGGGTTCTGCACCAAGAACTGTATGGAGGAAAACTAAAACAGCTCCAAAAAGCCCCATCTCAAACGTAGAAAAGTCTCACTCTGGAAGTGCTTACGAGAAGATCGTCATCATAGAATTTGGTTTCTATAATAACATTACCACTGCAGGAAGAAAGGAGGAGAAAGAAGAGGTGTTAGAAGGCTGCATGGACAGTGGACAGCGACTGCTCCTCTCCACAAGGCTCTCACAAGCCTGGCCTCACACCTTGACAACCTCCTCCCCCAACATGATCTTTGGGCTGGAGCTGCACACAGTGAGCACTGTCAGGGTCAGTCAGGACTGAGGGATCTCCCAAACACATTCCCATGTGGAATGTTCCCCCCATTCCTCCCCTGTCTGAGCATGGCACTGCTCAGGCTGCAGAGTGCTTGGACAGCAAACTCCTGCTCACTCCTATTGCTAAAAATAAACTAGCAGTCCCAGCACCTTCAGGCCCCCCTCTCCTGCAGGAATTGTGAAAACCAATGGGAATTATTTTTTTATTCTCCTTCTCTGTCCTCTAGTGCTGAACAAGCTACATCAACCAATTTAACATGTCATTTCCCTCAAGTGCTTAAATGCAAAGACACAAGCATATTTTATACAAACTGCCATGGAAATGTGGATTTGGGTGTGACAGAAGCTCTGGGGATTTAACTCGCTGACTTTTGAGATTTTGGTACATAAAATAAGAACTCTGGGACCATGACAACACCTGGACACCTGAGCACTGTGATCTGACCATTTCTAAACAACCTGGCTCTTGAAAACCAAAGCAGCAGTTCTGCCTCCACTGTGGCTCTTGGTGTCTATGACACTGGACCTGCTGAGAGTGTAAGGTTTTGCTGTGGTGTGGACAATGCTTGAACTTAAAATGTCAGGGCATGTTCTCAATCTGATACTCAGTCATCCTGGGAAGTCTTCATGCAGAGTGCCTGGGACAGCACCAACTATCACATCTCCATTCTCTCCTGGTTTGGAAACACCAAGACAAACATGAGGTCTTTGGGAATATCAGAAAATGAGGGGCTCTCCAAATCCTGGCAGCTGTAAAAGGATGACTTCTTTGGGCCACAAATTCCCCTTTGGATTTCCTTGGGCTCAGGGTTTTACTGAAAAGCCTCAAGAATGACTTTAGGATACCTCCATGAATGGGAGAGAGAGATCTGGGCTCCCCACTACAAGTGGATATACTTCAGAGAACAAACAGGACATGGGAAAATCCTCAGGGTCATTTGAAATCTAGCTTCTCTTGACTCCCAGTCCTGAAAATGTCTTGAATTCCCGAGATGATCAAACCCAACTTGTCAGATGTCTTTATTTCTTTGCTCTGATTGCCAAATCTGGCTCCTCCTGTACTGACAGTGCGCAGCTCTGGGAGCTGAGGACGTGTGAGCACCTCCAAGGTTCTGAGCAGGCTGTGCCAGGAGCACTCCTGGAGGCTGGTGCTCTCTCCTGAGTGTGCTCTCTTTGAGACGTGCTGTGAATGGCCATCAGGACGGCAGCTCCCACGGCGGTGCCTTCTCCAGCGACTGGCTTTGCTCCAGACAGGGAGTGAGGGAAATGCTGGAGAGGGAGGTCCTCCAGAGGACACAGTGACCTTGCAGTGAGACTGGCTGCTGCCTGTCTGCCTCTTGTTGGCAGCAGGGTTCCCAAACCCTTCTGTTTCTGGCACTGCACTCCTTGTGTGCTTGCCAGCACCCATCCAGCACTGCAGGCAGGATGGTTACACTTCCCAAGAACCTCCCTCCAGGAGCCTTTTCCATCATCCCCCAGAGCTGGAGCCTGGCTGCCCACACTGAGCAATGCCCAGAGGTGTTACTGGACACATCCCAGGGATTGCTGCCCTGCTCAGGAGCCCATGTGCACACAGAGCCAGGACTAGACTTTGTGAGGAGGGTGTGTGAATCTTCCTACAGGTGACTGTAAAATGACTGATTCCTACCTTTTAAGGGTATTTTAGGCCCAGATACAATCTGTGCATAGTGTATATAAATTGTATATAAATGTATATAAATGCATATACACTAAATGTGTTTAAGCCAATGTTAAAGACACAAAGCTCAGCAAAATGTTACAGTGATGAAATAAACACTAGAGCAGCTGCTACAAGAGATATATTATATGAAGTAAACTACCTTGGACAAGAGTCAGTGATCAATAGCTGATTTAAAAATGGCCTACAAATCTGCTGGGTTTTTTCCCCCCTGGATGTAAGGGGTATTAAGTTGTAAAACATTTTAAAATCCTTTCATGATTCACCTTCCAAAAAAATTAAGCAACTTTATTAAAGAATCAGTTTCACTTTCTCCAAACCTTTATTGCTATATTAATGCAAATTGGACCTATGGGAAGGAAGGTAATGAGGTTGGCTTAACCCCTTTTATCTCTCAACAACTAACAGTAGTGAGGTGATTCAGAGTTGGTAGCAGTTCCTTCTCCTCTTTCCCACCGTTGTTCCCAAGGAAATGCCACACACTGCTTTTGCTTTGCCTGCTCTCAGATTCTGCAAGCCCAAGGCACTCACGTTAAAACGTTAGCTGGCATCATCTGTGATTCAGGTGCTGCCTCTATCAAGGACTGCCAAGTGTTTGTGGAGTTAGGGATCACAAAACCAAATTCAAAGAACCATTCTGCAAAGTGAAAAAAAAAAAAAAAGATCCAGAGGCATTTAAAAGAAGAAAATTCACAAATGGTCCTTTTGCTTTTCACCTGACAGGCTGGGAAACTCCCTAAACTGTCCTGCTGGGCTGTCAACATTTTATATTTAAATTACTTTGTATGGTTTAAACTGCACTGAGCCCTGCCCTCCTCCTAGAGCAGATACTCCCTCTCTAAAATAGCTGATGGTACCGATAAGGTCACACCACTTCCTTGGCATTGGTGAAAATTTCAACACACCTAGTTGGGAACAGGGAAACCACACTCCTCCTCTGACAGACATCCCTGGGATCCAGCTGAGGTTGTGTGCAAGTGGCTGCCCAAAAGACACAGAGCTCAATGCTTTCTCTGCCCCTCCTCCAGCCCAGATTAAGAGCAGCACTGCAGTGAGGGGGTCAGATGTGGGATCACTGGCACTGCTGTAACCCAGGTAAAACCAGAGGCTCCAGCCTGGCACTCTGAGGAAGACCCAGGAATTCCAGTAATAGCTGACTCTGAAATAACCTGTTTCCTTGCCTCAGGCAGCCTGTGGTGGATTTATGCCCTCAGGCATGATTACCCAGCTTTTTTGCTTACATAACAAAGTGTTAATACACTTATGAAATGCTATCCTTAATACTGTGGCCCATTAGTCCTGACAGGACGAGTGCTTCAGTGCTACTCTGAAAAATTAAAATCGCCACATTCAACCCATTTTAGTCACTCTAATCCCTGCCCTGCTGGGGGTCAGCCTGTGCTGCAGCACACAGAGCACATCCATACCTTCTAGACACTGCCCTTTGAAATAAACTTTCTGTTCCAGACGGAATTTTTCCATTTGCTCTGCTGAGGAAAAGTTTAACTCCCGAGATACTGCTTTGCATTTCAGGATTTTTTTAGGAACTCGAGCTGTGAAATAGATAAAGCAGAATTATTTGGACACAGTGAAATGCAGCTTCTGCAGGTAATGTTATTCTATACTTGGAAATAGTGATTAGGACTAATACAAGATCATGGCAGCAGGAAAAATGCAAACACAAAGGACTTTGTTTTTACATTTGTTTTTACATTTGCAAGAGTGAAATCCAAGATGCAAATACCTTAAGTACCTTGCCCACAGCCAAGAATGAAACTTATGACAGAACAAGGGATACAACACTGATCTCTCAGACTCCTGATTCTTAGTTGTTTGTTACTGAACCCCATATTTTTTCAGGTTGAAATACAAGATGCAATTGAAGTTTTTACTGTAAGAATTGTGCTGAAGATCACCAGCAGCTGTAGGGCTGCTTAGCACACCCAGCCTCTTAGCCCTTCTGACTTCTCCTTCCCCTTCAGACTGTGCATCCCCAGAGCAAACCACAAAGTTTGCACACAGAGTGTGTTTCTCAGCCCAGCAGCACTTCCTCAGCCACCTCAGAGCTCTGGGAAGTGTCCTGTAGAAGTAAATGCCTGTTCCCTTAACACTGAGACCTACCCAGGCTGTAAAGCCAGAACCACACTGGAAGGTTTGAGAGCCATTTGACAATCCAGGTTTCTGGGCTCTTGCAATGGGTGAGACACCAACAGCAAGTGGCAAACTGTACCTGGTAGGTATTTCACAAGATGGTTTTCTTTTTAGAGGTGGAGGACTCAGAGAAGGGACAGTTTGAGAGGACTGATTAAGAGTCCTAATCAGGAGAATATGGGAGGGAGTCAAACCAGTAAAAGTCTCCCAAGCCCATCAAGCTTCAAGTGGTGTGATTGTGCATAATCCTTCCTGCATATTAGAGAATGTTTCATGTGAATTTTTTAGAAATAAAGAGGGGAGGGAAGACAGCTGGCATGTGCTTTATGAGCCAAACTGTTCCAAAATGGAAAGCATATCAAAACATCCATAAACAGGGAGCAGGCTGGTGTTTAATAACAGGAAGAGTCTCCCAAGCCCCAGGCAAATCTAATATAGAAGGGTTTAATGGAGTAGGACCTTGATATGAGCCCAATCTCAGGAGCTGGAGGCTTAGGGAATGTAAGTCAGCATCCTACCCCAAGGAGAAGTACACAGCCCACGGCTTGGTAAAAAACCAAAAAAGATTAAAAAGAAAATTAAAAGTGTAAGGCAAGAGTTTTAAATGTAGAAGATCTCTAATTATTTTTATGGGATTTTTTGCACCATGGAAACTTGCATGGCACCATCTTTTACTGCCCTCACCAGTACAGACTACACCATTGTGGATAAACATCTCTTTGCAGTTAAGTGTAAAATGACTCATTAAAACTATTCTGCCATTTAGCAATTTCATTTCTTTCATCTCCAAGACAGAGTCCTGAGAATGTTAGCTTTAACACTGTAAAACTACCAAATAAATAGTTACTTTTAATAAAAGTAGGACTGTGTTGTCTTTAAACATCTGATTTAAGACATTTTAATTTACATTCATACCATCAAGCAAAAATTTTAATTGAAAATATTTATTTTAAGCTTGTTTTACTTTTATTTCTCTTTTTTTCTTCCTATTAAGAAGATAGAAAACAAGGAGGTTTGATTTTCATCAGTTAGGTCCATTTTAAAACATGCTGGGATACAGATAAGCATAGACTTAATCCTAAATTTATTAGTACTCTTTGTTTACTTGAGGATGTACTATACCTGCACATTTATTTAAGCACTTACATGGTTAACATACATTTAGTTAGATGCTTAATGCTCATTAGAATAGAAAGTGTTGAATGACACATTTCTTATTTACTAAGCAAGTAATTTTGAGTCCAACAGTTTAGTTAGAAACTGAAATTAAATGAAAATATCCATATAATTATGTTTTCATTTAGTTTAAATAAATCTACCTTAAATATTTGGGACATACAAAAAAGCAAGTTATCTTAGCCAAACTGATTTTACATTTCAAACTACACCTTTTCTTAGATAATGAAAGGACTATTTATATGTCATGAAAGCTGTCTGTGGGGATTCTGTCAGAGCTACACCTCAACAAGCTTACTCCAAGATTTGCTTGTATATTGGGAGAAACCAAACTTTACAGATTTGCATCTTCCAAATTGCCTCCCAGTTTTGAATGCCCTGGCACTGAATTGAGCTGACTGGAAAAGCTCCTGCTGTCAAAAGCTGGTTTAGATGATTAATTCCAGTTTCAGGTGCTCAGGCTGTGATTTTTACTACTTAAGGCAGTTTAATGTTAAGACTTTGGCAGCAATCCAATACCACATTAATATTGTTTTTATTTCATCTAAGTGGCAATAGTAAATTAAGGTAGTAACACAGTATCATGATTTGAAACTTAAGAGTTTGTTTTATAAAGAAACTTGTTCTTAAATCAAATAGAAGTCAGGTTTAAAAAGTAAATAGAAGTCCTGTTAAAAGAAAATGTATTTTACTCACTCTGCTATATATTTGCTTCTTCATTTGCTATGTCTAGACTGTGATTTGCCCTGAATGGCCACAGAACATACACACACACACAAGTACTATATAATGACTTTAAGACACATATGGACTTAATTTTAGAACAATTATTCTGTTTGCCCTCACTGTTTCTGCTGCAGGACTGTTCCAGAACTGCGTTTTCCCACACCTTTTAATTCACCATCAGATCACCCTGCTTTGTTGGAAGTCTCCCCCCCTTCTCAGCCTATTTATTGAACATAACCTATCTACCTCAGATTTCTTTTCTAGCTAAAACATACAAAAACTGCTTTCTTCATCTCTTCTCCCAAGGAAGTCCATCCTCCCATCTGTAGCCTTTTCAGTGTCTTCTCCTAATAGCTCTCCTCTGCATCTGCCACAGTTTGCAGTCATCCATCTTCTAGATGGATGAGTGAACTGTGCACCACATAAGGTCTTAACTATTCCTTGTACAATGGGCATTAATCTCAGGCCAGAGTATGAATTAATTAATTAATTCCCCAAGCTCCTCTGATGGGAATGAGGGTTCCTGTTTTATCTGACAAAAATCTGAGGCAGTGAGGAGATATGATTTGCCCAAGTGACAAAGGTGACATCTATCCTTCAAAGCAGGGCTATGTTTGCAACTCAGGTGAGTTGCAGCACCACCCAGCCCCCAAATGCACAATAAAGTCACACAGTACCTTCATGCTCCACTCCAGGTACAGACAGATCTTCTGTTCCTTGCCAGAGGATTTTCCCTGTTTCTGCATCCCGAAGGTTCATCCAATTTCTGATTGGGAAGCAAATAAGGAAAACAAGCTATCTATATCCCTAAATGCTGTGGGTAGTATTCTTTGCTGAGCTCTGAAATAGGCTACTCCAGCTGAGTTTCAGTCATGGTTTCTGATTCTCAGGAGGCCAAGGAAACAAGATGCTTTTTCCCTGAGAATAAATTAACAAACCAACCCCTGAACAGAATGAATGCAACAAGAGTTGTATAGCCACAGATTTAGTTTTCACTTTAGACTGAAGGTTGTTAACCTCATTTATCATTTTCCATTGCTTCTAAAGGATAAAGGCAGTGTCACTGTGCTCTAGAGAAACAAGAACATTGCTAACAATAACAGGTAATTCTACACAAACAATTGCTGTTCTCCAGCATTTGGAAAACACTAGGAAAAGGAGTCCTTTCCACATAACATGAGAAAAAGAATAATGCCCAATCAGGCTTGTTTTCCTAGCTTACAAAATATTATTATCAAGGATTGTTCTATTGCTGTTGACCTCATAACTGCCACTCATGGGAATTTTTCAGCTGCTGAGTGCTAAGCAAAGAGAGATCTCTTTTCCCCCTCAGCAGGTGAGGCTGTGCCAGCTTTCAAAATGCCCAGATCAGTGAATTAGTCAATAAATCTATAGGCAAGTAGGAAATATTCATATTTCCAAAGGGACAGTTAATAATAAGCACACCTTTGAAAAATCTCTCACAGGGTTATTCAGACACTGACAGCTCAGAACAAGGAGCCTGCATGATGCCATCCTGAACAGAGACACAGCCATCTCATAAGCCTCAGGCCCTCCTGCTCCACAGCTCCTTAGGGTAGCTCTGAGGATTCACCAGTGTCAATGCCAGAGAATGAACAGAGCAGGATCTGTGGGATGAGCCCACACAAAGCAGAGGTTTTCCAGGAGCTCCCTTTGGCTGCTTTATGGCACTGCACCCTTGGTACTCAGCACTGCCTACAACAACTGCTCAAGGAACTGGCTAGGGAGGTGGAGAGACAGAAGAGGGACAGTATGGACCTTGGCATGGGTATAAATAGGAGCTGTTGGAGATTTGCATATTGAACTCATCCTCTCACACACACAGTTTCCAGGCAGACTCACACAAACTCATCACATTGATCACATTTTTCCAGAGCTCCCAGGAAGAAACAGATGCTTTAGCAAATTTTGCATTACAGGCAATCATTTGTTTTAAAATTATGTGTGTGGAGGAGGGGAAGGGAAGATGGCTGCTTCAGCAGAGATGTGAGGAGTCTTTCCCTTGCTGAAGGCTGGTCAGACTTTCCATGTCCCACTGAAAGGACAAAGGGAATGTGTGCACAGGGTCTGTTCACACAACTTAGCAGCAACTTGGACTATGGGAAGAGGGAACACAGGGCAGCCTGCTCATGTCCCTCTAGGCCTGTTCCAAATACAAGGTATCTACCACTTGTTCTGGGATTAAGGCAAAAGAGAAGGGGGCAGAAGATGAAAAGCCTCCTCTGAGGGCCCTGTATGGCACCTCCATATCCTAGCAGGAAGCTGCAAAGTGGAGCAGCCCAAGGGGGATGGGGCTGGCAGGGAAGTCACAGAGAGACAATCAGCAGCAGAACTGCAAGAAGAACCTGCAGCAGGGCTGGGCATTTCATGTGGTGCTGGCTGGAAAACTTGGAAGACCTCAGCCAACACAACCTGCAGGATGGAACTGCCCCAACCATAATTTAAAATGTCCAAAAAATCCACCATTTTTCCATACATCTTCCCACACACAAACACACAAGCTAGCCAGGGTGAAGCTATTTGCATAGAAAGCAGTGTGCCATCTATCAAACACCAAGTACGAGGGGAAAATAACAAATGAAACCCTCTGAGCATCTCACTGGCAAACTCATTTATCTTCCAGACACTGCCATGCAAACATTCTTAACTATTAGCTGAGCAGTAAAATTAGTAAATTGGGCACTTGATTATCAAAAACCTGTACTACCTTTAAAAAATGGTCCACTCACAAGTATTTATTTGCTATTTGTTCACTATCAGTACCAGTCAGTTACGAGCTCCCAGGTTTGGCCACGGGCTGTTTAGTGCCAAACTGAGCACCAGCCACGTTCCTCTGAACTGGAAATGAAACACTGACCAGGACAGCAAACCCAGCACTGCAAAGGAGCTGATCCAGCCTCCCAACTGCTACATCAGTACTCTAACTAATGGACCATTCCTTCTCCTTGCCATTACTTGCCTTGCCTTCCCATCCCTCTTCCCTTGTCAATTTTTGGAGCACTCTAAAATCACATTTACCATTTTCAAAAGTATTATATTAGAAGTGCCCTTCAGTGATAAGTAGCCTGACAGCTTAATTATTATCCTTACTTGAAATACACAGTAATAGTGTTAGTGACCTACTGTTTGTGGTGAAAGAAAACACTGCTGTACACTACTGACCTCTGTGACTTCTCCCTATCAGGATTTCTCTCTCAATCCAGTCCAAGAAAGATGATACATGTTGCTGTGCTGAACAATGCAAGTATTTAAAATGTATGTTCACATTTGGGGTGTTGGACATCTATAAAGTGCTATCTGGCTTTATTTTGTTTATTGATGTTCCACTGTAGAAGTAAATCCATGCAGGACAACCTGCCCCATGCTTTGTACTATGACTGTCAAATTCAAGAATAAATAAAAAGCTCAAGGCTATACCCCTGCTGATGAGAGCATGCCTCATGCATGTAGGAATGCATGCCACAGTTCCTAGAAAATACCTTGCATTTAAACAATCTGAACATTGCTAGCCTGTGTCAATTCCTTATCAAAGAAATAAAGGTTTAATGTCAGTGTTGCCAAAGGCTTTCTGGCCTTGACAAGTCCATATGCTGGTTCAGGACACGCTTTTCCAACTTCTGCAAGTGAAAAAACAAATCAACCTGCTAAGCAGAGTGTATACAAAGTGTAAAAATATGTGGACCCAGACATATTTGAAGAGACTAGAATACACTAGCCAGTTCACAAGTTTTTTTCCCAGTAACTAAGTATTATTAAAAGGGAAGAACAATCATCAGATCTTAAAAGCACACACACACATACTCACAATCTCTTTCTATTGGAAAAAACATTCATGTACAAGAGGTTAATTCTTTTTAAAAAATAAATGTTTAAAAAGAAACAGGCATCTAAAAAAAGTTTAAGTCAAAATTGAGATAAGGTATAAAACCTGAACAGAATTTAAAGAAAAAAGAGGCAAACCCCATCAAAAGTGATTTCTTGACAAGGGAATACCTGACAAAGCAGCAGCTGTACTGCTTACCTAGTTAGCAGCTTATCACACTATTTCTGTCACCTTGGATAGGAAGGCTGGTACTAGGACATACCCCAGAGCGAAGAAAATGGAGATCTTGAACCAAACCCACACACACTATTATCTTCTAATGTGTTTAATTGGTTTAAGATTCTTCCACCCCAGCATGAGAGATATTGTTACTAAAAATAAAGAGTGCTCCACCTCCTGAGCAGCAGTGGAGACCTGCAGGCAGGATGACGAGGGCATTTTAAGCATTATTGAAAGGAGAAAGTAAATTAATATTGGTTTAATACAATTACTCTTTTTGAAGAGGTTCATGTTAAGCCACTTGACAGGGGTAGCTAAGAGCAAGTAGGAAGCCAGGCAGTTCCAGCTTTGTGCAGTTTGTATATATGGGGGGGGAAAAGGAAGAACAGGAGTGTATTCCTAATTCAGTTTCTCACTCTTACACCATTAAATTTTCATTCACCTGGATTCTGGGGACTTGGGGTTTTTTTTTGGAAACAATGTCTGATTTAAGACTCAATAGATCAAATACTCCTCAATCCTGAAGGCAAGAAAGGATTAGGTAGAACAGCTGAAGGAAGGGTGTACTGTTGATCTATTTATATTCCACCACCTATTGGGTCAGCAAAGTCTTACATAAAAGCTTTGTAGTAGCTGGAACTTGACTTGCTTTATATACATGACATGAATTAGCTTCCTCACAGACCTACTTTGCTTAGCCTGATGAAGGGAAATGGTTTGTGCATTTTTAAATCCAAATTTTGCTTTCTTTAATACCTCTGATGTCAGAAGTTCTTTCTTTTTTGTATCTGTCATAGAGATCACTTGGTTCAAACAAATCAAAATGTACATCCTTATCTTTCAGTGCTTTAGCATTGCAAAAGATTGCCTTGTATTACCACACTTGTAATTAAGAGTAGCCTTGAAGGAAGAGAATGAGTACAAACAAAATTCATCATTAAAGTAGTATGGAGTTAAAAAAAGTTCTGCCTCAATCTCCCTGACTATTATTTGTATGTTTTAATGTTTAGCACTTCTTGAATATTTCAAAGGCTGTGGCAAGCAGTAGGTGTAATGTCTTTTGTTAAAATGATCCATTTTTCATTTTATTCCTTGCTGTCTACACCACTCTAAAGCCTCAAGAACTGCTGTACTCTTATATTTCATAATAAAAACAAGGCTAATGTTCATAACCACTCCTAGAAGGAAGGTCTTTCATCATCTTTGCCAGCTTTTTTTTTCTCCACATGAAATGCAACATTAAAAACAGCTCAATATCTGCCAGGTGCAAACAGCATCTCAGCAATTACACGTTAATGAGACCTGTCCTCTGGGAGAAGGTGGAGCTGAAAGCCCTGAACAATTCAGACAATAATCTCTGTGTAGACCCCAAAAAGCTTCTGATCTGGACTCACCAACC
Source organism: Notiomystis cincta (assembly GCA_013398075.1). NCBI lineage: Eukaryota > Metazoa > Chordata > Aves > Passeriformes > Notiomystidae > Notiomystis > Notiomystis cincta. The sequence continues at coordinate 46,891 of VZRX01003967.1, read as the reverse complement.
TTCACTCCTGATTTTACAGGGTCTGTCATGAAAAGCAGACACAACCACGCAGTCGTGACATGGGCAAGCATTTTACCTTACAGGCAAGTGAAGATCAAACTTTAGGGATTATATTTATATCAGACATATTTTCCCTGAAGAATATTTGCATCACAGTTGTTCATTCCAGTCTGAGGAATAAGGACCAATATAAATGATGCAAAGTAACCACCAAACTATGGGACTACAAAGTAGACCCCCAAATGGCCTTATGCTTCTCCTCCACTCATGCCATTCATCCTGTAATCTTTGCCATCTCTAATCTCACTTTTTATTACAACTCCCAAATCCCTCTTCCACAGAACTTCTAACTGTGTGCTTAAATTTAAACATATGCACAGACGTTCTGCTGATTCAGGTCCTTGAATTCACTCTGTTCATACTCAAGAGAAATGCTGCTGTCTGCTGTTTAATAAACTGCAAGTACACATGCTGGCAGTGTTCCTCCTAGCCTAAGGATGAAATTCAGGGCAAAATCCTATCTACTGAATGAGCATCTATCCATTCTGTGTAGCAACAGGAATACCAACACACAAAACCTGGAAGTTATTCCTCAACGTTACTGGAGCCTTGGGGTTATAGTACTGTTAACTTCTCCTGCTTTCAGAAAGCAGGAGTTCCTGCTTAGACAGGAACTTTCTTGAGTTCCTGCTTAGACAGAAAACATGCTATGACAGTTCTTACAGGAACAGAACTTTTAAAAAACTCATCTATTATAAACCAACCTTCCTAGAGTGATACACAAGATATGGGTCACTGTGCTTCTCTAAATGATGGGAGTTGCTGGGGACTGGAAAGGTGCTCTATTAAATCCTCAAATGGAAGGAAGCCAATTATCCCTTCAAAGCACTCCTGGCACTCCTTCACTTGCTGTAAAAGAGCCTGCTTTTAATGTCTCCTGTACAGAACAAATTGCTGTGCAACAGAAGCCAGGGAGATCCACAGATTAATGTGAACCACATGACAAAATGCAGCAAAAATCCTCAGCAACCAACAAAGTCATTTCACAGCAAATTATGTAATCAGAGGGATATATTTAACAGCTACAGCATCACAGCAGAAAGATCAACACAATATCATATACCTGTATACCTTGTACCTCCCTTTATACTTTCTGCCTTACATCTTTGTGTGTGCCTGCACAGATCTGGTATCACCACAACAAATTTCCATCTAACATCCATCAGACAGCTCTGGATTAAGCTGCTCTTGGCCTGTATTTGGAAAGACAGTTACACAAGTTATTGCACACCATGCCAGCCTTACCTTAGCTGTAATAGATTATGCTAAAAGGGTAGAAGTAATATTGTTCCCTTTTATTGTGTTAAGTAGACAGAGCTCTGACCATTCCCTCTGGGCAGCAGGGTGGTCCTGGAGTGAAGCTCCAGCACTCCCTGCTGTGTGTCACATCCTCCCTGCACCCAGCGTGACCATTTTGAAGCTGAGCTATTTTCACATCAAGTATTTCCTGCCTGAACCTCTGAATACATTTTAACTTAGCAGGGCTCATGTTGAGACACACTGCAATAGTCTGTAACAAAAATGCAGCCTAGATCCACTCACAGCCAGATCAGCTGCAATGGAATGCCAATAAACTAGACAAGTATAGAACCTGTTTATAAACATTGGAAATGAAGTAAACCCATGTCCAGCATTTGCTAATAAAAATTGTATCCAGTTAAACATCTGTGCCTTCAAACAGTTTAGGTTGCAAGACACAAATATTATCCATTATTTTCATCAAAATGAACAACTAACATTCACCTCTATTCCACACCATTCTAGTGACATCAGGTAGCAGAATAAGGCAGAATTTAAGTTAATGTTTCATTTTCACTGTTGGCAATTAACTAGCTGAAAATATTCAGAGTGAAATCTCTCCAAATCTTAAATATTTAAATCAGAATTCATGACACCTATAGTAGTCTTAACAAAGCAAGTACTTGTAAAAAAACAATGAATATGGAGAGCTCTGGAAGGAGAAGTGTCCAGCATGAGCAGGCAGGGTAGAGAATGTGTTTTGTTTCTTTGGTAATACCCATCATTATTGCCAACTAAGCCAGGCTTCCATTTCACTGACTTTTCCTCTCTTCCTTAAACAAAAGGAGCAAGAAACAAATGGATGTTCATTTTAAAGGAAAGAGTTACAGACCTACTGAAGATGAGGCTAAGGGCCATCAGGAGGAAAAAAAGAATAAATGATAGTGGTCTGCAAACAGCTGAACAGGGATGTAGACACTATTGCTTCAAGGTTTACATCTCTGTCCACGTGTGACACTCCTGAGCAGCTCCTGCCTGCAGCAGATGAGGAGACTGCTCTGTTACCCCTGCACATCAGCAAAGGCTACAAGACAAGGCTCCTGGAGAGCACTCCAGGCACTTCCCCTGGAACTAAGCTCAACCCAGAGACACTAAAACACTTCTAATCTCAAAAAAACCCCATACCCTAAGATTTGAGATCTCTAACAAACAAAATAAAACAAAACAAAACAAAACCCCAGAGTAAAACCCAAAAGGTACTTATGGTACAATGAATATGATGTTGTTTAAAGTGCAAATAAGCTCCAAATCAAATCTACACACACTGGCTTATGGGGCAGCTTCCCCTGTCAGAGGGAGCAAGCTGTCTTGTGTGCCAGATCTGTTTGCTACTATTAGAAATGTGCTTTGTTTCCTCTAGAGACAGATGTTAAAATGGTTCCTAGAACCAGACAACAGTGCCAAAAGAAAAGCAAGCTGAAGCAATGTAGTGGTTTTATGCTGTTTTCTGCCGCTTGTGTTTTTTTAGGCTTTTCTTTGGCTTATCTCAATAGCCTTGACAGAATTCCTTTATACCAATGCCTCAGCAGGAAAAACAACATGTGATCACATCCAGAGATTGCTTTACAATCTTAGGTAGTAAAACAATCAATAATTTGGAAAAACTCATCATTCCTTGCAGGATCATGAATTGCACAAAGAAAATTACTTTCTCTTTTCCAGTGCAATAACACCCAACTCCTCCCATCTTCCTTGCATTATAAATGCATCTCAAAAATTAGCATGTTAGAAAAGCCTGAGCTTGTGCTAAGAACCCTTTGAATATTAACATAATTAATGTCATCAGTAATACTCTGAGTTTGCAGAAACAGCAGGTGAATCAATGGGAATGATGCATTCATCTGAGAAAAGAATGTGACCTTTAAAATTCATAGGGCTTTATCAGAACATAATTTTAAAGTGGGTTGCTTGTAGCTCAGTGGAAAGAACAAACCTGAATGTAACTAGGGGGAAAGCTAACAGAGATACCATGTATACCCAGGAAACTAAAAATACAAGTGAAACACTGGAACCTCCTTAAAGAACATGCCTGGCCTATATCAAAAGGCAAGACAGGTTGCAGGACAGCCTGAGAAGCCACATCCAGAATGCTTAAAATTAAGTTAGTCTTTAAATCCCAAGACAATTGGAATCAGTTTGTCCACTTTTTAATTTTAACATATAAAACAATTTTCCTTTCTGCATGTGAACACTGAAAAGTGATTCAGCAATTGAAATAACTTTATTTTGTCTTAACTACTTCAAAACAATAATTGCTTCACAACTGAACTATTATGGTAAGATTTCAAGGTTGTCAGCAATAAGTGAACTAGAGGGAGTTTCATGGAAACAATCTATCAAGGAGTTCTGGTGCATAACTTCATTTTCATAGATAAGGCTGCAGCTAGAAGCCCTCACAGGAATTTATCTCCCTGTAAATTGTTATGGGCTATTGTTCTTTACAGAGCTGATGTCACGACAGTCATGCAACAAAATCAGCTTTAATGGAATGAGGCATTTTAAACCTCAATATGCCTCTTTATTTTATACAATTATTCAACTGTTTTAAAATATGCATTATATTGGCTTGCTTACAAAAGAAAGCTTGGATTGATTTCATGTCATTTTTGCAACACTGGAGGACTGGATTTTTTTATGTCTAAAAGGATCTTCACACTTCCCCATATTGAAAGGGCACAGACCTGAGCAGAGGAACAATGACTTCTTTGACCAAATTTTTAAAAGGGATAAACATGGCTGCTTAGCTGGCATTTTCATAGTTTCACTTGAATGACCTGTAGCCTTGTGTGAAAAGTGGAGAAAAAGCAAACCTAAAGGGCTCTAAAGAAGCAGTTTTATCATCACTGCTTGTGGCCAGTCGATGCCTTTGTTCCTTGAAGGCCTCTGCAGTAATTTCTCTATTGAGCAAAGTGATGTTTATTGAGAATGGCAAAGCTGAGCATCAGCAGGTCCCCCCGCTGTTCCGTTTATCCATCCAACTCCAAGCAATAGCTCAGGCTCAAAGTGTCCCCCTGGTAAAAGAAGCAACTGACAACACAGAAAGCCTCCATGACTTCCAACTGCCTGTGCTTATGCAGTGACTATGTGCTTTTTTTCCCCATTAATGTTTAATTTCTTTTTTCTCTTTTTCACGTCTCTTCTTACAGAGCTCTCTAGCACAGCAGCCTATTGAGCTCTGAAGACCACTTCTGATAGTCCACAGATTTATCACTTTCATGTATTATAGAAGAATATGTAATTTACTGGAGGCATTAATATATCATGTACTTCTAAGAACAGATATGCAGATTGGAAATGGGTGAGAGATTTGGCATGAACTGTGCTTGCAGTTTGCACAGCTTCACATTGTCACTGTCATCTGCCAAGGGCCACCCCAGACAGGAGGCAAACCCCAGTGATTACCTGGAGAGACAGGATGGCCCCCTGAACAGGCAATACAGACCAGCTCAGTGATCAGTGACTTAAACCATACCTAGTACTGCACTTTGCTTCAGAAACTTCAACTCACGTTCCCAAAGTTGCTTTTTAATAGCTGCCTATTGTAGAGACTAGGAAATAAGCATGAAGACTTACCCCCAGCCACACAATGAATCAAAGGAGAGAAGAGGAAAGACATCTCAGGAGGTGTTTGGCTTCAACACTTGTGTTTCAACAGACAATACTGCCTCTCTCTTTAGGCAGCCAGGCCTGTGCTCTCTGGCTGATGGAAACTCTTATTGTAACTTGGAGTGACTGCAGGAGCACAGATTGCTGCAATCATGCTGTGGGGTAGGTGCCAGTGGTTTCCTTCACTCTGTTTCTCTTGCTTTTGTTGGTTTCTCAGTCACCCTATCTCGAAAGCAGGGTGGTTCTGAATCACTGCCAAGCATTACTAATGGAAGTGGGGAGCAGGAAGGAAATAAAGAGGATTGCTTGCAGAATTAGAAGGACTTTTTAGTGTCTAAAACACCATATTAAACCAGGACAGCAAAATGGCAGTATTGCCTCTGAAAATGGAAATAAAATGATTCTAAACTAGAAAAATGTGTAAGCCTCTGAAACTCACCAATAATATTCTTGTTATTTAAGACAACTTAAAAAACCAACAGAAATACAAAATAGAAAAGCCATGGGGGAAAATATAGCTTTTGTTCCTACCTTAGTTCATATTAATTCAACCAGAGCTCCTTTGAACATTTTCTTTTCTTTTTCTGTTCTAAGTCTGGACACTCAAGGATATTTTGAGCTCAAAGTGCTTCAATGAATTCAGTGTATAGGTCATGCTCAACATCACAGGTTGTTTTTTGTTGATTTAAGGCAAGTAACCACCTAAGCTAAAAAATCTCCACTACTCTAAAAACTAGTGATGCCCCTGATACAAAGTTTCTAAAATGCTTTAATAGACAAGGTTTCCTTCCACATTTCTTTAGGTGTAAAGAAGAGCCCAGTGAAGGAGTGAAAACACAGCACTTTTCCATGTATTCAAATTGTCCTCAAAACTGCCAGCTCCAGGAACTGCAGCAATAATTTTGCAAAAGGCAGCAGGCAGTAAATCTGAAAGGACAAAGTCTTGGGACAAATGCTATGGCTGTTCACTGCTGGCAGGAACAGGCAGGCTCCATTTTGTACAAAGAACCATCAATTTTGCAAAGAATGACATTTAGAGAGGACTACGAGTCCAAAGGACTCTTAGAGATGAACCAGTATAAACACATTTTACTTAAATAAGTCCAAACAGCCTGGTACCACCTTCACTCCATCAGCATCCTCAAGTCAGACTCCTTGAACATGGAATGACAGTGGTCAAGTAATTAAATTTCAGAGAAATTTCCAAGTTCTGAAGCTGTTTGGTTAAAATACTGAAAATAAACTTCGTGCTAGGCAGAGATGTGCTTTCAGGACAAATCCCACCTGACCAGCTCTACAAGGACCCACAAATGTCCCTGAGACACTGAGATATTCCCTTGCACTGCACTCTAAGGGAACTATACCTGTGGATTAGTTGTTTCTGTATCCACTACAGCTTGCCAGAGTTAGATTGCAAGCAGTCACTGTGTGGAAATGTCCACCCTGCTGCATCCTGCCTTGTTTCCTTTTTTCACTACATTCTTTCAGAATCTATTGGGATCAGAGGAGGACAAAGACTAAGCACAGTTCTCGAATAAAAAAAACTTCTGGAAAAACACAGTAAGTTCCAGCAGCAAGCTTTTCCTAACTTAACTTTGCTTGAAAAACTTTCCAGTAGTTCCAGCCTCACCAGATCCTGCTGAGTTATGGGCAAGGACTCATTTTTCATTCATTCTTGTGCAATCCACAATTATTTTTCGGCAATTTATTATCACAAACAATTAAACATTTTAGTGGGCAGTCTTTCAAATCTTAGCTATCTACCTGTCACTGAACTCCTAAACACTGGGCTCCATTCTTCCTTTCACAAAATGCCATGAAGAAACATGCATTTCTTTGGATCTCCTCCATTTGGGAAGGCTGTCTGAACATCGGACAGCCCTGTTTGCTTCACAGAAGCCAGTTCCAAGAAGCAAGCAGACCTGTCTGCATGGACACACTCTGTGACTGTACCCCTGGCATCTGGAGACACAGAATCAGCCTGGACAGATCTGGCAGCCTCTGCCCAGATTAACTCTGCACAGGCCAGGAATACAGGCTAATGATAACAAGATGGGGCTGCACACAGCCAGTCCAGATACAGCAAAACTTTAAGTGCTCAAGCTCTGTACTGAACCTCACCGGCCAAATACTGAGCCTCTTTGCCCTCTGGGAGCCATTGCCCTTGTCTGCTTTCTCCACCAGAGGAGTAACCTGTAAAAATACTGGCTGCTGAGTTGCACAATGAGGTAAAACGTTTCAGAAACGGATGCAAACCTACTTAGCAGGGCCTCAAATGAGCTGGCTGGATACTCTGCAAAATGGGAACCGATTTTCACTTAGGAGAAACAAATCTATGGGGAAGGCAGTTTGTGTGGAGTGCATCTTAGTTCAACCAAGATGAGCTGCTTGGCTTTCTAGCACTTGTTCTATTTATTCCTCTACTCCAATCTTCTCAGTGTGACGTCTTTAATGAGGAGATCACAACAGCCCCTATACTGGCCAGGAGATTAAGTTCACACAGACACACACACACACAACTAGAAAGCAAGTCTTTGAGATTTAACTCAAAATCTATGCTGGTTTGCCCTAAAGATTTGACATTTAAATGACTGAATAATGTTAATCTTCCATTAATATTAGACTGCTGTTATGAGGCATTACAGGATAAACCCAAGCCATTTTCTTTTGAAAATATATTTCCTTATCACTACATAAAAGATGTCTGCTGATTTTCCCCTAGGAATTTTCTGTTCCTAAGAGATAGGAATTCAAAGGTGGACTTGCCCATGCCTAGGTGGCACTAGACCACAAAATAGGAAGCAAGGGGTTTGTTTTTCATTTTCATAAAGCTCAATAAATACACTATTCACTAAAATATCAGCTGATACACAATCAGAGCAAAGTCCATCTATTTTTGAAATTACCAGTGCCAGATTCTGTACTATTTCTTTATAAGGTTCATTGGAATAGCAAGGATCCCAAGAACACAACAGAGGTAATTAACCTCTAATTTCCATGTGCACATTCATAAAACGCTGCTTTAGGGTGAGAAGCAGGAAGAGGGAAAAGAAGATCACAGTTGAAACAAAAAGAGAAAATTTTTCTTTTGTCAGTAGTCTGGCCATACTACAAAGCAAGTACAGACTGCAGCAATAATTATTTTTTTTTAATACAAAAACTAACCAACAATCAGTGCATAGCTGAATGCTCGGATTTGTGGCATTTCAATAAGTCTGCTTTAATTGCTTATTTTCTATCTCTTTCCATTGTAAGACAAACAAAGATGCCATTGAGGATGCATCTCCCCTGATAAGGCAATCAGAACATGAGCCTGCAATTACAGTAATACTTTGCATAAAGGCTTCCCTTATTAATCCAAAAGAGCTCTATTTCAAAACCCACTATTTTACCCGGCTGCCATTCTCAATAGTGCAAAAATTCTTCTGGATTCTTTGTGCCTGAATTCCAAGTAACTCAACTGGGCTTCCTCTCTGTAGAGAGCCTTTATTTGTTCCATTTCCAAGGATAAAAAACGCATGGTACAGTGGCACCACTGAATGTCCAGCAGTTCAACAACATCAGGTTCTTCCTACTGTTTGTTTGGACTGCTGCCCATGTCAGAGATCAGCACCACGTAGTTCACACACACAGGATGCATCTACTACCCAGACACCTACTGTAAAGCCTCCTATTAATCATTCCTGTAGTGCCATAAATTAACATTTAAGTAGGTGATTAGTGTGTCAGCAGCCAACAGCCCTACTAGCTTGGTTACCTCTCAGGTGGATACTGTTAACTCAAGAATTGTACTGTAATTTCTGTTGGCAAAAAATATTCCACAAAGAGCAAATATACATTCCATCTTTAAATGGAATTCTTCTCAGTCTTCATGAAACAAAACCCAAACAAACAATCCCCCAAATTTAGTGTATAAGACATGACAATTCAACAGACAGAGCTGTATTAGCAAGGACTGTGACACAGGCCCTTGAACATCAAATTTAGCAACCAGGAGGAACTGTGATTTTTCAAAATCTTCTTCAGCAGAAGACTGGCCAGGTCAGAGTCAAGGAGTACAGATTTTGTACAATTGAAAGACTTCCTACTTCTGGTTAAGTGCTCAGAGACTGGAAGAGGCTACAAGCACATTGCACTATTACTGGAGAGAGATCCTGTTCTGAACTGCCCTTAAAACACCTCTCCATGCACAGGAGGGCAGATATCCTTAACTCTGGATATACAAACAACTGCAGCTAACACAAAAGTCTTCAAGAGCCACCATCTTAAGGGATTCAAATGACACTCTGTTGTTCTACAGCAATCTTATATAACTGCTGAATGTTTGGTACATAAAAGGAGGCATCTTTCATATCAAGAGCTGTTCACCTGCGTCTTTCACATGGCAGACAAAGTTCTGCCCTTGAACTTTTTACATTTCTGACATAAAGTTGCTTTTGTTTGGTCTCTTGCTCTTCCAGGAAATCAAGAAAGAGCAGAAATAAAACTGTGTTTGGGAGCATACTTTAACTTGTGCTGCTGAGAACAGAAACTAGGCTAGGGGAGATTTCAATGTTGCTATCAATTGGGGTTTCCACATATACAGAACAAAGCAAAAAAATCACAATTGAAAAAGACTTTGTAAAAACATTTAGGGAAAATCTGTAGCTCAGTTTTCAGATAGACATGTCTCAATTTCAGAGAGGTCTGTAAAAGAGGAAGAATTCATTTGTGCAAAGGACTTCAGGGACTCAGGGATTTTTATTTGGCCATGGAAACCTGAGGCTGTGTGTTAGCACTCCAAATCCTCCCCATCAGATCAATAAAGCCTGCAGTCATTATGTCTGATAGCTCCTGCCTTCCAGGAAATGAGCTTCTGGGTTTTATTCTAATTGTTAAAAGGCAGGTGTTCACACCACCAAAATCAACTGTAAAGGGAACACTTAAGAGATCCTTGTTGGCAGTCTCAAGAGAAGGCAGGAATAAAAGGTCAAGCACTGGATTTCTCTTGCATTCACTGATTCTGTCTGAACTCCCCTTACTGAACACCTTTTCAACACAATGTTAATTTTTAAACAGTACCTTTCTCTGGCAATTGAATTAACTGGGAATTTGTCACTGCACTCGAATCAATTCAGACTAATGCACAAAGTGAATTTTGAGTTGAGCTAACTCCCTTATTTAATCTTTGCCTTAATGTTCCTATTCTACACCAAGAGAGTCCAATTCCAAAGCTTTGAAGTGACTTGGAACTGGACACACCCACCCAGGGATAAAGGTATGCACAGTGGGGAAATCAAGCAGAAATGGTTAAACTGGAGTAAATTTTAAGCATATGAACAATGTGGTTTTATCTAGGCTAGGGCTTTTTCCAACAACAAAGCCACCTCCTCTTTGACACTGGGAAGGAAAGTACAGACAGTCCTTTATCCAGTGCAGTGCATTTACACCATGTAGCTACATCCGTTCAAGAACTCCTGGCACCAACAAATTCCATACTGCCCAAGCCAGTTGGCATAAAAATGGTGTGTATTCCCTCAAGGTGAGATTACAGCTCTGTGTGCTATTCAGAAAAAGGCCAGACAATTGAACTTCCTTCTCCAGGTGGGCTCACTCGCCCTTTCTCACAAGTAATGCTAGAAAAAGACAAAAATTAATGATACCTCAAAAAGATCCTCTTCACACAGCTTTGAAAGCAAATGCCAATTTCAGCCTTCAGGGGACAAGTGCTACTGCTGCAGTACATCTGGTAATTAGTCTGTAAGGGTTTCTGTTTATGACAAGAGTAAAAACTAACTTGCAGCAGAAGTAATACTGGCTGAACACAGATCTGCTGCTTTGTTCAGTCTCCCAGCTGTGCCTGGCAGATCTGTGCTGGCAGGAATGTGATGCTGGAGCAGAAGTCACTCAGTTCTCCTGAAGGTGGTTTACTCAAAGCATTTAATATTTTTTTTGAACCTCTGCACCTTTAACTGCCCCACAGTAGCTCACACGAAGCACATCCCTCACTGTTTCAATCCAGAGTTGTTCTGTAACCAGGGATGCATCTAGAGATCACCACAAGTTCTCTGGGAAAACAACACAATATCCTTGAAATTAATTAGAGAATGGCAAGGGAATTTAATCTTATTGAGATTTTATATAAAACAGCATTTAGCCCTGGCACTCACAATCTACACCTAATAAACAAAATAAAAATTCAAATCAGCCACAGAAACAGCTACAACAAGCACTTTCATAAAGTCCACAATGACAAATGCCAATCTCCTATTTGCTGACACAGCACAGCAGAGGAACAAGCCACACTTTTCCTGGCATTAGCTTAAATGGTTCCTTGGATATACAATCCCTGTGGACAGTATTGGCCTGAATGTCACTGGAGCTACAAATATTTCAGTTTTGCTTGTTGTTTTTTTAACTTAGACTATGCATGAGAAGTGGGCTGCTTTAGCCTTGCAAACTGTACAACCCTCACAGCCAGAAGAGTTGACAAAGAAGAGCATCCTCACTGCCAGCTACCCTGATTTCCAGGCACAAACTGGCAGAAAAATATTATGAACACCCTCAATGCCAAGCTGAGGGAGCCAGTAAGGATGTGAATATTTAGGTGGATGTCAGTGGCCCTCTAGACTCAGAGGACAAGACCAAAGTGAGAATCAGATATAACTATTTAATGGGTAAAAGAAAGAAAAGTCATAGATCTGAGACACTAAACTGGTTTTATCTCTGGAGTACTATGCAGGCAGAGTCACATGCTGCAATACAGATCAAACAATTTTTGGTTTTCCACTTAAAACTGACAGGACTACGATTATTCAAGGAAAACAAGTTCATTATCAAGGAAAACAAGTTCATTATCCTGTCTCTTCTGAGGAAGGGAGGAAAACTTAGAGTGTACAGACCAAGTGGAGAATGAAAGCAACATGAAAATACAGTCAGGAGGGAATGATTGGCAGTTGCAGGAGGAAACTAATCTTGTAAATGGACCAGAGGCTGCTCAAAGCGGATGCAGAGAGGAGGAATAAAGGGGGATTTATGCAGATTGAAGCAGAACTCTCAAAAAACAAGGACTCCATATCAGAAATACTGGGTTTTTTTAGGAGTCTCCTAGAATATGAGAAGTGCTTCAACTGGCAGTGTGGACAAGTGATTTGATGATTTAACCATCCCAATATTTAACACAGTGTTCAACAGTATTGCAGGCTGAAAAGAGAGAGTTGTTTGGAAAAGCACTACAGCAAAACACATAAAGTACAAGGAAATAATTCAGTTTCAAATTAGTTTCAAACCAGCTGAGAGGAGGTAAAATACCTCCTCTCCAAAATTGTTTTGTTCTGAATGCTGTACTGTGATCAACCTCTGCAGCTCCAGTAACATGCCCTATCCTGATGTGAACCTCTGAGCATGTCACTAGGACCACCATGACCTGGAAGATGGAGGGTCTGTGCCCAAAACAGCTTCTCTCTGCTCTAGCAGATGTGTTGGAATTCAGAGAAAAAACCACATTATTGTGAGGACAGCATAATGAAACCTCCACTGAAATGACAAAAAAACCAATGACCTCTATTACTCTACTGTTTCCAAGCAGCTCTTATAGCTTTCATTGTCAATAAAATCTACAGTTATGTTTATACTGGTTAAATTTTATTATTTTAACATGCTTGTAGCTATATGTTAAATTTCAGAATATATTGAATCAGATTTTTGCAATTTCAATAAAAAAATCTATTAATATATTTTCAGCTTAAGCAATGGAATGTCTTATTTCTGCTGTGAAAAAGGACAGAATGTATAAATACAATTAGCTGTAATTCACAAGCTGATTTTTTCAATATAAGTATTAATAAGAAGAAAATAAAAGTTTATTTATTGAAAAGCTAGACTTACAGCAGATACAAATATTATGTTTATAAAGTATTATTTGGGTGTTTCAAAGTGTGGACTTTGTAAGCATTTATGTTAAGGTGAATGATAATGTGGAGAAGTTATACAAAAAAAGCTGAAAAACTGCTATAATCAGCATTATCTGCACCCCTTACAGGTATGTCTACGTTAAAATATAGCCCTTTTTTATTTGAATTTGCAGCTTTCCAAACATTCTACTGCCTCATTCACTGCATTTACTGTTTCAGAACTGGCAACACTAAGAATGATGTACACAATGTTATTAAGCAGAAAAACAAGGAATTACTGTTGTTATCAGTGCAAACAAATGGAAGAGCCCATCACAAACCCTGAAACATTTTCAGCTGGCCACAGGCAGGGCTGTAGTTACATAAGAGAACCTTAAAGAGGGCAGTTTGGCTGGGGGATCAGCAGTAGAGGTTTGTGCTACAGCCACCTAGTTAATGCCTCCCCTCTCATCTGTGTTGATGGGGAGAAGGTGGTCATGGAGGGATTGCCAGTGGTGAGAGGAAAAGAACTTACTCTAGTGGCAGAATGGAAGATGCTTGGAAAACCAGGGAACCAGTGTTTCTTACTTCCTATGAAACCCACCCTTAAGGTCAGTGTGGTAGTAGTACAATGCAGTTCCCTTTGAAGGAATTACAGGGGGAAGCACATAAAAGAATTCCTTTCTGGAGCTATTTAAATACTGCATTTTTATGGCAACAATACAACTGTAATGATGCCTTGTGGATTAATGAGGGTTCCATAAATGAACAGCCCAAACTGGATTGAGAAATTTACTGGCTTCTCTGTCTCTTTTTGGAAAGAGTATTTAAAAAATAACATGCATTTGGCTCTCCAAGGCTGTGTGGGGGTTTTAGCCAATGATTTCCTCTGTCTGGTTCATTGAGAGCTGCAGAGAATAGAGTCTCTAATGGTACTTGCTGCATGGCTCCAGACCCTGTTTGTGATTTTTGCCTGGTGACCAGGCAGTAACTTGTCACACAGTAGTAATGCTAAAGATTTCTTGCACAGTTCAACGGCAAAGAGTAAAATTACTACTTTATTGAGGTAATTTCAAATGCATTTCTCTTAAAAGAAATTATGTGACCACAGACTTACCAATGTGAAGCTAAAATGCTCAACTAATAATGGTAAGCTAGGTTTTTAGAATTGGTGTTGGATAACTAAACACGGTGGGAGAAACCTCCTCAGGTAAGGGGGTGCTGAGTGTTGGGAGAACACAGCTGGAGGCAACACTGAGCTCAATGGATCTGAGGCTGTGGGCATAACATCCCACAGCAGCAGTGGCTGGAGAGGACTGTGCTTACAGCCCTCCCCAGCTGCTTCTTACTTTCCCCCTCAAACTGAACAGCTGAGCTGTTGGTAAAACTGCCAACCAGCACAGGTCCTGCTCCTCAGCCTGTTGCTGAAGCTGTTCAATCCAGCATGCAGGAGACCACAGGGCTCATCTGAGCAGCCTGGCTAGTGACTTTGAAAATGAGGCAACAAGCAGCTGGGGATGGTAACCCATGCTCTGCACAGCTGCTCTGACAGAAGCCTGGAGCAAGAAAAATGCAAGAGAAGGTATTTTTTGGATGTCCTCTTTGCTCAGAAGCAGCACATCACTTCCTGGATTGAGCTGTTTTTAAATTTCACTTAAAGGCTACTAAGGTTCAAGCAAAATAACAAACAGAAGGACTTTTCCCTTTTTTATTTCAGCTTCTGGGAAAGGAAGTAACTTTACTAGAAAACCAGTGAAATTTTAGGTTGGACTGTATCTGACAGGCCAGTGTTCTAATGCACTTAAGTCTACTCTAAAGAGTTAAACTGGAAGTGAAATGTCTAAAGTACCTGTGTTAAAGGCTGGTAGGTATTTCTTGGGGTCCAATTTCCAGATGGGTTGGTCTATTTCACCACATGGCAGTATATTAATGGGGATAATAGTTGTTCCTCTACCTTCTCTCTCTGCAAAACTCTTTCTTCAAAAGCAGTTGAGGGTGTTGCAGAACCACCTTAAGCAGAGATAGCAACAGTTCATGCCAACACTTGAATCAAAACTGAGCCCCCCTTAGTGAGGGTTCCTGTATGAATTTTCCCATACACAGAATTTTTATTTAAAGCCATACAAATAGCTAGCTTTTCCACTGCCTCCTAAAATACAGTTTCCTTTGACCTTTCAAACCACAGTGACTTGACATTAACTCTCTGCTTTCTCAGCAGGCTGTCCCTGATCAGAAGTTTCTGACACTCAAAACATCAGATGAACTCTTGATTCCAAGCATGTGTAGCCTTCCTTCTCAAAAGGCTTAAATTAGGTCATGGGAAGAGGAGGAAAGAGGCATGCAGGCAATCTGCTTTCATTGGTGAGTAAAGTATATGATTTTTCCCCACTTTCTTGATAAATAAAAGAAGATGGATATAATTAGATGTCCCAAGGACCAAATAAGCTTCTGACTTGCTACAGAGTAGATGAAGGTTATGTACAGTGTAGCATACAGACCAGCCCCTATAAACAATCCTCTGTAGAATTACTGAGTATAATGCCCTGCACTCTCAATCTGTAATGGAACATTATTCCTCCTAGTTAGTTACAATCCTTTCAATACAGGAGTGGATAAATTTAATAACACTATTCTTTTGTGCACTGCTATCCCAAAGGCTGACTAAAAATAAAAATAATTATTTTCCTTCCTCCTTTTACCTAAGCCTGCCATTCTTCCAGAAGAATGTTGCCTGAAATTCTAGTCATGAACATAATCAACTCAAAGGCTCACTCATGACTGAACTAATCTGATAGTGATTCCCTTAAGTTTCTTCTATACATAACATTTCTGTCACAGTGAGAACTCTGTTCAGGAGAAATGTGAAAATGGAATCTCGAGTTCATAATCACAACTGAAAATCCTGGCTGTCAACTCGAATTTAGCAATGTGCAGTTGAGATCTGATTCCTAAGAGAACTGAGGTTGCTGTCAAGTGTCTTCTGGACAGAGCCTCCCAACAGTCCTACTGTGGCTGCTTGGGCATGAGGCCAAATGGCTTTGGAAACCTCACAGTAATGCCCAACGAGTGTAAGGGGACACTCAAACTGCTCAGGGAGTGATGCTGCACAGATGACAAACCTGTTTCTGTGAGTGCTCCTGACAGAGTCTCAGAACAAAAAGGCAGCATTTGAGAAAAACTTTTAATATTCAGGGCTTGCTACTTCAGTTTATTACATATCTAGAATAAACATATGAGGTGTTCCTTAAGATGTGAGAGCATCTTAGAGATGTGCAAAAATCAGCTTTCATGTGCTTAAATAACTAAATTTTATAAACTCTGCTATACTAATATGCAGGAAAAAAGGGACAAAATTCAATGTTGCCAGGTGGACCTTAGTAGATTATGATGTTTTCTGCTTGTTCCCTGTACCTGGGAATGTGCATACCTCCTCCTTCTATACAAACATTGACTACTAGATGTAAGCAAAGCACTGGTTTATCTTTACTGGAGGCTCTGAGCTCAAATTTGAAGTTGCCTTAATTTCCCAACTTAGAGAAATAGAAGAGGCTTATCTTTCTTAAATGTAAGATACATAGTAGCCTGCTGTCTTACAAACTTCATGTAAAATTTTTACTCAACATTCTTTCTGGGATCAGCCTAAATTCAGAGATAAATGTGTAAGAACAAGCCAAATCAGCTTCCACACTAAGGCTGCTTTAGCTAACAGAAAACTTTTTTTTGCCAGAGACACAGGAGCCACATCAGATGTCTATATTAAAAACCCCTCCTCTGAACAGTAGCTGTTTAATTTGAGGATTTTTGGATACCTCCCCTGCTTCTCTCTATCTGTGTAAGCTTGGCTTTTATTCTATATGTTGGCTGTGAAGATGCAGGGGGTGGGGGAGGTGAAGAACTCTACCAGTTCTCATTTGATGGATTAAATTACTATCTTCTGCTCTGTGGAAATTCAAATACTGTAACAACAGCTGAAGCATAGGCACCAGTGACTTCCAAGGATGCAAAGAGAAACTGATATCTTAATATGATACAAAAGGAAAAAAGGGGAAATAATTTTGCTAATGACAACTCCATTATTTTAAGTACTTCATTAGGTTGGCACTAAGCAAACAATTAAAAATACTGAACCCATAATTCCAGTAAAATGCTGGATGGGTAGGCTTTGGAGAGATCAAAGGATAAATCTTAGATACAAATTTGTAACTACAAAGTGCTAAAGCAATATTGGAGATTAAAAAGAAAAACCCGAACTCGAGTGTCAATTTACAGTTTAGGTTGATGTCAGATGCATTTTCTGTGGCACCAGGCAACTCATTTGTATCCTGTGAAGCCCCTTCCACTGTCATGGGCACAATTAGCACCCCACTTCCAACACTACACAGGGATTGCATTAAATCTGACAAGGAGACAACTGACTGTAGCTCAGACACCAAGTTAATGCAAATCACAGGTTAAGCACCGTTAAATAGTTATACTTTTTTCAGTGAAAGTTAACAAGGGGAGGATATGGAGGTTTTGGTGTTCACTCAGGGATCAGGCAGGTAAAACCAAACCTGGTAAAACTGCTCTTGCTTTATTTGCAGGTGTGCCTCATGACTCAGTCATAAGAAACATGATGACTCTGTGTTTAGAATGCCAGAACTAGAGCTCATTGCATAGTGCAGAACTTCTGTCAATGCTGGAAATAATTCTGATATGGTAAAGGTACCTTGACAAAGATCTCTCAATGCTGCCAGGGTGGGAGCTTGCTCCAAAGTCAGAGTAACTGGGAGTGTGCACAACTCTTTCTTGTGAAGTATTTTAAGTTTTGTTGAAAGTAAGCAGGTTCTAAAAACCAGAAATATGGATGAGGGAGAATAAACTCCTGTTTTCTAGGCTGTTTTAAAATCTCATTAGAGCAAGCTACATGAATGTTCTGCTTTGGGTCTCTACAGAGAATGTCCCAGCTTCCAGGCAGTCCTGTTCCTTCTTCTGGCTGGCCAGTGTCTCCTTTTAATCCATGACTTTGATGGTTCATCTTTCTGTTCCATTGCAAGGAGTCTGACAGAGTGAGATCTGAGGAAGTGCACAGAGGAAACCTCAAAACAAAGGGGAATCTTTGAGCCAATTAAAGCTGCTACCTTGCTGGTTTTGTAAACACTGCAGCAGGTAAGCATTTCAAATGAATAAGCTGCCAAACACCTACCATAAAATTAGAAACTCATTTCAATGTTACTTCCAATTAGATTTCTCAACTTTGGAATGCTGCATCAAACTGGTTCAAAACTTCAGTGACTATTCTAGGAATTGATGGACAAGACTGTCATTGACTTCAGTTCCTGTGTGTACAGCAGACCAGGCTGAAGTTGGAAATGGAAGTTTTCCTGTCTGCAGAGTAATATAAAGTTCATAGATACTCCTAGTGATTCTGGTATAACTGTATTTTCCCTACAGCTCTACCCATCTTTCTAGGAGGTTAGAAAGACTTCCTAGGCAAAAAAACAATGGTGAGAACAGAAAAAAAAAAGCTCTGGGAGCTAGGAAGATGTTGCACAGGGAACTTTGAGGACTGTAGAAAAGTAGGCCAGCCTTTGACATGAGAAGTTTTGCCTGCAAGCTCTGGAGTGCTTGAGCTACAGGTGTAAGTTTACACTGACCACAAACAGGAGTTTCATAACGCTGTAATTGTTCTGGAGTTAACACTGTCAGTTAATATTGTCTTTTCCTGCTTATGTTCACCATCTTATTTTGTTTCAGGAGACTTCTGAAGAATAGGCTGCTGCGCAGTCTTAAAATTAAGTTCATGGAAAAACTTACCCTAAACTGATAAACAGCTACAGGACATTTAATACTATAGACATTCTGATACAACTCCTCAGAAGCCAACAAATAGGTGATATCCTGTTTGACTTGTAAGATTTAAAATACAAAGAGGATGTCCTAACTCCTGTGTTGAGAGGCAAGACATGGCACTTCAACCATCCTATGAGAATCAATCAACTCATTTGGGTTTTCTTCTCCTTGCTGTTCTGACTGAAACCTCATGGAGAGAAGGGATTAAAGAAGTTGGATTGTGGTCCCTCAAGAGTTGGATGTGAATCAGCTGTTGCAAACTATTACTGGGTATTTCTAATGTACAGCATGGATGCTTTCCAAATGCTGGCAAACCAAACTAAACAGGGTATCTATCTACAGCATCCTTATTCTAGTGCATTTAAAAAAAAAATCTGTGCTTGTTCTGAGATGAACTAAGGTAAACAGGCAACCCACAAATTGTCAAGGGAGCTGTTGAGGGGGAGCCATCAAATAAAACAACCCTGAACTTTGACTGTTGGGGAAGTACATCACTGGTGTTACTTTGTTTTGATAAAGGATGCTAAATACATACATTTAATAGCACACACTAAAGATAAAATGACAGGAAAAGATCTGAAGAATGTGTTGAAAGGGTAAGTGAGGGTCAAGGAAAATGCCCTTCTGTAGCTTGACAGAGTCCCTGTTTTTTTCCCAGAGCAAAAAAAAAAAAATAAATAAAAAAGGCATAATCTAATTTCATGCATTTGAGATCACAGGACCAGATGTGCACAAATACTTGCCTAAAAAAGACTCAGCTAATACTTCACACGAATGGATCTTCAGTTACCAACTGCACTGATGCTGCTTATAGCCAAACAAGTGCATTTTCATGGCACTCAAGTACCTGTAGATATTATGTTGGTGTAACAACTGCTGTTCAGGCAAGTGCCTTCAGAACAGTTTGCTGATAAACACACTTACAAGCTCTGTTAGCAAATATGGTCCCTGAACAAATGACAAGCTCTAAGTGTTTGTTGTTGCTTTCAAGTTTTTTCTGCACCATATTTACTGGACTGTTAGTGTTCAACATTAACTGGTGCCATAAAAATTCTTAGGACAAGTGTAATAAAGTGTAATATTCCCATTTTCCTGCAAGCATCAAATATATTTCCCTTGGTTTTAATATTTTTAAAATAGCAAAATCCATGAGAAGAGGGAATAAATGTTCCTGGCTTGAATTTTGGGACATTAGTCACAACATGTTTCTGCACTAGTGTCATAGAGGAAGGAAAACCTATCTTTGCATTGAAATTAGAGGGCAGATTTAGGCTATAATTTAATTTCCACATGCCCCAGTCATCCAGCATGCCTCAATGAGTAGGAAAGCTTTTAATTAACCCCTTCTCAGGAACCACAAGTAAACAGAACTGTTTGAGCAAACTCTGATTACTCAATGTGAACTCAGATTCCAGCTAGAGTGTCTGCTGTTTTGTTAAAATTAGCAATTATTTTGGAAGCCTGCTTCCTCAGTGATGCTTCTGGCCCTAGCAACTGTTCTTGCCTCCCAAGGAATCCCCTGCACACAGCCCCTGGGTGCAATGCCATGCTCCTCTCTTGTGCTAAGAGCAAGCTCAGTTTGAAGAGCCAAGTTTTCAGGATGTGCTTAAGTTGGTGGAGTTGAACTCCCTTCCTGGGGAGGGCAGAGGAGAAAGTTTTCAGGTACCCAAAGTATAAACTGAATAGTTTTTCAGAACATGCTTCTCTCTTCCTTCCTATTAATTAAATGAGTACATGCAGCAAAGGGTGGGTAAAAGACAAAGCATCTCTGAACTGCCATTCTTTCTGGAACAGACACTTGCCCTTGGACAAGGGCTGGGAAGCCTGAGCTGATGCCTCCCTTGCAGGGAGCGTGGTCACAGCTGGGCATGAGCAGTTTCCTGTGGGGATGGTGTGGTGTCTCAAGGCTTCCTCATAAATGAGGAATGTCTGTTCAGCCTCTCTTCTGGTTTACTAAAGGCAACATAGCTGTTTTTCAACTTGCTAAAAGTTTCAGTTATGAAATGCTTCTCCAGACTTTCCTGTTTGTCAGACTTTGTACTGCACAGCCCCTATGGCAGCTATCAGTGTACTCTACCATGTTTTTGGAGAAGTGCAGTCCAGATTTTGACTTAAACTGTCCTGCCAGAAGTAAAACTAATTCCTTTTTATTTTTTTCTGCAAGGACAAGCAAAGGAAGACTTGACTTGAGACACTTCAACACAGACTGCAGAGTATTTCTAATAAAGCTAACAAAGTCCACACTATGGCTGCTTAAGATCATAGAAGTTTGTTGTCTGACATCCTTCCCCTCAAAGAGCAAAAAGCCTCTTCTCTTTAAGGCAAACAACAAAAAGTGTTATTTCATTCAAAGTTGGACAAAGGCCTTTATGTAAATTCTGCTATCCAATAAAGACTATGTACAAACACATGCAAAAAGCACTTAAAAGTTTGCTCCTTAGGCTTAACTTTCAAGGCACTCCTCACTTCTAGCAAGAGCTTAGTCTGGTCTTGTCAGAAGCTTATTCTTCTTCTAATTGCCTGCACAAAGGGTTTTTAATTTATGCTTTGACAGCTAAAATACTACATCTTTATAAATACCAAGAACTGCCAATAGTGCCAGCACAGAGGCAAAGGAACCAGATGCAGTACTAACAGCTGGGGGAGACTGCAATGATTCTATAAAAAGTTAAGAAAAGCATCTGCTTATAGTTTGATAACAGCTATCTGTCTAAATCCAACCTAGAAAATCAGATCCTGCTACAGCTGGCATAGAGATTATGAACATCTCACAGAACAAAAAAACCCCACCACCCTGTGTACAAATAATAGGTTTAGATCAAGAGGACATTTCCTTCACTTCTGTCCTTTCTACTGTAAAAAAAGAAATATAAACCACCTCACAATAATATTTTGATGTCTAAAGGTCAAGATAGCAAGCTTCCACTTGCCTTCTAAGCTTAGAAGAATTTACTTCAGTAAAATTCACCACATGTAAAATAAAGCTACTCTGTTTCTCACACAGTTTGAACATGGGCCTTTAAGGTTGAGCCTTTCTCTACTTCGCTGAAATCCTGGCTTGGAAGGTGCACAAAGGCTCTTGCCTCTCTTCCAGGCTCTGATCTATCTCATTTCATCAGCATTAAATTCACGTCCAGGTACCACAGGCATAAAATCAGAATGCTTTTTGAAAGCCACAACATGAAAAGTTTTTAAACGAGCTGCACAGAAAGGCATTTACACGCAGAATACGTCAGCAATAAAAGACACCGCACAACCAGCACATGTGCCAGTACCTCACGCTATGACAAGGAACGAGGTGTTAAGTTCTCCTGGACCTGACCAGGTATTTCCCTTCGCAGCAGAGGTGTTTAAGCGCAGGCCGGAGGGAAAGGGATCAGGTCCCGCTGGCGCAGAGCCGCTTCCCCTGCCCGCTGGACGCCGTCCTGGCTGCGGCCGGGGGGCTGCTGCTACCCGGGGCCGCCGCCCTCGGCCCAGGCCTTCTCCCGCCGGGCAGGGGCCGGAGGGGCGGC